>JANAVB010029818.1:1842828-2328775 GCA_029216955.1 Iris pallida | reverse complement strand
ATTGTTCACTAAATTGAATATGGATAGTAATGTAATAACTAAGAAAAAATAAAATGATGTTGTTTGCTCTTTTCAAGTATTATGAAATACGGCAAGACACGTGCATATATAATAGTATTTTAATTAGTAGATATATGAAAGGGTATTTTTGAAATAAATTTTTTTACGATAAAATCTATTCTTTTCTCCTAGTAGTGTATATATTATATAGTAACTAGTCTACATGTACGTGCTTTGCACGTATTCAATTAAAATATTATAAGGTCAGCTGCCGTCTTTTCCAGGTGAGTACTGTTCATGTGTGTGTGTTTTCTTTTTACAATGCCAAGGAATTCGAAGTACGAATTTGTTCTTTTTTTTTGAATTTTATATTGAGACAATAACCTTTAAAAATAGTAAGGACAAAAATTTATTATTATTGGAAAATGAAGAATTGTATGGAAGAAGAGACTTTAAGTATGCAACTTTATTGCTTTGACTATTAACATGACATGCAAGTTGACATAATGATATCATGTTTATAAAATACTCAAGGGTATTTTAGGAATTTAAAAATTTACACCAAGTTTTCCTATTATATAGTAGAATATTATAGATAGAGTAGAATCGAGTTTCTTGCAAATTCAGTAAGCAAATAACACGATTTGGGAACATATGTAAATATATGGTGTCGGTCCAAATCCTGTGGACTTATATGCAAAATTGTTTTCTTCTAGACTCAACCCGGCTCTGTGGCAAATTACGAAACTACCCGCAGTCCCGATGTTTCACAACGCACCAGGCCCTACCAAATCGACCACGTGTTCTTAGAGCGCACGCGGCATCATCCTATTAGCCAGATCATGTATACCACTAACATCCAGTCCAGTCAGCAATATATATAACACAACTACGAAAAATCGGAAAGTGAAGCGGAAGTCGACTTCCCGGATCCCTCTCCCATTCTCCTTCCTTCCCACTCCGATCAAACCAAAACTAACCCAAATTTCCAGCAATGATCCCTCGAATTTTCCTCCTCTTCCTCGCGATCTCCCCATATGGATCCCCGCCCACTCCGCCGTCTCCAGCGTCGACCTCGGCTCGGAGTGGCTGAAGGTCGCCGTCGTCAAACCTCCGGCCCGGTCTACCCCGATCGCCGTCGCATCAACGAGATGTCCAGCGCAAGTCCCCCGCGCTCGCCGCGTTCCACTCCGGCGACGCCTCCTCGCCGAGGAGGCCGCCGGATCTCCGCGCGCTAACCCCTCCAAGGGTTCTCCCACTCCGCGCCATGATCGGCAAGCCCTACGCCCACGCGAAGAATGCCGCGGACTCCCTCTACCTCCCCTTCGACCTCGTCGAGGACCCCCGCGGCTCCGTCGGCCTCCGCGCCCGACGACGGCGTCACGGTCTACTCCCCCGAGGAGCTCACCGCGATGATCTTGAGCTACGGGATGGGCCCGCGGAGATGCACGCTAGGGCCCCATTGAAGGCGCGGTGGTCGCGGTGCCGCCGTTCTTCGGGCAGGCGAGAGGAAGGGGATGGCAGGCGGCGCAGCTGGCCGGGATCAACGTGCTGGCCTTGATCAACGAGCATTCTGGAGCGCGCTGCAGTATGGGATCGATAAGGATTTCTCCAACGGGTCTAGGCACGTCATATTTTACGACATGGGGGCGAGCAGTACTTATGCTGCGCTGTTTACTTCTCGGCGTACAATGCTAAGGAGTTTGGAGACGGTTTCAGTCAATCAGTTTCTGGTATGAGTTTGCTATGATTCCGGGATTCTAGTTTATGTTGTGTAATGTGTATAGATCGAGAATTAGTAATTGGTGGTGGTTGTGTAAGTAGGATTGTTGCAAGTTTTTATGCACTTCGGTAGTAAAAAAAAAAGCACTAGAAGCACGGTCACTAAAAAAGTCGGTGCCAGTGACGTGTCATGCTGGACACGCATTGGGCGCAAACTCGAAACTCCAGGACACACTAGGACATACTAATTTAGGGTTGTGTCTGTGTCGCTATGTCCATATTATGTTGCATCGTATCCGTGGACAAGCAACATATAATGTTAGAGATCACCTAACAAGAACCGAATGACCCGTGAGGAACAAGGACAAAGGAGCTCGACAACTTTTTTTTTTTCTCGACTCACTATCCTCTTGCTTTTCCTCACTCGTGTTTACCGCAACAACAGCCTTTATCCCAATTTTCTGGGGCCGCAATGTTGGAGATTAAATATGTTATGTCGCTTCCATCATATTGTTTGATTGATTGGATAGCTGAGTACAACAGTTGAGGTATGGAGGAGACAAATAGTTCCACCCCCCCCCCCCCCCCCCCCCCCCCCCCCCCCCTGCAATTTGTCCATAGATTGGAGGGTTCACACCACACAAAATATGCATTAGACATATTGTCGACTTATAACAGGAATTGTGCAGTTTAGGAAGCAGGATACGTTGAATTTGGTAGCAGTGCAAAGTTGGTTATGTAAAAGGTGTTGGTCTTCACATTGGTGGCATGAACTTTTGATTGAGAATAGGTTTAAAGGATAGAAGAAATCTGAAGGGTTAATATATTTTGACCCTTGCAAATTGAGCAGATGGAAGTTTCAAATCCTATAGTAAAACATGTATCAGTTGTATAAATATGTCAAAAATGCCAATAATACAATATATTTGACACTCACTGATTTAAGTGCCAGTTCTATACAACCAATATGTATTTTATTACATAACAAAATGAATGACCAAAAATCTGGAGAAAACGGATAACTTCCCACATCCACATCCTTACATTGTAAACGAAATACGGGGTTGGATTTGAGTTTATCAGTTTCAAATTTGACTAAATATTAATCCACCTTGAAATATATTTTGGCTCTACTATTCACATCCTAACCCAATCAGTCAAGATTGAACAATAAGCTAAAGAGTGAATAGGCCAAACATATACATAAACAAATCCATCATTGTCTATATGCTGAACTCTAGGTTTGGTCGTGTTCTCTATGACATTAGGCGAAGAGTGAATGAGACTGACATTTCCATACACAAATTCATTCTTGTCTTTGTTGCTAACTCCCTTTTTTACTATGAAAAAAGGGAGAGGCGACGTCATGCTAAATGCTTGGCAATTCTTGCTAGTGCTTATTCATGATTTCATATGAGATCGGAAGTAGGTGGTCTTTCTGGAAATGTTAAACAAAAGTTTTCCCCTCGCATGTTTGGTATCTGATCAATTGAATGTTTACTGACAGCATCTGTGACTGAACATCTTGTAACATATGTGATGCTAACATTCACAAAGAAAGGGTTTGTGGAAGGCACATCGCTGAATTGGATTTTCTGTGTTTTATCTGATTGAAAATTGTCACTGTACATTTCATGGCATGTAAAATGTATTGTTCATGTATTTTGAACATCATTCTATTCTTTGAGTTTTATTCTGGGTTTGTTTATTTCTAATTGCACAATAAAGACCAACCTTAATGCTACATCCTATCTTTATTATTCTCATGACAAATCCTGTCAAAGATTCTCTCGCTTTGGTCTTACTGGATTCTTTCTAGTTTTGTTTGTCCCTGCACTAAATTTAAATGTTCTATTATAGCTAATGACTGATTTGACAGGGAAAGATGTCAGATGGAACACTGAGCTCGGAGGCCAGAAGATGGAACTTAGTCTGGTGGAAATTTCGCTGATGAGTTTAATGCACAATTAGGAAATGGTGTTGATGTGAGAAAGTCCCCGAAGGCAATGGCTAAATTGAAGAAACAAGTTAAACGCACAAAGGAAATTTTAAGTGCAAACACAGTGGCACCAATATCGGTTGAATCACTATATGATGATGTAGACTTCAGGTAATATTTATATATTGAAAGTTTTATGTTTAATCATATTGTTTGCTTGGATAAGGTTGGTTTTATTTTCTATCTTTATAATGGTAAAATTGACCTTTTAATGAGACCTATGGTTTCATTCTGTTTAATGTTAATCCTCAATCTCCTTAATGAAATACTTTCCTGCACATTGTGATTCAAGTAGTTACTACAACGTTTTCTAAATGGTTACAATTTTAAATAAATTTAGTGGTCCAAACTGAATTGGCTTTGTTTGAACCAAATTCATTTGAATGTGGTTTTTGGTACAAACCAAAGTTCGCAATATCGGCTTGATACCGATACGTATTGTCATTGACTGTATTGTATCATTTTTGGCATTTCCGATACTATACTCAGCACCACCGATACTACCCAGATACCGAAATTGTGGCTCTCTTTCACTACTCAACAAAGAAAAAATTGAAGGATGAAAAAGAGAGAAGTATGACAAACAACATTGTTGTTACAATGTTGATTTTGTTGAAGATCACCAGACAATAATGTGGCGATAAGATTCAGTATAACTATTAACATTTATTGAAGTTGTATACTATTAATTCAAACCATTCATATATCTTAATATTATTCCATTACCGATTGTTTATTGTGGAGGAACTTTGTCTAAAAAAGCAAGTAGAATAAACACAATATCTATTTCAGATGAATAATTAAGCAACACTGAGTATTGTTCCAATCAAATGATATATAAGTTATGCTTAAATGTATCAGATGTTTTCTAGTTTTTCTCATTCAAAATAATTAATCATTTTATTTTGGCTTTCCAAAAGGAAGAATATCCTAATCCGCAAAACTGCCGAAACCGCCGATAACAATACTCATAAGAAGAGGCCGAAAAGCAATTCCAATCCGGATCCCGCGAACCTCCGTTCAAACCCGTCATTTGAAATAGGTTTGGTCAAACAAGGTCCCTCTGAATGGGTTCAAATATAATCCATTTCAAATGGTGGGCTCTAGTCATTCTGAATTTATTAAATTGTAAAGGTTTTGACAGGAGTCATTTTAAACAGGTTGTACATGGATCAAAATCATTATAATAAGCTTGGGTTCAAGCAACACTCATTTCAGATAGCCCGAGTTTAGGCTAATTCATTTCTCAAGTGTCATATGAATGCAATGCTAGAAATTGTGGTGGTAAGCTATGTTTAAGAATAAGAACCATGAGAAGAGAGCTCAAATTCTTGCATTATCAAATAAGGAATCTAAAATCTTCTGTTACTTGTTATTAAAACAAATTGATAAGCACTAATATGGTTACCATTGCATTAGTCACCTGATGTGGACCACTATTTTACCATCAAGCTGTATAAAAATTTTAACACTAATTTTCTCATTTTTGTTATATATTTTTAAAATTCTAAAATGCCAAAATGTGACATTTCAGTACATGATCTCGAACCACTGAGACTGCTGAAGCCGATACTCATAGAAACTCTGATATTGAGTTATTGAAACTTGGTATGCAGGCCTGTGTATCAAGGGTCTCTTTTAATATAGAACAGCAGGAATTAATTGGAATCTGCGATTTCATGTTTATTTTATTATTATTTTTCCTGAGGTTTCATGTTTAGAATGAACTAATTTTGCCAGATTGCATTAAACTAGCTCATATTCTAGGTATGATGATTGATTTTAGTTGATTTTCTTCTTCTGAAACTATGGATTATATTTTTGACTTCTCTCAAGAAAATTTAAGGACTTCTAATTTACAATGACCATAAGTCTATACCAGGCCAGAAGTGTAAGTAGGAAACCTTGTGTTCATGGGCTTATGAAGTATTGCTATTTACATTGCATTTTCGTTTCACATGGGACCATTTGGAGATCGTCTGTCTGTATCTCATTTTCACTGAAGTTTACATGCATTTGAGTCGACTATCATCTATTTCCTCAAGCAATCATTACAAGTTAGATTCTGATGGTGTTATTTCATGTCTCTTTTCAGAAGCACCATAACTCGTGAGAAATTTGAAGAACTTTGTGGGGATTTCTGGGAAGAATCCCTTCTTCCTGTTAAGGAAGTCCTCAAGCATTCAGGTTTAAAGGTTGATGAAATATATGCAGTCGAGCTGATAGGTGGAGCAACTCGTGTGCCAAAATTACAGGTCATTTCATGCACATTATTTCGAACTAGGAAATCATTATCTCATTGCCAAAGACAGTTTGTCCTGGAGAATGGCCTCGTTAGCCATCTTGACAGTTGGATTCAATTCCTAACAAACTAGAAAGCAAAATTAACTGTGTTAATTTCTGAAAGCAGCATGTCTCATTCTCTCTTAGGTGCTAGAAGTACCGTCTTTCAGTGAAGAGGAGAATATTACTTTATACATGCATGCACATTGGTAAATTATTTTCTGCAAAGAGTGCCTTTATGGACTGGGTTTTTACTTTTTAAAACACCATTATCGACTAATTGTTCTGCTATAAAGTAGGCAGAAGTCATAATTTGGAGCAGTATTCACCTACATTTCCACTCTGGTAATATATCTGCAAAGAAACTTGTTGCTTTCATAAGAAATACTAACAACAATGACGCAGTAGAGTTTTAGCTCTTAGTCGACTCCAGTAATTTGGGATAAGGGCTTTATTGTAGTTGTCGTAGAGAAATAGCTCTTGATGGTAAGTTTTAAGTCCATGTTTCTAGGTACATTTTGCTAGTCCATGTCATACCCTTGCCCACGGCCCACTAGGACATAACCTGTCAAGGTGCACATTTGCACATAACCTGGCTTAACTTGCCATAATCGGTAACCTGGATGTACACATGAGACCCAAACCCTCAAATATAGGCCAGTTAAACTCCCATATTTTATCCGATTTGCGACTAAATTAGAGTTTCACAATCTCCCCCACTCAAAGATGCGATGTTCTCGTGACAGCCTGTTTGAATGCTCCAATCTCACCCAAGTTGAATATGATCCAATAGGTAGCTCTTCTACATTTTCTCACGCTTCGTCCCACGGGCCCTCCAGGACATGACCTGTGCAAGCATCACTTGGCGCAACATGTCAAAATGGTTAACCCGGATGTACATATGAAACTCTACCATTCAAATATAAACTAATTAAACTCCCATTTAGCCTCTTTCAAGGTATCTTATTTGCAATGTGAATACTTCATACCCATTTGCTAGTTGTTTCCTCTCATGGGCTGAGTTTTTGTTTTACATCACTTGTTGATAGGAATCTATAAATTGGTTCTTACTGAAATTTGTAGATTTGGTAGGTAAAATTTGTTATTTTGTTTTTTATGATAAATAAATCTCGCCATTGTGGGGAAGAATTATCTAATAATTAATTTCATGGCAAGGCAAGTTGATAGGTTAAAGAACGGCCAAACTAGTAAGTAATTGAAAAAGGTCGCACTGAGGGATGTCATCTCCTGATAGAAAGGATGTTGTTGGTTTATCTAGGTGATAATCAGTGTTCTAAAAGGCGGTTATAGTCGGCGCCTGGAGCCTAGGCGCTAGGCGCCCATGGCCCGCCTAGGTTTCGACCGGATCGGTGGTCCTTGGCAGATCCAGGGGGAAATCGGGTTTAGGCGGCCGCCTAGGTGGCCCTAGGCGGTGAAGCGGCCTCCTAGGCACGGGCGCTCGGCGGGGAGGCGGCTGCCTAGGCGCGGGTTTAGGCGCACCTGCACCCAACTACAGGAGCAGCAGCCAGTAGCGGACTGCAGATGTTTTCCTTCTTCTCAGTCTTAGTCTTCTTCTTCTTCTTCTTCTTTTCTTCTTTCGAGTCTTCTTCTTCTATTTTTTTTGCTATTAGCAACAAATTGATTTAGGTATTTATGTTTGGTGCGGTATTGATTGAGAGGAGCGAAAGAGGAGGACTGCTAACTAGGGTAATCAGCTCTATGCTAAGCCCAAGTCACTGTTACATAATGAAAAAAAATAACACAATATAAGCTCAAGTCACTGTCATTCAAAGCCAGCTGTCTGCTAAGCCCAGTCACTGTCAGTGTCTCTCCTCTTCTAAATTATAATTAAAAAACACATTTGAAAAAATGAGTCTGACTACAGAGACATAGTAAATCAAATACATATCACTGTCACTCGAAGTCATTGTCTCTCCTCTTCTAAATTATAATTAAAAAAACACATTTGAAAAATGAGTCCGACTACAGAGACATAGTAACTCAAATACATACATTAACATTTTTACATATATACAAAACACATTTTTACTAATTTATTAATACATATATATTTTATTATTTTAATTTTCGACGACCGTCTAGAATTAGACGGCCGCCTAGGTGGTCTAGGCGCTAGGCGGTGGGTGGCCGCCCGCCGAACGCCTAGCGCCTTTTACAACCTTGGTGATAATATGGTAGTTCATGATTCTTATCTATGGGATATCGTCATGTAATGATCTGTTACTATTCTGTTTTCTTTCTGCTAGGAAAATTACACTTGTATTGCTATTCTTTTGTAATGTTTCATATCTCATGGTCCTCGTAATCATATGGAATTAGTGCTTATTGCACTAAGTAGTGTAATACATATTGAGTATAGTTGATAAAACATTGTGAGAATGCATTATTTTTCCCAGTTCGATCTACAATCTGATGACTCTATCTTTCATTAAGTTAGTACTAGTAATTATATGGTGAATATATAGCATATAGTGTACTGTATATATGCATCGTGTTGAAGATACTGCTGTTCCGTTTACATTGCAATTTATAAGATATTGAGTTGAAACACCATACTTGTGTCGCATGGTAGTATACTCTTCTAGTAGGCTAATGTTTCAATTTACATATATGTGCATTAGATGATTCAGTTTCTTGAATTTATGGAATTTGTTCTGTAGGCTGACATGGTTATGATGATATTTCGCTACTTTCAGGCTAAGCTCCAAGAATTTCTTGGAAGAAAAGATCTGGACAAACATCTTGATGCCGATGAAGCAATAGTTCTTGGTGCTTCTTTGCATGCTGCTAATCTAAGTGATGGAATCAAGCTAAACCGAAAGTTGGGGATGATTGATGGTTCTCCTTATGGTTTTATGCTGGAACTAGATGGCCCAGATCTTGTAAAAGATGATAACACAGAAATGTTACTTGTACCACGAATGAAGAAAATGCCAATTAAGGTTAGTACCCTTCTTTAGACAAAGCTTTAGTTTGCATTTCCGGTGTAAATTGTTTCTGATGATAAGCATCCTAATAACCTCATTCTTCTGTTTACATCCAGATGTTCAGGTCGATCAAGCATAACAAAGACTTTGAAGTTACACTCAGTTATGAGAGTGCAAACGAGCTGCCACCAGGAACTCTTTCGAATAAGTTTGCACAATTTTCAGTATCTGGTTTGACAGAAGCCAGTGAGAAGTATGATAAAGTTTGCTAAACTGTTTATAGATACAAGCTTCAACTGGCCCGCAATCAAAGATGATATGCATATAATCTGCAAGTAACTATGCCTTCTTGCTTTTTTTTTAGGTATGCAACTCGCAATCTCTCCGCACCAATCAAAGCAAATTTACATTTCTCCCTTAGTAGAAGTGGAATTATTTCTTTTGATCGAGCAGAAGCAGTGATTGAGATTAGTGAGTGGGTAGAAGTTCCTAAGAAAAACCAGACTTTGGAGAGTAATATTACTGATACTCTTAATGTCTCCAACGAAACAAGCCCGGGACACAAAACAAATGATGATGAGAGCTCAAATGTTGAGGGTGAGACCAGCAGCACCACTGATTCAACCATAGAAGGGCAGGACAGTGCTGATGTCACTACAGAGAAGATTCTGAAGAAAAGAACTTACAGGGTTCCATTGAAGGTGTCATACGAAGATCAATTAGAATGTTTAACTAACTACTTTGAAACAACTAATATTTTTTTGTTTGTGGATATGTTGAAAATCCAACTTCATATTATATTTATGTGAAATGTTTCTTTATTTGGTGTAGATAGTAGACAGAACTTCAGGGCCGGGAACGGTCCTCTCAAAAGATGCATTCTCTCAGGCTAAACTTAGGCTTGAGGCCCTTGATAAGAAAGATGCTGAAAGACGAAGAACTGCAGAACTAAAAAATAATCTGGAGGAATATATATATGCTACAAGAGAAAAGGTTTGGATGTTTCCTTATTTCTGCATTCCAGTGGAGTTTATATGTAATTGTAACAGCTTGTCTACTTTTCACTTCTAGTCACTTAACTATCCTGAGCTCCATTGTATCTACTTCACGTTATGATACAAATTATGTTCTATCTTATGGACAAATTCTATCAATTGTATAAACAATTCTATCTTGTTGCAAACTTTTATACACTTAAATCTTGTGCCATATCCCACCCCAAAAATTTGGAATAAAGGCATTGTTGTCGTTGTTGCTACTTGATCTTGCCCTATAGTCCATAATCCCTATTTCCTCCTAGGACAGATGGTCAAAGAAAATTCCAACAAAATTTAACTTTGGTTCTAATGTGCTTCTTTTTTAATTTAACTAAAATATTTAAATATTTACATTTAACATGATTTATTCATTTCTTCGTCTTTTGAAACATGATATGATAGCTTGAAGATGCTGAAGGGATTGTCAAAGTTTCAACTGAACAGGAACGTCAATCCTTTGCAGAGAAATTAAGTGAGGTGAGATTTATTTTGATGTTTTCAGGTAGTTTCTTATAGAATGGTGTGGATAAATCGTCTTGGTAAGACTTGTATCAAATTTACTATCTACAGGTGCAAGATTGGTTGTATACTGACGGTGAAGATGCTGCGGCTAATGAATTCAAAGATCGCCTGGACTTACTCAAAGCAATTGGAGATCCAATATTTTTCAGGTAGTCAATTAGTTGTGGCTTGTTCTTTTGTCTGCTTTGAGTGGAAAAATGGTCTGATTTATCTGCTATTTAATTCAGATGGAATGAGTTGACTGCAAGGCCAGCTGCTTGTGAACATGCTCAAACGTATCTAAGTGAACTGCAAAAGGTACCAAGTAATTCTTAATTTCTCTGTTTATGGTCATTGGCGAATATTTGTTCACCTCTTAATATACAATCCATATGTAGATACCACATTAGGATTTAAGTTCCTACGACTCAGATTCCCATAGTTAAAAGGTTATAGACATAATAGAAAGTATATTTACATGACTATGAGATACTAATCATCATGTTGATATTTGGTGCTGGATATGAAATGTCAATAGTGAAACATCAACGGTTAACCAACAACATGAAGCTAATATTTGATACTAGCATAACAAATTCAGAAGTCTTAAATTTTTGTTGGGTAACAGCATAAATTCGGCAATGTTCTTTGTTGTTACTTTGAGACATGCACCGATTCCAGATCTCTTGATCTGCAATAAATGTCCTTTAACCCTTGTGTAGGAACTCGAGAACACTGTGTTTTGATGAGGACATCATGACTTCAATTCGACTAGCATTTAAGTTCAAATTTGAATTTTGAACTCAGATTTTATTTGTTATTCTGTTTTTATTTTGTTATTTTGTTTCTTATTTGTTACCTAATCTTTAGGGGGAGAGATGGTTGGAGTTGTTTTTAGTTGCAACTTACCTGTTCCTTGGGAATTGGTTAGTTGGTTGAGTGATTGTTTTGAGAGCCTATTTATATCTTTGTTTGTGCAAGAAATGAGGCAATGAATGACTGACTGAATGAAAAGAATTTTCCTTAAAAGAACTCTACCCTCTATGGCTGTGATGGTCAACTCCTCCTCCTCCTTCTAAGCCTCCTCAGCCTCCCCCCTCCCCTCCTTCCTTCCAGCAGTGAAGCAGCAACAACAACATCAACAGTGAAGCAGCAGAAGCTGCCTGCAGCAACAATAAAGCAGCAATAGCAACCTGCAACAGCAGTAAAGCAGCCGAAGCAGTCTGCAACAGCGGCGAAGCAGCCGCATCAGCCAGAAACAGCGGCGAAGCAGCCGCAGCAGCCAGAAACAGCAGCTAAAGTAGCCATCCATCTTCCCCCCTCTTCAGATAATCCCTTGACATTTCGATTCTAGTCCCCCTCTTCTAAATCAAGTACCTATGACTATTGCATCTACCATATAATATTCTATCAATAAGCTGTTGATCCATCCATAATTTGAAAGCTTTTACTAAAAAAAAGGAAAAGGAGATTTGTGGTTATCAATCTATATATTAAATAAAGAACTGGAAATTGCTGAGAAGCCCAATTTCGGGGTGGGCTTTTATGAAATGCCCACCCGCTGGATTATTTTTATGAAATGCCCAGAATTAAGTTTTTACACGTTAAATATTTCAAGATTCTCTCTAGTTGCTATGTATTTACAAAATTTGCCATTATCATAATTCCAAAAATACCCCTTCGCGTAAATTTGGACATCTATATATAATTATGAATTCGCAAACTCAGATTTGGATTGAGAAATTCGTATTCTTCTTCTTCTCACGAGAAATTTGAAATCCATTGATATAATCTTTATTAGAGATCGCAGAATCGTTCGTAGTTCACTGTGGTTTTCGTCAGTCGAACGTCGATCATCCTTCATCATCATCGATCATCATCATCATCAACATCATCTTCGTGCTTTCCGGCGATTAGGTCAATTGTGGATAGAAGATCTTCTTCTTTTCTTTTTATAGATCTTAAAACAAGGTGAGAGTTCAGATCTGTAGAAATTCATCCATCAGCTTCGTATATCTCGAAATTTATGCTGAATTTGATTTTGTTATGAAGATTATTAACTTAGAAAATGTTAGTGAGATATTTAATCTTGTTATTTTATGCGAATAGCATTCTCCGTTATATTTTAAAGGAGAATGACAATTACTTCTTATAAAGATCATTATCCGTATGTTTTTAGGACGGAGAATGCCATTCTCCGTCTTAATTAGGACGGAGAATGCCATTCTCCGTCTTAATTTGAACGGAGAATGACATTATCCGTCTTAGTTAGGACGGAGAATGACATTCTCCGTCTTAATTAGGACGGAGAATGACATTCTCCGTTTTACTTTAGACGGATAATGATCTTTATAAGTTAGTTCCAACTGAGGATATTTATTCTCCGTTATTTTTAGACGGAGAATATCATTATTAGATGAGAATTTTATTGTTCTATTTGTGGCCTCTTATGTTTTTATGTTATAGGGGGGAAGATATGGAATCAAGTTGTTTAGTTAACATTTGTTTCAAGGGAGACATAGTTTCCTGCCGTGTCACACATGAAAGTACCGTGGATTTTTTAAAGAATAAAGTGTGCGATCGATGGACTTCTTTGGATCCACTTTTCTTCCGTTTCAGGTTTTTGCACTCTGATGTGACTGAACTGTATGTTGAAAGTAATTTTTGGCTTCGCTCATTGGTTGGTGGTTTTAACGGTACTCATGATGTGAGTTTTGATCTATATGTGGAGCAAATACACTCTCCATGTTCTTCATCAACATCTTTTCCTTGTCAAAGCTTTCACATGAGACCTTCGTCTTCCTCTTCTAGTTCTTTGAGTAGATGTTCTTCTACTGTAAAGGACAAACGAGTAGTACAATTTTATGAGGGCTCAACTGAGACAGTGAAGAAGAGGAAATCGGATATGTGGCCTGAATCAATTACTGGTGTTGGTCAGATTTTTCTAAATGGTATTGAAGAAGTTAGAAATGCTGTTAGAAAGGTATGTTTTGAATCTCGTCATCCATTCCACATTTTGAAATCTGAGCCGGGGAGGTATACTGTTTGTTGCAAGAATTACAAGACACATGCTTGTTTGTGGAGCTTCTATGCTATATCTATTTCGAAAGATAATCAAATTTTTGAGGTGAGGAGGTATGTGGGAGAACATAATTGTGGAGCTGGCTATATGGATAAAGGTAATCTGGTTGTTCCAACAAAGTTTGTGAAAAGTTTGGTTAGTGACATTGTTCGGATGCATCCTAAAAGTCCGCAAAATCTGTTGTCGATGATTTCAAGGTCGACTACGGCTTATCTGTTACATATGGACAGGCATACCACGGAATTAGGCTGGTGCACCAGGAAATGTACGGAGATGATGTTAGATCTTACAGTGACTTGTGTTGGTATGTGAACAAGGTAAAGGAAACCAATAATGGTTCCGTTATCGACTTCCAGAAAGATGATTCATCAATGAGGTTTGAGCGGCTTTTTCTTTCATATGGGGCTTGCGTAGAAGGCTTTCAATATTGTCGTCCGATGCTATATTTGGATGCCACTTTCCTTACAGGGAGGTTTAGAGGATGTTTGATGTCTGCTACAGCGAAGAATGGTAACCAACAGTTCTACCCTATTGCATACGATATAGTCTCAGGCGAAGATGGCGATAATTGGGATAAGAGTGTATCCGCATGTACTTGAAGCTTGGAGGCAAGCAGTATATGCTCTAACTCCAGGTGTGTTAATGAGACAGATATATGCACATTTTCTATGCATTTACTATTAATTTAACAAGGAAAATGACCATTCTCCGCGTCAGTAAGACGGAGAATAGTCATTCTCCGTGTGTTTTAAAACGGAGAATGACCATTCTCCGTCCTGCATAGAACGGAGAATGTCATTCTCCGTTAGCTTTTGAACGGAGAATGACTATTCTCCGTCTTGCATAGAACGGAGAATATCATTCTCCGTTAGCTTTTGAACGGAGAATGACTATTATCCTTATGAGAATGCACTTATTTTTTCATAATTTTGTGAATTGACCTAATTCTTTATTACTTATTTGTTTTTCTGTATAAAGGTGGGTATAGACAAGCAATCAAGAAGATTTATGATCTGAATTGTGGTCATGTTGTGAATTGGATGAATAAACAAAAACCTGAACACTGGTCAAACGCATTCTTCTCGGGATGTAGATACGGTGAGGTTGCTTCTAGTTGTGCAGAGTCATTCAATGCATGGATAAAGGCTGAGAAGAAATTGCCTATATCAGCAATTGTAAATGTCATCCGTGTGAAGATGATGCAGATGATTTCGGATCGCCACAAGGATGCAATTGGTTTGAATAGCAAATTGACTCCATACGCTGAGGATATGCTGAAGCAGCTTACAGATGATGGCATGTGTTATAGGGTATATCGGTCCGGTGATTTCGAATTTGAGGTGATCGCAGATACTTCCTCCCATATGGTGAATCTTCTTGATTGTCATTGTAGTTGTCGTAGATGGAAGGTATATGGATTTCCATGCAGCCATGCAATACAATGCATCAGAGTTGGTTCAGATAAATCTGTTTACGACTTTGTGGAGCAGTATTGGACATCAGATTATTACCAGAAGTTATATTCATGTGCCATTCGTCCAGTTCCAGATTGCGAAAAACAGTTTGAAAATAATCCCACTGATGTTGTTCTACCCCCTGTTCCGAAACGGGGTCCTGGACGACCAAAAGCGGACCGTTACAAGAGCAAATATGAGAACAAGGGAAAAGAGAAGAGAAAGATAAGGTGCCAGAATTGTTTTGAATTATGCAATCACAATCGCAGCACTTGTCCTCTGCCTCCACATGTTGCTACGGTGGTCAAGGGGGCATTCTCCGTCTCTTTTGACCCGGAGAATGACATTCTCCGTCTATTTTGACACGGAGAATGGCCATTCTCCGCGTCACTAAGACGGATAATGTTCCTTTCTAAGTCAAAAATACAAAGAATAATCATTATCCGCGTGTTTTAAAACGGAGAATGCCATTCTCTGCATCAGTAAGACGGAGAATGCTCATTCTCTAGGTCAAAATACAAGGAGAATGGCATTCTCCGTCTCTTTTGACCCGGAGAATGACATTCTCCGTCTCATACGAAACGGAGAATGGCCATTTCTAAGTTCCAAATGCACACATTATAGGTTTGTATTAACACAGATAATGACATTATAGGTTTGAATCAAACAACAGAACTTTAACAAAACAGATTTACATATATAGAACAATGTAAATTAGTCGAAAAATTGAATTTCATTACAAAGGAAAACAAATACATTACAAAAGAAACCTGACAAACAGAATATATACAAGGAATTTGTTAGCCAATTTACATTGTCATTTTCTTTTATTGTACAAAAGGAACTGCACATTCACTCATAAGCAAAGCCTTAGCCAAATTTAGCCTTCTCTTTACAATAGTATTGTGAACTTCTTTGTTTGTTTTCTTCTGTAAATCAAATGGAGCTCTCGACAACTTTTCAATATAATATGAAACATACAGCAGGCAGCTGGGTGATAGTTGCTGTGGGCATTCTTTGCAAACCTTGAGCTCTGTTGTTTCGTATTCCTGGATTGCTGGGCTTTTATTCCTCATCAAAGCAATCTTATTTATTATAATTGGCTCGATTTTATTCTTCATGTATTTTGCATCCTGGATTCCCTTAGCGTCCGTGTTTTTCCGTAATGAGTTGTAGTGCGTCCAAACATAGGAGCTGAAGTTGAATGCCAGCAGCGTATAGTGTTTATTCTCCTCGCGGAAGAGTGGCACGAATAGCCATTCAATGTCATCTTCCAGCTCCATGATAAAATCATCTATATCAACTTTGAAATTGTACACTGCTCCAGGTGTTGGATTTTTTTCATCGACATACTGGGCAGTACTCTGTTTTCCAGAAGAAAAAAAAACAAAAAATAATATCATGAGTTAGTTTTTTACAACACTATTAGTAGCTGTACACATTAATATTTATTTTTCAGTTTCGATTCTTACCAATGAATGGGGCATCATGATTGCAAACCATTTACATTGTGCACCCTGCGAGCTTGACTGAATGTTCTGCCTTAATTCGGCTTGAACTTCGTTCATAAGCTTTATTAAGTAGTTCATAACACCGGCTTCTATATCCGCCTCATTTAGTATGTCTTGAAAATCTTTAGCATTTAACAACATGCTGACATCATTGTTTCTTCTTCTTATTTTACATTCTTCTGGAGCATTTGGAATGTACATGTATACATAATCACTGCACATAAATTTAGTTTCGATTATGATAATAATATAGGCTAATGATAAAATTACATAAAAAATAACTCCAATAGAGAATGATCATTCTCCGTTATGAAATGGACGGAGAATGTCATTCTCCGTTATGAATTGGACGGAGAATGTCATTCTCCATTTTAAATGGGACGGAGAATGATCATTCTCCGTTTTTAAATCGACGGAGAATGTCATTCTCCGTCATTCTCCGTGTTAAAATAGACGGAGAATGTCATTCTCCGTATTAAAATAGACGGCGAATGGTATTCTCTGTTTTGTATTAACACGGGGAATGGCATTCTCCCTTTATTTTGATCCAGAGAATGACATTCTCCGTCTCAATAAGGCGGAGAATGCTCATTCTCTAGGTCAAAATACAAGGAGAATGTCATTCTCCGTTATAAAATAGACGGAGAATGGCATTCTCCGTGTCAGTGAGACGGAGAATGTTCATTTCTCTAGGTTAATGCAAGAAGAAAGGTCATTCTCCGTCTATTTTATAACGGAGAATGACATTCTCCGTCTCATATTAGGCGGAGAATGCTCGTTCTTTAGGTCAAAAAACACAGAAAATGCCATTCTCCGTGTGTTTAAACACGAAGAATGTCATTCTCCGTCTCAAAATAGACGGAGAATGGCCATTTCTAGTTCAAATGACACAGAAAGGACATCCTCCGTGTATTTTATAGACGGAGAATGATCATTTTCATTTGCCGCGTCAATATAAACGGAGAATGTCATTCTCCGTTTTAAATGAGACGGAGAATGATCATTCTCCCTTGTGAATTGTACAGAAATTGGTTCAAGTTTAGAATACTTACGTTGGAGACATCCTTCTTTGGTATACGATGCTCCTGTATAGTTGCTTCAGCTCATCGTCTGCAAGGTTCCAAAGTCTGAGCTTCGGACATTGCATCAGCATTTTTCCCTCTTTAACAAGCTTTGCTGTTTGAGGAGATTCTTCCTCAAGTTCTTCAGGAGCTGACATCTCCTTTTTATTGTCTACCTTCTCGGGGCTGGAAAGAGCTTTTTTTTTTCCAGCAGGAGCTACTTTCTTTCTGGGACTGGAAGGATCTTTTCTTTTCCGACCAGGACCTGCCTTCTTACTTGTTGTAGCATCGGATGTTTTCTTCTTTTGCAATGTAGTAAAATCATCCTCATCTGCAGCATTTGATTGTTTTTTAGTTCCAGCAGGTTCATTTGCTCTTGTGTAATGCTTTTGGGGAACTGCTTGAGTCTCCCCACTTTGCAATGCTTTAGCCATTGCTTCAAGGTTAACAATTGTATCATTCTTCTGTGTGATTTCGTCTTTCAACGATGCAACTTCCTCTAGAAGTTTGTTGTTATCATCATTGAGCTTTTCATTCTCTTTTTTAAGATCCTTTGTCATTTTCACTGATATAAAAACAAACAACAACAAGAGGTATGATGTCAATATTATATAATCTTCTTTTTAAAAACAATGAAAATATTATTATCCGTTTACTTTAATCTGGAGAATGTCATTCTCCGTGTCAAAATAGACGGAGAATGGCAATCTCCGCGTAAAAAATAGACGGAGAATGTCATTCTCCGTGTCAATTTAGACGGAGAATGTCATTCTCCGTGTCAAAAGAGACGGAGAATGTCATTCTCCGTGTCAAAATAGACGGAGAATTCTCCGTTTCCAAATAGACGGAGAATGTCATTCTCCGTGTCAATTTAGACGGAGAATGACATTCTCCGTCTAAATTGACACGGAGAATGGCATTCTACGTGTCAAAACAGACGGAGAATGTCATTTCTATGTCAAAATACAGAAAATGTCATTCTCCGTGTTAAATACTAGCGGAGAATGTCATTCTCCGTGTCAAAATAGACGGAGAATGTCATTCTAAGTGTGTTTTAATACGGAGAATGACATTCTCCGTCTATTTTGACACGGAGAATGACATTTTATAGGTCAAAACACACAGAAAACTTCATTCTCCGTGTACTTTGACACGGAGAATGGTCATTCTCCTTGTTAGATACAGGTAATTACAGATTAAAATAGACAAAAAATATAAAATCTTACCTTTTAGAAGTAGCTCCTCAACACGTTGACGAAGCTTCTCATTATCAGCAGTAAGCTCAGACTTCTGCTTTCTCAGGGAGTCTAGTTCCGACCCCTGTGCCTCCAGTTCTTCAACTCGCTTACGGAGTTTCTTATTATCATCAATAAGGAGCGATTTCTCGTTCCTTAAAGAGTCTAACTCCTTCTCCAAGCCATCAGCAACGAGCCCCACAGCACGTTGTTGGGCTACATCTGCCGCTAGTTGCTGGGCTCTTTCCTGGAGTTGCTCATTCTCAGCGATAAGCTGAGATTTCTCCTGCAAGACACGCAACATATCTACATTGTCAGCTGTAGAGGGTGCTGGTGCTTGAGCTTCAGTTTGTGGTTCTTCTTCATCAACAGAATTATCTCCACCTTCTATACATTGCTGCTCTGCTGGGACTTCTTCAAGTTCATCAACATTCAATGCAACAAGATCCTTGAATATCAAATCCGAATCCATTTGAGCACCTTGATATTCATTTTTTAGGAATATCGAGATTCTATTCCCATCCCATGTGTCGAATCTCGGAGATGCGACTGTTGGTTTGCACTTCCTCTCTATCAGTTGACTGTGCTCTGCAAACCAATACAAGAAGTATATCGTACAACCTTCAATCTTCTTGTACGATATATCAACATCACCATCTTCAGATTTTGTGACAGCCCTCTTTATGCTGTCCATGACGTACCCCAGTATAATCCGAGGCCAACAGATGCTTTTTATAACATCTGTGCTCTCCACCAGAGCGAAGAACTTGTATGGCAAGTTCGACCCCCCCATTCTGGTGAAGTATGCTGTTTGGCACAAGTTGAATACTATTAACTTGGCCAATTCATCAGGACTTGCATTTTCGCCCCCCAGCAGCTCTAAGATCCTTTTCCTAACTTCTGCGTTTGAGACTTCAGCATTTTTTCCTTTCGAATTTTTCAGCAATCTTGTGAAGTGTTCTGTACACATGCTGAATGAGTCTGCTGGTGGGGGGGTCTTCTGCTTTTCAGTGATGATCTTCAAATACTTCTCATCAACTTCAGTGTCATCATTCATTGGCAGACCGAAAATGGTTGCCATCTCATCAGCAGTTGGTGCTACCTTGACACTGCTGCTCAATTGGAAATATCCAATTCCATCTTCTTCCAAATAAGTCCCCATCAAGTTCTCCAGACCTTGGGTGACTTTAGATAGTTCTGATTTTTTCACCTTAGTTCTGTAGAATACATCTACGAAGTTGTAGAATCCTACATTCTTCAAGCTTTCAACAACTGCTTCAGGCAAATGGCCAAACTTTTCCTTCACCTCATCCATGAGAGAGAGTATTGGGGTGAATGTTGCACGGAAAAGTCTTTCTTCTTTGTTCCTGACAGTTTTTTTTCCTAAAACAACAACAATTAGGTTTACGTCAACATTCTTCTTTATTATAATAAGGAGAAAGCCATTCTCCGTCTAATATTAGACGGAGAATGTCATTCTCCGTGTCAAAATAGACGGAGAATGAGCATTCTCCGTTTTGTATTCACACGGAGAATGCCATTCTCCGTGTCAAAATAGACGGAGAATATCATTCTCCGTCTATTTTGACACGGAGAATGGCATTCTCCGTTTTGTATTAACACGGGGAATGGCATTCTCCGCGTGTTTTAAAACGGAGAATGCCATTCTCCGCGTTAGCAAGACGGAGAATGCTCATTCTCCGCTTCAGAAAGACGGAGAATGCTCATTCTCTAGGTCAAAATACAAGGAGAATGGCATTCTCCCTTTATTTTGTCCCGGAGAATGAGCATTCTCGTCTCAGTAAGGCGGAGAATGCCATTCTCCGTCTCATTAGGCGGAGAATGCTCGTTCTTTAGATCGAAATAAAGGGAGAATGCCATTCTCCGTCTCATATTAGCGGAGAATGCTCGTTCTTTAGATCAAAATAAAGGGAGAATGCCATTCCCGTGTCAAAATAGACGGAGAATGACATTCTCCGGGTCAAAATAGACGGCGAATGAGCATTCTCCGCCTTATTGAGACGGAGAATGTCATTTTCTGGGTCAAATAAAGGGAATGCCATTCCCGTGTTAATACAAAACGAGAATGCCATTCGCCGTCTATTTTGACCCGGAGAATGTCATTCTCCGTCTATTTTGACACGGGGAATGGCATTCTCCCTTATTTTGATCTAAAGAACGAGCATTCTCCGCCTAATATGAGACGGAGAATGGCATCTCCCTTTATTTCGATCTAAAGAACGAGCATTCTCCGCCTAATATGAGACGGAGAATGGCATTCTCCGCCTTACTGAGACGGAGAATGCTCATTCTCCGGGACAAAATAAAGGGAGAATGCCATTCTCCTTGTATTTTGACCTAGAGAATGAGCATTCTCCGTCTTTTTGAAGCGGAGAATGAGCATTCTCCGTCTTGCTAACGCGGAGAATGACATTCTCCGTTTTAAAACACGCGGAGAATGCCATTCCCCGTGTTAATACAAAACGGAGAATGCCATTCTCCGTGTCAAAATAGACGGAGAATGATATTCTCCGTCTATTTTGACACGGAGAATGGCATTCTCCGTGTGAATACAAACGGAGAATGCTCATTCGCCGTCTATTTTGACACGGAGAATGACATTCTCCATCTAATATTAGACGGAGAATGGCTTTCTCCTTATTATAATAAAGAAGAATGTTGACGTAAACCTAATTGTTGTTGTTTTTAGGAAAAAAAACTGTCAGGAACAAAGAAGAAAGACTTTTCCGTGCAACATTCACCCCAATACTCTCTCTCATGGATGAGGTGAAGGAAAAGTTTGGCCATTTGCCTGAAGCAGTTGTTGAAAGCTTGAAGAATGTAGGATTCTACAACTTCGTAGATGTATTCTACAGAACTAAGGTGAAAAATCAGAACTATCTAAAGTCACCCAAGGTCTGGAGAACTTGATGGGGACTTATTTGGAAGAAGATGGAATTGGATATTTCCAATTGAGCAGCAGTGTCAAGGTAGCACCAACTGCTGATGAGATGGCAACCATTTTCGGTCTGCCAATGAATGATGACACTGAAGTTGATGAGAAGTATTTGAAGATCATCACTGAAAAGCAGAAGACCCCCCCACCAGCAGACTCATTCAGCATGTGTACAGAACACTTCACAAGATTGCTGAAAAATTCGAAGGGAAAAAATGCTGAAGTCTCAAACGCAGAAGTTAGGAAAAGGATCTTAGAGCTGCTGGGGGGCGAAAATGCAAGTCCTGATGAATTGGCCAAGTTAATAGTATTCAACTTGTGCCAAACAGCATACTTCACCAGAATGGGGGGGTCGAACTTGCCATACAAGTTCTTCGCTCTGGTGAGAGCACAGATGTTATAAAAAGCATCTGTTGGCCTCGGATTATACTGGGGTACGTCATGGACAGCAAAGAGGGCTGTCACAAAATTGAAGATGGTGATGTTGATATATCGTACAAGAAGATTGAAGGTTGTACGATATTCTTGTATTGGTTTGCAGAGCACAGTCAACTGATAGAGAGGAAGTGCAAACCAACAGTCGCATCTCCGAGATTCGATACATGGGATGGGAATAGAATCTCGATATTCCTAAAAAATGAATATCAAGGTGCTCAATATTCGGATTGATATTCAAGGATCTTGTTGCATTGAATGTTGATGAACTTGAAGAAGTCCACAGAGCAGCAATGTATAGAAGGTGGAGATAATTGTTGATGAAGAAGAACCACAAACTGAAGCTCAAGCACCAGCACCTCTACAGCTGACAATGTAGATATGTTGCGTGTCTTGCAGGAGAAATCTCAGCTTATCGCTGAGAATGAGCAACTCCAGGAAAGAGCCCAGCAACTAGCGGCAGATGTAGCCAACAACGTGCTGTGGGCTCGTTGCTGATGCTTGGAGAAGGAGTTAGACTCTTTAAGGAACGAGAAATCGCTCCTTATTGATGATAATAAGAAACTCCGTAAGCGAGTTGAAGAACTGGAGGCACAGGGGTCGGAACTAGACTCCCTGAGAAAGCAGAAGTCTGAGCTTACTGCTGATAATGAGAAGCTTCGTCAACGTGTTGAGGAGCTACTTCTAAAAGGTAGATTTTATATTTTTTGTCTATTTTAATCTGTAATTACCTGTATCTAACAAGGAGAATGACCATTCTCCGTGTCAAAGTACCGGAGAATGAAGTTTTCTGTGTGTTTGACCTATAAAATGTCATTCTCCGTGTCAAAATAGACGGAGATGTCATTCTCCGTATTAAAACACACTTAGAATGACATTCTCCGTCTATTTGACACGGAGAATGACATTCTCCACTAGTATTTTAACACGGAGAATGACATTTCTGTTTTTGACATAGAATGACATTCTCCGTCTGTTTTGACACGTAGAATGCCATTCTCCGTGTCAATTTAGACGGAGAATGTCATTCTCCGTCTAAATTGACACGGAGCATTCTTCTCCGTCTATTTGGAAACGGAGAATTCTCCGTCTATTTTGACACGGAAATGACATTCTCCGTCTCTTTTGACACGGAGAATGACATTCTCCGTCTAAATTGACACGGAGAATGACATTCTCCGTCTATTTTTTACGCGGAGATTGCCATTCTCCGTCTATTTTGACACGGAGAATGACATTCTCCAGATTAAAGTAAACGGATATAATATTTTTCATTGTTTTTAAAAAGAAGATTATATAATTTGACATCATACCTCTTGTTGTTGTTTGTTTTTATATCAGTGAAATGACAAAGGATCTTAAAAAAGAGAATGAAAAGCTCAATGATGATAACAACAACTTCTAGAGGAAGTTGCATCGTTGAAAGACGAAATCACACAGAAGAATGATACAATTGTTAACCTTGAAGCAATGGCTAAAGCATTGCAAAGTGGGGAGACTCAAGCAGTTCCCCAAAAGCATTACACAAGAGCAAATGAACCTGCTGGAACTAAAAAACAATCAAATGCTGCAGATGAGGATGATTTTACTACATTGCAAAAGAAGAAACATCCGATGCTACAACAAGTAAGAAGGCAGGTCCTGGTCGGAAAAGAAAGATCCTTCCAGTCCCAGAAAGAAAGTAGCTCCTGCTGGAAAAAAAAAAGCTCTTTCCAGCCCCGAGAAGGTAGACAATAAAGGAGATGTCAGCTCCTGAAGAACTTGAGGAAGAATCTCCTCAACAGCAAAGCTTGTTAAAGAGGGAAATGCAATGATGCCGAATGTCCTCTCAGACTTTGGAACCTTGCAGACGATGAGCTGAAGCAACTATACAGGACATCGTATACCAAAGAAGGATGTCTCCAACGTAAGTATTCTAAACTTGAACCATTTCTGTACAATTCACAAGGGAGAATGATCATTCTCCGTCTCATTTAAACGGAGAATGACATTCTCCGTTTATATTGACGCGGCAAATGAAAATGATCATTCTCCGTCTATAAAATACACTGAGGATGTCCTTCTGTGTCATTTGAACTAGAAATGGCCATTCTCCGTCTATTTTGAGACGGAGAATGACATCTTCTCGTGTTTAAACACACGGAGAATGGCATTTTCTGTGTTTTTGACCTAAAAACGAGCATTCTCCCCGCCTAATATGAGACGGAGAATGTCATTCTCCTTATAAAATAGACGGAGAATGACCTTTCTTTCTTCTTGCATAACCTAGAGAAATGAACATTCTCCGTCTCACTGACACGGAGAATGCCATTCTCCGTCTATTTTATAACGGAGAATGACATTCTCCTTGTATTTTGACCTAGAGAATGAGCATTCTCCGCCTTATTGAGACGGAGAATGTCATTCTGGATCAAAATAAAGGAGAATGCCATTCCCCGTGTTAATACAAAACAGAGAATACCATTCTCCGTCTATTTAATACGGAGAATGACATTCTCCGTCTATTTTAACACGGAGAATGACGGAGAATGACATTCTCCGTCGATTTTAAAACGGAGAATGATCATTCTCCGTCCAATTCATAACGGAGAATGACATTCTCCGTCCATTCATAACGGAGAATGATCATTCTCTATTGGAGTTATTTTTATGCAATTTTATCATTAGCCTATATTATTATCATAATCGAAACTAAATTTATGTGCAGTGATTATGTATACATGTACATTCCAAATGCTCCAGAAGAATGTAAAATAAGAAGAAGAAACAATGATGTCAGCATGTTGTTAAATGCTAAAGATTTTCAAGACATACTAAATGAGGCGGATATAGAAGCCGGTGTTAAACTATAATAAGCTTATGAACGAAGTTCAAGCCGAATTAAGGCAGAACATTCAGTCAAGCTCGCAGGGTGCACAATGTAAATGGTTTGCAATCATGATGCCCCATTCATTGGTAAGAATCGAAACTGAAAAAAAATATAATGTGTACAGCTACTAATAGTGTTGTAAAAACTAACTCATGATATTATTTTTTTTTTTTTTTCTTCTGGAAAACAGAGTACTGCCCAGTATGTCGATAAAAAAATCCAACACCTGGAGCAGTGTACAATTTCAAAGTTGATATAGATGATTTATCATGGAGCTGGAAGATGACATTGAATGGCTATTCGTGCCACTCTTCCGCGAGGAGAATAAACACTATACGCTTGGCATTCAACTTCAGCTCCTATGTTTGGACGCACTACAACTCATTACGGAAAACACGGGCGCTAAGGGAATCCAGGATGCAAATACATGAAGAATAAATCGAGCCAATTATAATAAATAAGATTGCTTTGATGAGGATAAAAGCCCAGCAATCCAGGAATACGAAACAACAGAGCTCAAGGTTTGCAAAGAATGCCCACAGCAACTATCACCCAGCTGCCTGCTGTAGTTTCATATTATATTGAAAAGTTGTCGAGAGCTCCATTGATTTACAGAAGAAAACACAAAGAAGTTCACAATATATTGTAAAGAGAAGGCTAAATTTGGCTAAGGCTTTGCTTATGAGTGAATGTGCAGTTCCTTTTGTACAATAAAAGAAAATGACAATGTAAATTGGCTAACAATTCCTTGTATATATTCTGTTTGTCAGGTTTTTTTGTAATGTATTTGTTTTCCTTTGTAATGAAATTCAATTTTTTCGACTAATTTACATTGTTCTAATATGAAATCTGTTTGTTAAAGTTCTGTTGTTTGATTCAAACCTATAATGTCATTATCTGTGTTAATACAAACCTATAATGTGTGCATTTGGAACTTAGAATGGCCATTCTCCGTTTCGTATGAGGGAGAATGTCATTCTCCGGGTCAAAAGAGACGGAGAATGCCATTCTCCTTGTATTTTGACCTAGAGAATGAGCATTCTCCGTCTTACTGATGCAGAGAATGGCATTCTCCGTTTTAAAACACGCGGATAATGTTATTCTTTGTATTTTGACTAGAAAGGAACATTATCCGTCTTAGTGACGCGGAGAATGGCCATTCTCCGTGTCAAAATAGACGGAGAATGTCATTCCCGGGTCAAAAGAGACGGAGAATGCCATTCTCCTTGTATTTTGACCTAGAGAATGAGCATTCTCTGTCTTACTGACGCGGAGAATGGCATTCTCGTTTTAAAACACGCGGAGAATGTATTCTTTGTATTTTGACCTAGAAAGGAACATTATCCGTCTTAGGGACGCGGAGAATGCCATTTTCCGTGTCAAAAAGACGGAGAATGTCATTCTCGGGTAAAAAGAGACGGAGAATGCCATTCTCCTTGTATTTTGACCTAGGGAATGAGCATTCTCCGTCTTACTGATGCGGAGAATGGCATTCTCCGTTTTAAAACACGCGGAGAATGATTATTCTTTGTATTTTTGACCTAGAAAGGAACATTATCCGTCTTAGGGACGCGGAGAATGGCCATTCTCCGTGTCAAAATAGACGGAGAATGTCATTCTCCGGGTCAAAAGAGACGGAGAATGTCATTCTCCTTGTATTTTGACCTAGGGAATGAGCATTCTCCGTCTTACTGATGCGGAGGATGGCATTCTCCGTTTTAAAACACGCGGAGAATGATTATTCTTTGTATTTTTGACTTAGAAAGGAACATTGTCCGTCTTAGTGACGCGGAGAATGGCCATTCTCCGTTTCGTATGAGACGGAGAATGTCATTCTCCGGGTCAAAAGAGACGGAGAATGCCATTCTCCTTGTATTTTGACCTAGAGAATGAGCATTCTCCGTCTTACTGACGCGGAGAATGGCATTCTCCGTTTTTAAAACACGCGGGAGAATGATTATTCTTTGTATTTTTGACCTAGAAAGGAACATTATCCGTCTTAGGGACGCGGAGAATGCCATTCTCTGTGTCAAAATAGACGGAGAATGTCATTCTCCGGGTCAAAA
Source organism: Iris pallida (assembly GCA_029216955.1). Classification (NCBI taxonomy): domain Eukaryota; kingdom Viridiplantae; phylum Streptophyta; class Magnoliopsida; order Asparagales; family Iridaceae; genus Iris; species Iris pallida. The sequence goes on along the minus strand of JANAVB010029818.1, from coordinate 2,301,616 downwards.
GAGACGGAGAATGCCATTCTCCTTGTATTTTGACCTAGAGAATGAGAATTCTCCGTCTTACTGACGCGGAGAATGACATTCTCCGTTTTAAAACACGCGAAGAATGATTATTCTCCTTGTATTTTTGACTTATAAATGGCCATTCTCCGTGTATCTAAAACGGAGAATGATTATTCTCCGTGTTAAAACACACGGAGAATGGTCATTCAATACATTATAAAGTCAGAGAGTATAAAGGAGAATAAGTTCTTATGCTGTTAATATATATGTGAAACATCAAATATGCAGAATTCAAACTATTACCATTCATATCAAAAAATGTAAGATATGTATTCAAAAACAATTTTCAGTTATATAAAAGAAGGAATATATGTGTATGTATTAACGAGGGGGCGCTGCCCCCTTGACCACCGTAGCAGCATGTGGAGGCAGAGGACAAGTGCTGCGATTGTGATTGCATAATTCAAAACAATTCTGGCACCTTATCTTTCTCTTCTCTTTTCCCTTGTTCTCATATTTGCTCTTGTAACGGTCCGCTTTTGGTCGTCCAGGACCCCGTTTCGGAACAGGGGGTAGAACAACATCAGTGGGATTATTTTCAAACTGTTTTTCGCAATCTGGAACTGGACGAATGGCACATGAATATAACTTCTGGTAATAATCTGATGTCCAATACTGTTCCACAAAGTCGTAAACAGATTTATCTGAACCAACTCTGATGCATTGTATTGCATGGCTGCATGGGAATCCATATACCTTCCATCTACGACAACTACAATGACAATCAAGAAGATTCACCATATGGGAGGAAGTATCTGCGATCACCTCAAATTCGAAATCACCGGACCGATATACCCTATAACACATGCCATCATCTGTAAGCTGCTTCAGCATATCCTCAGCGTATGGAGTCAATTTGCTATTCAAACCAATTGCATCCTTGTGGCGATCCGAAATCATCTTCATCATCTTCACACGGATGACATTTACAATTGCTGATATAGGCAATTTCTTCTCAGCCTTTATCCATGCATTGAATGACTCTGCACAACTAGAAGCAACCTCACCGTATCTACATCCCAGGAAGAATGCGTTTGACCAGTGTTCAGGTTTTTGTTTATTCATCCAATTCACAACATGACCACAATTCAGATCATAAATCTTCTTGATTGCTTGTCTATACCCACCTTTATACAGAAAAACAAATAAGTAATAAAGAATTAGGTCAATTCACAAAATTATGAAAAAATAAGTGCATTCTCATAAGGATAATAGTCATTCTCCGTTCAAAAGCTAACGGAGAATGATATTCTCCGTTCTATGCAAGACGGAGAATAGTCATTCTCCGTTCAAAAGCTAACGGAGAATGACATTCTCCGTTCTATGCAGGACGGAGAATGGCCATTCTCCGTTTTAAAACACACGGAGAATGACTATTCTCCACTATTCTCCGTCTTACTGACGCGAAGAATGGTCATTTTCCTTGTTAAATTAATGGTAAATGCAGAGAAAATGTGCATATATCTGTCTCATTAACACACCTGGAGTTAGAGCATATACTGCTTGCCTCCAAGCTTCAAGTACATGCGGATACACTCTTTCATTTCCTTTCTCTTTCAGCGGTATGTTATTCTTCATGTGATAATAGCAATAGCTATGATAATCATTAGGAAACACTTTAGGGACTTCAGAAACTAGACCGGTGCCTTGATCCGAAAGAAAAACAATACGCCTACTACATCCAACAACATTCTTTAGATTTCTAAGGAACCATTCCCAATTATCGCCATCTTCGCCTGAGACTATACCGTATGCAATAGGGTAGAACTGTTGGTTACCATTCTTCGCTGTAGCAGACATCAAACATCCTCTAAACCTCCCTGTAAGGAAGTGGCATCCAAATATAGCATCGGACGACAATATTGAAAGCCTTCTACGCAAGCCACATATGAAAGAAAAAACCGCTCAAACCTCATTGATGAATCATCTTTCTGGAAGTCGATAACGGAACCATTATTGGTTTCCTTTACCTTGTTCACATACCAACACAAGTCACTGAAAGATCTAACATCATCTCCGTACATTTCCTGGTGCACCAGCCCAATTCCGTGGTATGCCTGTCCATATGTAACAGATAAGCCGTAGTCGACCTTGAAATCATCGACAACAGATTTTGCGGACTTTTTAGGATGCATCCGAACAATGTCACTAACCAAACTTTTCACAAACTTTGCTGGAACAACCAGATTACCTTTATCCATATAGCCAGCTCCACAATTATGTTCTCCCACATACCTCCTCACCTCAAAAATTTGATTATCTTTCGAAATAGATATAGCATGGAAGCTCCACAAACAAGCATGTGTCTTGTAATTCTTGCAACAAACAGTATACCTCCCCGGCTCAGATTTCAAAATGTGGAATGGATGACGAGATTCAAAACATACCTTTCTAACAGCATTCCTAACTTCTTCAACACCATTTAGAAAAATCTGACCAACACCAGTAATTGATCCAGGCCACATATCCGATTTCCTCTTCTTCACTGTCTCAGTTGAGCCCTCATAAAATTGTACTACTCGTTTGTCCTTTACAGTAGGAGAACATCTACTCAAAGAACTAGAAGAGGAAGACGAAGGTCTCATGTGAAAGCTTTGACAAGGAAAAGATGTTGATGAAGAACATGGAGAGTGTATTTGCTCCACATATAGATCAAAACTCACATCATGAGTACCGTTAAAACCACCAACCAATGAGCGAAGCCAAAAATCACTTTCAACATACAGTTCAGTCCCATCAGAGTGCAAAAAACCTGAAACGGAAGGAAAGTGGATCCAAAGAAGTCCATCGATCGCACACTTTATTCTTTAAAAAATCCACGGTACTTTCATGTGTGACACGGCAGGAAACTATGTCTCCCTTAAAACAAATGTTAACTAAACAACTTGGTTCCGTATCTTCCCCCCCGATAACATAAAAACATAAGAGGCCACAAATAGAACAATAAAATTCTCATCTAATAATGATTATTCTCCGTCTAAAAATAACGGAGAATAAATATCCTCAGTTGGAACTAACTTATAAAGATCATTATCCGTCTAAAGTAAAACGGAGAATGTCATTCTCCGTCCTAACTAAGACGGATAATGTCATTCTCCGTTCAAATTAAGACGGAGAATGGCATTCTTCGTCCTAATTAAGACGGAGAATGGCATTCTCCGTCCTAAAAACATACGGATAATGATCTTTATAAGAAGTAATTGTCATTCTCCTTTAAAATATAACGGAGAATGCTATTCGCATAAAATAACAAGATTAAATATCTCACTAACATTTTCTAAGTTAATAATCTTCATAACAAAATCAAATTCAGCATAAATTTCGAGATATACGAAGCTGATGGATGAATTTCTACAGATCTGAACTCTCACCTTGTTTTAAGATCTATAAAAAGAAAAGAAGATCTTCTATCCACAATTGACCTAATCGCCGGAAAGCACGAAGATGATGTTGATGATGATGATGATCGATGATGATGAAGGATGATCGACGTTCGACTGACGAAAACCACAGTGAACTACGAACGATTCTGCGATCTCTAATAAAGATTATATCAATGGATTTCAAATTTCTCGTGAAGAAGAAGAAGAATACGAATTTCTCAATCCAAATCTGAGTTTGCGAATTCATAATTATATATAGATGTCCAAATTTACGCGAAGGGGTATTTTTGGAATTATGATAATGGCAAATTTGTAAATACATAGCAACTAGAGAGAATCTTGAAATATTTAACGTGTAAAAACTTAATTCTGGGCATTTCTTAAAAATAATCCAGCGGGTGGGCATTTCATAAAAGCCCACCCCGAAATTGGGCTTCTCAGCAATTTCCAGTAGAATCTAAGGTTGCATACTAGCTTATCATCTCTTGTCTAATATAACCATTAATTTTGGCGACCTAGAAATTATTTGACAATTAGTAGAGACTTAAATAAACATTTTAATCCAATTTAATTTGCTGATTTTTAATTCGCATCAATTATGTATCAATTTTTGGTATCAGAGCATGGTTTAGGTTTCGTTTGCATTGAATCCTTCAATTTGTGTATGGAGAACATATAGAATTCTGTTAGGACCCATATCACATTGCATGAGTACCCGTAGCGGTAGAGAATACCAACCCACTCCCGATATGGCCCCTGAACAAGATCAAATATTGCAAGAAATTCTAAATCGCCTAACTAACATGGAAAAAGATGTCAATGCGCTAAAAATGTCTAGTGAAGATAGTAGAAACCGACTTGAAAGACTAGAACGTGAACGTCATAAAACTTCTGACCTGTTGGATGAGGGTTCCCATCATAGTCACTATCGAGAGATGGATAGAGATAGACATAGGGGTTTGGATCATCGTAGGGATGATCCAGTTGGACATCAAGACTATAGACAACGACACGATAATCTGGATAGGGATAGACGTAGAGGCCTTAATCATCGTCAGACTGATCCCGTCAGATATCATGACTATATGCCACTCCTGAGACCTCATCATGATTTACGAGACGATAGAATAATGAGAAACGTAAAAATAGAAGCGCCTACTTTTGACGGTCAGCTGGACCCAAAAGTTTTCATCAACTGGATGACAGGCATGGACCACTATTTTCGGTGGTTTTTGACTTGGGTTGGGACTGATTAAACCTAGGGTTCGACTCGTTAGGTCTATTAGAGGTAGTCCATGAATTACGTTGCCTATTGAAAGAGGGTCTTTGTAATCGGTCAAGATCCTCAACCAATTGATAAGCATGTTCTAATGACGTCACCTCACGTAGAAACAACTCACGTTGTAAGTCATCTCGAAGGCCAGACCTAAACCTCGAAAGGGTTATTCCAATCTCTTCTGTCACTCCACATCGAATTATATTCGTTGAATTTGAAGATGTATTCTGTGACAGGACGATTGCCTTGGGTTAGTTTCTGCCATTGGTCCAAGGGCCTTTGTCGGTAGGAAGTTGGCAAGTACTTTTCTTTCAACTTCTCTTTCATCTCATCCCATGTAAGAATGGGTTCTTGCCTTCTTTGTACCAACAATTGCTCAACACTTTGCCAATGCAACTTAGCTTGTCCAACAAGCTTCATTGTGGCAAAATGGACTTTCTTAGCCTCAGACATATCATACCACCGAAAATAGTAGTTCATGTCTGTCATCCAGTCGATAAAAACTTTTGGGTCCAGCTGACCGTCAAAAGTAGGCGCTTCTATTTTCACGCTTCTTATTATTCTCTCGTCTCGTAAATCCTGATGAGGTCTCAGGGGTGGCATATAGTCATGATATCTGACGGGATCATTATGACGGTGATCAAGGCCTCTAGGTCTATCCCTATTCAGATTATCGTGTCGTTGTTTATAGTCTTGATGTCCAACTGGATCATCCCTACGATGATCCAAACCCTATGTCTGTCTCTATCCATCTCTCGATGGTCACTATGATGGGAACCCTCATCCAACAGGTCATGAGTTTTATGACGTTCGCGTTCTAGTCTTTCAAGTCGGTTTTTAGTAGTTTTATTAGACGTTCTTAGTGCATTGACATCTTTTTCTATGTTAATTACGCGATTTAGAATTTTTTGCAACATTTGATCATGTTCAGCGGCCATATCGGGAGTGGGTTGGTATTGTCTACCGCTACGAGTACTCATGCAATGTGATATGGGTCCTAACAGAATTATATATGTTCTCAATGAACAAATTGAAGGATCTAATGCAAATGAAACCTAAACCATGTTCTGATACCAAAAATTGATGCGGAATGGATGCGAATTAAAAATCAGCAAATTAAATTGGATTAAAATAAATTCATTTAAGTCTCTACTAATTGCAAAATAATTTTTAGGTCGCCAAAATTAATGGTTATATTAGGCAAGAGATAATAAGCTAGCCTGCAACCTTAGATTTTATAGAGAATTGAATCAAGTTACCACAAAAGCAAGATAGTTCTCTATTTAATATAGATTGGTAACCACATATTCCATTTTCCTTTTCTTTAGTAGAAGCTCTCAAATTATGGGTGAATCAACAGCATATTGATAGAATATTAGATGATAGATGCAGTAGTCATAGGTACTTGATTTAGAAGAGGGGACTAGAATCGGAATGTCAAGGGATTACCTGAAGAGGGGGAAGATGGACTACTGCTTCAGCTGCTATTTTTGGCTGCTTAATCGTTGTTGCAGGCTGCTTCGGTTGCTTTACTGCTGTTGCAAGCTGCTAGTGCTGCTTTACTGTTGCTGCAGACAGCTACTGCTGCTTCACTGTTGCTGTTGCTGCTTCTATACTGCTGCGTCGCTGCTGGAAGGAAGGAGGGGAAAGGGGAGGAGGCCGAGGAGGCTTAGAAGGAGGAGGAGGAGTTGACCGTCACAGCCATAGAGGGTAGAGTTTTTTTTAAGAAAAATTATTTTCAGTCATTTATTGCCCCATTTCTTTCACAAACAAAGATATAAATAGGCTTTCAAAACAACCACTCAACCAACTAACCAATTCCTAAGGAATAGATAAGTTGCAACTACAAAACAACCCCAACAATCTCTCCCCTAAAGACTTGGTAACAATAACAAATAAGAAACAAAATAAAAACGGAATAACAAATAAAATCCGAGTTCAAAATTCAAATTTGAACTTAAATGCTAATCCAATTGAAGTCATGATGTATGCATCATGTTTCCACCCCCTTCTCCAGACTTATCAATTTTTGTAACACAACGTCGTAGAGGATTCAAAGTGTCCGACTCAATTGGTGGTGTCGGACTACTAACTGCATCACTACCATTGGGATGCCATATGATAGATATAGAAACCTGAAAATATAAATTGCAGAGGTGAATTCTTACTTCTTACAAGCACCTCATTGGAGAGTTTATATTATCAGATTTTAAAAAAATTAATTATAGAACTTAACGACGATGGGATAGCGATTGTCTGCATCGAGAGAGGGGAGAGGTATAGACATTGGTCCCTGGACGGGAGAAAGGAAAGAGGCGGTTGCCGGAGCCGGGAGAAGGCGGTGGGAGTAGTCGGTGATGGCTGGATGGGAGATTGTCGGTGAAGAGTGGGTTGGCGGTAGGGGTAAGCAACGGTTCGGTTTGGTTCAAACCGAACTGATTTTATAAAATTCGAATAAACCGGAAACCGAACCGTATAGATCAAAACTTAACCGAACCAAACCAATTTAAATAGTTCGGTTTTCAGTCGGTTCGGTTCCATAAAGCCAAGTGGACTGGGCTTTTATTTAAAAAATAATCATAAACCAAATGTCATAGTTGCTTGTTGGCTTTACCAAATGTCACAGCTAGTTACTTAAAAAACATAAACCAATTTGCAAAACCAAAAAGTTGTGTCAGAAATTGTTCACAGGCACCAACTTTTCTTGTTTGCTTCACCAATCTCTTAAATGTTATCATACAATTATCCACTAATTGTTCACAAACACCAACATTACAAAAGATCCATGATGCAAAAATAAACAAAAACCAAATGTCACAGCTAGCAAGAGTGAGACAATGTGTGATCTTACAAAGCTGGAATAACAAAAATAAGCATAAACCAAATGTTATCATACGATTACTTTGACAAAGCTGGTGATAAAAAATTGTGCTAAATAAAATCTATTGTTTCTGTGTTTTGATTCTTACTTGATGTATCCACTGGCCCCTTGAGCTCCCAGCGTACATGCTGCAACAACAAATGACCGCCACCGCCGCCCCATCCCTATCCTCACTCCTCCCCTTGGCGCGCTTCCCTGACTGCTTCCTCTTCGCGTCCATCCTCTTCGGGAGAGGGGAGAGTGAGAGTCCTCTTCAGGAGGGAGAGAACACAGGAGAGTGAGAGAGAGAGAAACAACATGATTGATTTAGGATTTTTTTTTTTTTTTTGGTATAGAGTGAAGTTTAGGTTTAGAGATTTTCTTTTGGAGAGGTCAAAGTAAGAGAAGGGGAGGTTATTCTGGAGAGTAGTTCGAATTACGGGGGGCTTTCACTTTTGGGTTAGTTTTAGCTTAACGGCAGAGCGAAGCGGGTTATGCATTTTTTTTTAATTGAATGATACGTTCTGGAACGTATGTAAACGAATTTGATACATATCTGCAGCTAAAAACTGAATTAACATTCATGATACATATAATAACGTATCCTGGATGTATCTGAACATATCGGATGCGTATCACGTATCCAATATGCCCGGATACTAATTCTTGGACCTGATTTAAGTATCCGTGCCTTAGAAGCCAGAAGCAGAGACGGAAGCGAGAGCGGGGGGAACACGACTACTTAGAAGAGTCTAAAGTTTGGAACGTTATGGGAGCGTGCGCTAATAAAAAATTTATGTTTATTAATTATTGTTATAAAAACTTATAAATATCTTAATATTTATTAAATTTATAAAGTTCAGTTCAAAGTTACAGAAAAATCATTCGCATGTTAATTTTTATGATGTCATGATAAATAATCTTTAGTTTCTTAGTACTTTGATAAACGTGTATTAAAATCTGCTAACTTTCTTCCCAAAATTTATGTCCTCTTTTAAAATTATGGTCATATTATGGGAATCGTTCACGTCGTCCAAGAAATGCGTTCCCGTCGTCGGAGAAACGAGCTGCTGTCATTGGGGAAGCGAGCTCCCAAGTAAGAACCGCTGAATCGAGATTATTACTGAGATTCGTTGACCTTGTAGGAGTTTCTGACTTCTAAGATCCGTGCTTCCTAGTATGTAGCCTCAAGGCTCGAGGGAAAAGGATTGGAAGGGACCATATTTGAAAACCCTAATTGATGTGGTCCCTACCTCTTGGTTTAAATAAGAAATCATTTACTGCATATTAAATTTTTTGCCCTCACATTAAATGTTCAGTCGGCCGTCCTTATTGATGTGGTCCCCTACCTCTTGGTCCAAACCCTGCACATTAAATTTTTTGACATGTGGGCCTAATTCACTTCCACCTGTCATAACAAAATCAGCTCACTTTTTTTTTCTAGGAAATCAAATAAATATTTATACCATAAAATTGGAAAAAAAATCAGAAAAAGTCGAAAAATCAGTAAAAAAAAAGAGAAAAACCAAACGAAAAATTAAGCTTGAAAATGAAAGAAATGCTTCTGCAAAAAAGAAAACAGAAAGTAAATCAAATAAAATCACGAAAAACAGACAAAATAAACCTATTTAATATAATTTAATAATATTATAATGAAAATTTAACTTCTAAATTAGGTTAGATTTCAGATTATAAATCAAATGGGATTAAATTGTCTATTATTCTGTTGACTTTGATGATTATTCTCTTGATTACTATATTAAATAATGGGCTAATTAGCGTTTAGACCCTGGATATTATACCAGTTTAGAGTTTAGGCCATGGCATGTCCAATTGGAAAGTTTGGACCCTGAGTTTTTGTATTTTGTTTTCTTTTTCCTTTATAGCCTATATAGGAAAGTTGTATTGTTATGCATAGGATGGAGGGTATAATGGGGAAAAAGAAACAATAAATAGAAATTCAGAGTCTAAATTTGACAATTGGACATGTCAGGGTTTAAACTCTAAACTGGTATAAAATCAAGGGTCTAAACACTAATTAGCCCTTAAATAATTTGTTAACTATTCTTGTTAGTTGTCATGTTAATTTGGTCAGAATTTCTATGTATTTATTTATGAAAATGTTATCTGTTGTGGGTGAATGGTTCAATAATGATTAATATTTCATTTAAAATTAACCAGAAACAACATAAATTAAAAAATTCAATTCTTTTTGAGCTTTTATTACTTTTTTGAGGATTTCCGAAACTGAAAAATCTGATACTCTGATCCGAAACCGATGATAGTGGTACTCATAAGGAGGAGACGACACTTTTGCCGATATTTTGAACCTTGGTGTTTATCCATTCTTTAGTCAGCATACCAAACAGACATGCACACACAAAGGAGAGGCTATACTTAGGAGCAGTCGATTCACACTGAGCTTATTCCCACATAGGATTCCTTAATAATCGAATCTTAGGTAACTTAATCTTGATTATGAACTGTGATGGCATGGATATGACACAGCAAGGTAAGGACATGGCGACACGACACCTAGTTTGGTGTGTGCAGATAGTGTCAAATAAATATCCATTACGTGTCCGACACGTAACGGCAAAGATTTTTTGAGTGTCCGTGCTTCCTAGTTTATGAATGATCTCTATTGGTCTACCTTTCTTCTGCTAGATACTCACGATTTATAATGTTTTATTGTTGATGTAACTTCTTTCTTCTTGGACTTTTGCAGATTGTAAGTAACTGGGAGACGAACAAGCCGTGGCTTCCCAAAGCTAGGACAGAGGAGGTGTGCCCTTTTATGGTCCCAAACATTCCAATTTTTTGATTCAGTCACTGTTTTTGCTTACATAATGTGCACAACTGCCCTGAAAAATTCTTCAGGTTCTTAGTGAGGCTGGCAAAATCAAAAGTTGGTTGGAAGAGAAGGCGGCCTTACAAAAGAAGTATGTTTACTAAAATATAAATGACTAATAAAGTAATAGTTAATTATCGTTCCTGTTAAAAATGATAACTGCACTATCCTAATGTGAATTTATATTATTTTAAGTCAATACTTACTCTTAGAGCTTATATCTTTCTTAAACTGCATGAAATCATATCTCCATGTTCACATAGTTGCCTTTCGTTCTTTTGTGCTTCAATTAAAAGGTTGTATGATAGTTCCTTCACCGAAATTCAAATTGAGTGTCTGGAACATAAGATTATAGTATTTCTTTGTATGTGAGTCTTGTAGTCTGTGCATAATGTCTTTATCTGGTTGTTATTGTTGAAATAAGATTGGATTAAGTTAGTATTGCTAATGTGGAGTTAATTTATGTGTGTTTGTTTTGTTTGTGTGCTTGTTTGTTTCTTTGTTAGTATTTGATGTATTGTTAATAAATATACTTTCCATCCTACAGCCTGTTCCCTTTGGCCTAAAGTTGTTTGTTGGATAACCTGAAATCTGGATATGTGTAATGGTTAGTAGTTTAACCAATGTTGTGACAGACAAGCTTGTACAAAGAGGCTAGGAGGGGCCTAGCGCCTAGGTGGCATGTAACTTTAAAACACGCGCATAGAGACACACACAGACATGTATATATAATTAAACAAATGAACCAGTGATTAATAACCATCCATTTACACCAAGGAGTAAGCATTTTAACAAATCAATTGATAATTATTTATTACTGCCAGGACTAGGCTGGTTAAGGCAAGAGTTAGGTGAAATATGGTCAGGTCTAGGCTGTGTTATGATGGGAAATGTGCCAGGACACTTAGGACATAGCCCAAGCCCAACAGAGTTGTATCCAGCTGAGTTTAGAGCCTTAGACAGGGCCTAAGACCCTAGATATACCCACTTTCTAGATCAATGAGTTTTAACTTTTAACTAAGTCAAGTTACTCAACACACATCTTGCCAACAAAAACTCCATTGTGACGTTGAAAGCAAACTATCTACCTGTGAGCATCAGATTTTGGACATCATTGTTGTTTTGTGTAATTGAGACAGAACAGAAAAGGCACCAAGAAGGAAAAAAAACAAACAAAAAACATATTTTTACATGGAGACCCAAATCAAGGAAAACATACGGCAACAACAAGATTGTTTTCTTCGCCCTATTATCAGATGGAGGATACGAAATAGTTAGATTGCGTTCAGTTTTCCCATGGAAACCCTGGGATGGGCATTCAAATTGATTTATTTTCCTCTGTTACCCTTGGGGTGGGCATTCAAGTTGATGGAACATCGTAGAATCATGAAGCATTGAAGCCTGATAACGGAAGTGTTTTGACACCATTAGGCAGCTGATCGTAGTTATAGTCTTGTATCCCTTATGTGTTAAACTAGCATTGATATGGTATAATTGGACAGACCTACATCTTGAAGGAGTAGATTTGGGGTGCAACATACTGCAATTTGGTTCTTTTTGCTTCTTTTTTTTTTGGTTACTTGTTGGATTTTCTCTGTAACTAATTGGTACTATAACGGAGAAAAAAGGTACTATAATGGCGTCATACATTGGTTGGACATGTCGATCTTATTTGCAGGAAGTTTTCTTGTTTTTCTTCCCAGTCTTTCATACTTCTTGTAGACATAACAAAGGAGTGACAAATTAACCACATTTAAAATTTATGAGCATATATTTCAACAATTTCCATAGTGTAAGAGAAACAGATGACTAGTCGTCCTTTGCACAACTTAAACAAGTTTACGTAGATCCACTGCAGACATCAAAGGCGCTGTTTAAAAAGTTTCAAATTTATATTGTATCCATTTCTGATTCCTTGCATGGAACTCGTGCATCGTCTTTTCCTTAGACAAAGAGGTCTGCTGGGTTTTTGTTGACATAGTTGGCCTGAGCTAGCTGTTTGTTCTCTCTTTCCAGGAACTCGGACTTCGCTGCACCAATTTTCACATCAGAAGAAGTGCATGAAAAAATTGCCCGACTTCAAGACAAGGTAATCATTCATTTGTGCCTGCTCATGTACTACTAAACTCTGGCTAGTTATTTCTTCTTCCTCGTATTGTATTTATAGAAATCATTCTTCCACAGGTCTCGAGTGTCAACAGGATCCCTAAACCGAAACCCAAGGTCGAGAAACCTCCCAAGGAAGAGCCGGATAACAAAGAGAACGCCACGAACACCGACAGTGACAATGGCTCAAGCTCGACTACTGACGAGGACACTGCTCAAATGGACCCGCCTACCGGAAATCCAACTGACGAGGCTAAAGAGACCGAGTCGCACGATGAACTGTGATCTGATTGCCCCTAGATACTTAGATACAAAAGCAAACACTCGGATACAGCAAAATCCAGTTTTGGAATACAGCATGCTTCATGGCATTTTAACAAGAAGAACCCCCTCAGAAGCTGCAGATTTGGCTCATACCCTTTATTCAGGTAGATATTAGTTTCCGAGAGCAAAATTTTGTGAGTCTATTTTTACAGAGATACTCTGCCTATTATGTTAATGCCCCTTTTATTCGGGGGATATCTTGTACTCTTAAAAACTCATTTTTAAGTACACATAGTTGAGATATTCCCCCCCTGTTAATCGTATATGTTCTCATTATGATTATAAGTTCTCATTATGATTATAAAATTTCTCCTTGGTATACTTCGGATGGTTAACCTCTACTAATCATATTCTTCGGCACTTAATTTTATGGATTGATGCATCTGTATAAGAGTTTCTTTTCTTTTTCTTATTTGCTTCTTCATTTTGATAAACTTATGTTTAGTTTTCCTTTTCGAGAGTGCCAACAGATGTAATTCTTTCATTTCATGTCAATTCCCCACCCCCCCCCCCCCCCCCACCCCCCCCCCCACACACACATATCATTTCTTGAATAAAATTGCCGGTGGGAGTTGACTGGCTTTAGTTTGATCTCAAGTTTGATCTCAATTAAGTAGGATCAAAACTTCATGGAGTTCTCTTTGGATGCGGATTTAGGCCTCGTTTGGTTCACGGATTCAAGGAATCCGGAAAGGAAACTTGTTCCTTTCCTTTGTTTGGTAGCCACAAATTTGGAAAACACTTTTCTGACACGAGGGAAAATAGGAGAGAAAATGGTTTCTCTCATAACCCATGGGATTCATTTTTCCTCTTCTTTTTCCAACATTAATTATCAAACATTATGACAAAAGTAGCCTTGATATATTACCTATTTTACCAATTAACTCTTCATTATAATTATGTTGACATTGGATATTGTTAGAACAATGATATATTTTTTCTTTTCTTTCCGACACCAACCAAACATAGGAAAGAAAATTTGATAGAAATTATGTTTTCCCATTCTCATAAAAAATACATGAAAATTGATTTCCTTTCCGTCTTGGTTCGCGGAATGGAAGGGAAAGGAAATCAATTCCTTGGCATTTCCTTTCCTTTGGAAAATTAAGATTCCGATTGATTTTCCTTTCCGATGTTTGGGAATGCCAAGAAATTTGGAAAGGAAAGTGAATACTTCAATGTGGAAAAGTGATTCCTTGCTTGGATGGATGGAATCACTTTTTTTCCTAATTTTCCTTCCATTGGGAATCACTTTTCTTTCCTCCTCAATTTCTTTGGCACCCAAACATAGAAAAGTAATTACTTTCCTTTCCCACCCCGAAGATTCCGCGAACCAAACGAGGCCTTAGAGCATCTCCAACCCTATTGTCTTATTTTGTGTTGTGAATCTTAGGTGGCATGGGACACAAGACAATGTCTTGTATAGGTGGCAAGATTATATTCACAAATGACAATGAGTTTAAAAGGTCATCTCCAATGCAAAAGTAAAGAGAAGACAATACAAAGTAATTTTTTACAACTTCCAAGATAACTTTTACTCTTCTACTTCTTTTTATAAACATTTTTATTCACAAATGATGATGTGGACATAAAGACATTGTGAAGTGCATTGTCTAGATCTAGACAACCAACTTTACATTGTTTTTGTCATGTCATTGCCATGTCAACTCCATACTTTATTTTACATTTGCATTGGAGAAGTACTTTTGAAAAAAATGGTTGTCATTCCTATGTGGCAACCATTTTTTTCAAACTCACAATAGGGTTGGAGATGCTCTTAATGTGAACTCTCTCCCAAAAAGATCTCATGTGAACTGATCCGGTTTCTAGCTTGACCTTCGGATGAGCCCCGTCTCTCTTTTCCCATTTCCCCATGTGACTGTCATTCCCAAAGCACCTATTCTTTTTGAATTAACAGTTGACTTGAAATTTTTTGTCCCATCTGTTGGGCTTTCATTGTTGATATTGATTCGATATAAAATAATTCTACAATATGCTTTTTATTTTGGGCTAATTAGCCTTAGACTCTGAATTTTATAATCTGTTTAGAGTTTAAGCTCTCATATATCTAATTTGAGAGTTTAGATCCTGATTTTTATTTTTTATTTTTTTTCATTATATCCTCTTTAACCTATATATGAATTCTTTATTATTAAACATGAAGGAAGGGTATAATAAGAAAAAGGAAACAAAACATAAAAATTTATGGTCTAAATTCTCCAATTGGATATGTCATGACTTAAATTCTAAATTTGTATAAAATTAAAAGTTTAAACACTAATTAGCCCTATCATTTGTAGACAACTTAGATATGATTTGAAATTGTTATTACTTTTCGAAAAATAAAACAGAAACTGTTGCTGCATTTTGGAAAACAAAACAGAAGTAGTCTTAGAAAATAATCTTTTACTTTCCTTTACCATTATTCAAAATTGAATTATTTGTTTTCAAATGATAAGTTGATATTACAATGAAAACTTTTAAAACTAGTTAAAAAGAAGAACTAACCACCCCCCTATATCTTATGAGTATTGCATAGACAATCCTGATTGTGAAACAAATTACACGGACTACATTTCTTTTATGAAAAAAAAATTAGTGTTATAACTTTTTATAGAAAATATAAAACATAATAATGGTTTGTGTAATTAATTTCAAAATATAATTTCAAAGTAGGGATGGTTAGTATAATAAGTATGAAACATATGTATAGTTAACGTAACCCATGATGGCTGATCTAAAAAGATTGTTATTGTTATTGAGAAAAAATAACAACAATGGTAGGATTACAATCATGGCCCACGATGACTGATCTAAAAAGATTGTTATTGTTATTGAGCAAAAAAAAAACAACAATGGTAGGATTGCAATAAAATGGATTACAAATCGTTTATAATCGCATACGTGACGATTACCAATTGGGTCTCCTATCCCCATGTGGGATAGGATACGATGGTTGTCAATTGGACTGTGTTATTGTAAGGACTTGTTTGGTAAATAGGATTAGGATTTTGATTTGGATTTGGAAATCCCAAATCCAAATCCAAATCATGAATTTTCAAATCCAAATTCGATTATGGATTGTTTGGTAAACTATTTGCCATTGGATTTGGTTGAAATCCAAAATCAGTGTTTGGATAGAAAAATAAAATTTGCCATTGGATTATAATAAAAATATTAATTAAGATATTAATTATGAGTAATGTATTAATTAGTTAAGATTACAATAAAATATTAATTAATTAATTAATTAATTAATTATTAAGATTATAATAAATTATTAAGTATGATTACAATAAAATATAATAATAGAATTATAAATTAATTAATTATTAACTAATTATTATAATTTTATTTAGGATTAATAATTAAATAATTATTATAGTTATGATTAATCAATTATTAATTAAGATTATAATGATGGTTAATAAATTATTAATTATAATAATATATTAATTACTAAATTATTAATTATAATTATGATTAATAAACTATTTATTAAGATTATAATAAAATAGTAATTAATAAATTATTAATTAAGACTAATAAATTATTAATTAAGATTATAATTAAGTATTAACTAATAAATTATTAATTAAAATGAAATATTAATGAATAATTTTTAATTAAGATTATAGTTATGATTTATAAATTACTATATTTATGGTTATAATTACTATTAATAAGGATATAAATTATTAATAAAGATTATTATAAAATATTAAAATATAAAATTATAAATTAATAATTTAAGTGATGAACTTATTTATAATTAAGAATAAAAATTCATACATAAAATAATTACTAACTATTAGTTAATTTTTATATATTTTTATATATTTTTAATTATTATTTAGTATTAACTAGATATTTAATAGAACAATAAAAAAATATTAAAATAAATTAATCCATCTTCTTTCTTTCAAATCCAACTTTCTTTCTTTCAAGTCCAAAATTTGAAGTTGGTACCCCCACCTTTTCATATTCAAATTCAACTTAAACTTCAACTCCAACCAAACATAAAATTTCATAAAGGGATAATTTAGCAAATACCTCCATTCCAAATGTTAAAACTAGCATATACCCCCACTATTTATTTTATTTAGCAAATACCCCCACTCCTATGTAAAAGAGTGGGGGTATATCTTAAATTTTTATTATTTTATATCAAAAATGGGGGTATTTGTTAGATAAATAAAATAGTGGGGGTATATGCTAATTTTAACATTTAGAATGGGGACATTTGCTAAATTATCCCTTTCATAAATTTAGTTCCAAATACATAAAATCTTGAAATCTGACTTCAAATAAGATTTACCAAATAGATTCTAAATTTGAACAAAATAATTACTGCCAGCTGCCATCATGGCCCCGCACCGGATCCAATCATTCCAGTCATCCCACCCGAAACCCGACAATCCGGCTCCTCTTCTTCCGACCGGGGAACCTGCCGGCTATTCCCCAGCAGCCCAGGACACGTGTCACTCTATGACGACTTCAGTAGCCCTTTGATTTGACATCTCCCGTCCAGTCAACGGCACATTCTAAAGAGACCCGAACTCAGACCCTACTTAGTGACCATCCTACGTGGCACATCTCGATTGCAAATTTCAGGGCGGACCCCACGGTGCCATTTCAGAGTTGATGGTGAGGTGCGGATTGAGTGTTCCGCGTGCTAGTCATTTATAGACTCTGTACCATCATAGGAATATGGAGCCACTGAACTTTTGGGACCCCAACAACTTCTTTCTTCTTTCTTCCTTCCTTCTTTGAAGAGTTTGGGTTTTGATGGGGAGTTTGGAGCTCACCATGGCCATCCATGGCCCACCTTCCTCTTCTTACTTCTCTGGTATTTCTCTAGTTTTCATGACAATTCTTCTGACAATTTATTGCTATTTTTTTTCTACAACTTAATTGTCCATTTGTTTATTTTGTCACATTTGGGAAAACATCAACATTTGGTACTAATATGAGATTTTTTTTAAAAAAAGAGAGATTTTTTTTGCTCAATTTTCACCCTCTTTATTATTATTTTTTTTTCCTTTCCCCCTCTTTTTTTAATATAATTTATCACAGGTTCCCCTTATTTTACAAACACCTTCAAAACTAAATAACATATGCATTTGTCCCTTCACAAATCATACTATTCACATCTATATAATCTTCCTTCCTTTCTTATTGTTCTGTCCCTCTTAATGTAACATGAGTATGAAATTTTTCTCTCTACATAGCTAATAACAAAAAAAAAAAAAAAATCGTCTAGGCTGTGTTTGATTGGATTTTTTTTCCATGAAAAATATTTTTATCATAAATTTTCCACCAATTGTAGTGTTTGATAGCTTATATTTTCTATGGAATTATTTTTCAAAAAATTATCATTTTTATATTTTCTTTCAAAACTGTGAAAAATGAAACTGGCCTGAACCATAGTAAAACATTTTTTTATATATAGAAAATAACTATTTTCGTGGAAAATAATGACAATCAAACGGTACCGGCTGTGTTTGTTTGGGCTTTTTTTTTCATGGAAAATATTTTCATCACAAATTTTCCACCAGTAGTAGTGTTTGATAGCTTATATTTTTCATGCAATTATTTTCCAAAAAACTATCATTTTTCATATTTTTCATCCAAAATGGTGGAAAATGAAACTTGTCCAACCCATAGGATATCATTTTCCATGGAAAATAACTATTTTTCGTGGAAAATAATGGCAATCAAACACCCAAATTAAATTTTTCATGGAATTTTTTTTAGAATTCCATGGAATTATTTTCCTAGAAAAATAATTCCACGGAATTAATTTCTTTTCCACATATTTTTCACCTTGCAATCAAACGCACCCTTAAATTAAGTTTTCCATAAAAAATTTCAAATTCCATGGAATTTTTCTAATAAAAATAATTCCGTGGAGTTGATTTATTTTCCACCTTGCAATCAAACGCACCCCCTTCTGTATGTGTAGATGCGAGTGGACATCGTAACATGAAGGATATCGACATAAACCAGCCAGCACAGGGACCAGAAGAAGAAGAGGAGTTCCCGGCGGGAAGCGCAGAAGAAGACGGAGAGGTCGTCGAGGAGGACGAGGCTGCCACCGAGGACCGTCGGCCGAGGAAGCTCCGGCTCTCCAGAGAGCAATGCTGGCTGCTGGAAGAGAACTTCAGGCAGAACCACACTCCAAACCCTGTGAGCAACATTACACAATTTGCTCACCAACCATTAAGTTGTCTTTACTTAGCTACGCCTACGTCTTTGCATTTATTTTTGTCGATGGTTTAACTAATGAGTTTTTATCTGCCCGTCTTCAGAAGCAGAAGGAAGCACTGGCGGCGAAACTGAAGCTGAGGCCGAGACAAGTGGAGGTCTGGTTTCAGAATCGCAGGGCGAGGTGTGTTACTAGTCATTTATTAAGCTTGTCGATGCGAGATTAATTGAAGTGTTTGCTTCTTAGCCATTTATTAACCATCGAATTGAAGTAGGAGAAAGTTAAGGCTAAATTACCTTAATGACATCCCAACTATGGCGTTCGGACGTTTTTGACACTTTAACTTTTCACTGTTCGATTTTGGCGTCACGATTTAATAAATTGCTCTTTTCAAACACCTTTCGTCAATTTTGGAGCACATCGAGACCACTTTAAAAACATATCTTTTAGTACAAAAACGCAATTTAAGTACTTGTATTATCATTTTTTTTTTGAAGTGCTCCCAGTGTGTTTCAAAAGAACAATTTATAAAGTTATGGTGCAAAATTTGAACAGTAGAAAGTTAAGGTGCAAAAAATGTTCGAACGCTATAGTTAGAGCAGGGTCGGTCAATGATGCCCATTTAAAAAAAAAAAAAATGAAACCTTTTAAAATAAATAAATTAGCCTCTCTACTAGTCCTTGAACCCATGACCCCTTGAACCCGTGACCTTTTATATACTAGGCCTTGAACCCATGACCCCTTGAACCCGTGACCTTTTATATACTAGGTATAAGTGAAAACCAACTATACAAAGTAAGTTATTATATTATTTGTATGAACACTAATATTTAACATATTACAAAGGTTTTTTATATATACAAAAAAAAAAAAAAAAATTGAGGCCCTCCTAGTTCGTGGGCCCTAGGCGGTCGTCCTGGGCCAGGGCCGGCCCTGAGTTGGGAGTGTCCTTGGGATAATTTATCCGCAAGAGTAATTAACCAACTTTATTGAGCTTGTCGATACGAGAATGAAGTGTTTGTTCTATGGTCATTTACAGTAGGAAAACACCACCAGTTTTTTTTAACGAGGATGTGTGTAAATGAAGCTTGAAAGGATTCTCAAAATTGCTATAATTTGTTACGTTTGATATACATGGGTTACCAAACCAGTAGCTGGAGTAGGAACACGAGATTAGGAGCCTCCTTTTTAATTGGTCATATTTGTTCCATATTTATCGATCTATTTTTCTTTGAGCCAAACAAGTTTTGGAGCATTGAAAGTATTTTTGTTAACTCTTATGGAAAGAAATAATAATACTTCCCATCGCTATCAATTACTAACAATGTTGTTGACAACACTTGGATGGATCAAGCCAATTTGGCTCAAAACTGAGAAACTTGCTCTTTATTATTTTGTTTAGACAGTTACTCCCACCTCTTTGGAGTTTTGAAGTGTGAGTTCTGGCCTACAAACTTGTAGAACAAAGCAAACAAAATTTGATTTTTATAACATTGGATGGTTTATTTATCAACCCAACATTCATTGATATTGGATGCTGATTGAGATCCTAACAATAATTAGTAGTATGATGCAGAATTTTTTGGGTCAAAAGTCATGGATTACATAGAAGTTATGTACTCAAATCCAATGGAAATGACAACTGTCACATAAAAACAGGTCACATAAAACCTATGTTGCACAGATACAGATAAGGACACGGGATATGGACATTTTCAAATAGGTAGGTATAACCGTATAAGTAGTCACCTATGTTGCACGGATATGAACACAGATACATGTACAAACACAATATGTATATGGACAACATCCTCCTGTGTCCATACTACATAGCATAAAACAATTATATGCCCTTTAAAAAGCCAACCGAGACTCATGGTAAGACTAAATTGCATCATTCAATTGTAGATTTGGTCTTCTCTGAAGCAATCAAATAAATTGTACCGCTCAAGTGCTAAGATGGTTTTTTTTTTTCCTGAACCAGTAAAGCCTCGCAAAATATTTATTAATATCATCAGCGACATTAACAAACAGTAAGCTTTGGAAACTCAGATTACAATGGTGTGCATGTGTAAGAAATTCAGACATTGGTTTTAGAGGATTTTCTACAAGTGTTTGAGAATAATTGCATTTTCGTTTCGCTCTTGAAGAAGAGCAGTTAGTGAACTGTTCCTTGTGTTAGTAACTACCTTGCGTGCATCCACGTCAGGTTGCATAACGAAATCAGAAAAACAACAAAATATTATAATGTAGAACAAAGCAAAATAGCTTTCCATCATTTTCATTTTTCACACAGATTATGTTTAGCTGCGTTAGAAAGTTTCTACAGCTCCAATTCTGTGTCATTCTTTTTCATTTGTTTAATTGCTGATCATTAAACTCTTTGCGAAGGTTCGTAGTATCGGTATTTGACCCTTCCTATGAGCATCGACGGTTTCGGATTGGAGTATCGAATTTTTTGGTATTGGAAAATAAATAATTTTTAATAAATTATTAAAATATTAGGGAAAAAATATTTTATATGTTTAGGCATAATTTTAAGTACTTCATTTGTTGTTTCTTAGTAATTTTGGAATTAAATGAAACTAGCATATATGCACGTGTCTTGTACGTATTTTAACATTCTTTTAATTAGCCTAGAAAGACTACTTAGAAAGACCAAAGGACAATCTTCGTAATTACTAAGTTGTCCTTATTAAAATTAATGAACAATTTTAATTAGCATAAATATGCAAGGATATTTTTGGAAGAAAAATTCCACGGTGAAGCCTAACTTTTGGCTTTATATAGTAGAATAGATAATAGTCACCATTGCTGATTGGTTTACTTGCGATAGATAAGTTTTATTCTTTTACATGCTTTTACAACCTTAATATGCTTTTACACTTGTTGATTGATCTTTTTTTTTCAATTTTCTTTGTCGAATTGACTGAAAAAGGGGTTTCCGATGTTGGGTATCGGATCGGGACATACCAAACCGTATCGATATCGGATCAGGACACCTCAAACCATATACGATCGGTATCAGCCTATATTGCAAACTATAGTCTTTGCTCGTCTTTCCTTCGTGTCGTTACAGGCTAAATGATGAATCTAGTGACTCTTGCTGTCGATTCTAACACCAAATGTAGACTGGAACTGCAATGCCTAAACTATCAATGTTTCCATTTGAATGTCCTGTGGTCTTGATTCTTGAATGGAATGAGCATTTGTAATTTGTCTTTGCTCTAGAGATAAACACCCTTGTTCTTGTGGCCAGGACTAAACTGAAGCAGACGGAGATGGAATGTGAGTACCTTAGGCGTTGCTTTGGGTCCCTCACGGAGGAGAACCGGCGTCTGCAGAAGGAGGTGGCGCAGCTCCGTGCTCTGCAGGTGGCCCCGCCCACGGTGCTCTCCCCGTTCACTTGCCAGCCCATGCCCGCATCCTCCCTCACCATGTGCCCCCGATGCCAGCGCATCACTGCCACCAGCAGTGCGACGGGGACCCACCGCCGCAGACAAGGGCCACCGTAGGGCTCGGCTCGGCTCGGCCGGCCATGATTGTGGAGACTAGATTTAGCAAGAGGTGGAACAATGTCAATATGAGTGACAGCGTAATTTTATCATGCTTATTACTGTTTTGAGTTGTGGTAATGTCAGTCACTTGAATAAAATTGTACTTGTGAACTTGTTATCTGCCGTTAATAGTATGTTACCATTGCCATTATCAGTGTGTTTGGGAACTGAGAGGAAGGAAAATTTGAGGAAAAAAAATGGAGGAAAATAGAGGAAAGAAAAAAATGAAGGTAAAATTGATTTTTCCTTCAATTGTTTGGATAACCAATGAAGAGGGAAAGGAAAATTTTAAAAATAATGATGTTTGTTTATGAAGAAAAATATAATTATCATTTAGTTCTTGATTTTTTTTTCAAATCATAACTAATATTTACTTTATCGAAGGGTAGTTGGATAATTTTTTTACAATCCTTTCAATTCTCTCCTTTTTTTTTTTCTCCCACTTTTGGAAAAAAAAAAAAAATTTGAGTGAGACTCACATGAGTTTTCCTTCCACATTCTTCTTTCTTATTTTTTTCTCCCTTTTTCCAAACATCACTACTTTTAATTTTTTTTGTTATTTTTTTCTCAATATTTTTTTCCTCCCATTTTTCTCTCTTTTCAAACAATACCCAAAGGCATTAGGCATCACTCCAAGGACAAGTAGTACACCGAAATAGTCAAAATCGAATTGTAACCTCTCACTAAGTTCATAAAACCTTCTAGTTTTTTGAGATACTTAAATATGATTCACTTTTGGAGATGCCCTTAATTATGGAGGGAGCAGATATGATATCTCCAAAATGTGTACCAGAATTATGTCCCCTCTGGCCTCTCCGATGCATACAACACATATGCTTTTTATTTAAAGAAATAAATGATTATGGATGCAAAAAATTGTATCAATTATGGATTCAATGGCTAGAAGTTTTTCTTGATGCTTAAAAAATAAATACTGAACGGCTAGGACTCGTACACTTATTTTGTTTGAGACCTAAAAATAACACATATTTGAGTTTTTAACAATAAATTTTGGTAGAGCTCCTTTTGAAAATTCTATTGAGTATTATTATTCTCTTACAAAATTTCCAAACCCTAAACTAGCAAATTCTTCCAGACAAAATCACCAATTGGTACATTTTCTTTTCTAACCCAAATTATAAAGTACAATAAAACCTCCAAATTGATCAATTTAGGGTTGTGGTAAAAGTTTCCAATATCTAGGTTTAACATCTAATCCTGTGCTGTGTTCCTCTTCCTTGGACACTGGATCCAGGCGTACATCGATTGGGTTGATCCATGCTTGTCACCATTAATGGTGACAACCTGAGCTATGAACTAGGAAGAAGAAGAAGAAGAAGAAGAAGAAGAACAAGAAAAGCTATTGCAACTACTTTCTATTTGCTCAAGAAAACGGTTACAGAGTGCTTGCCATTCTTTGGCTAAAGTTCAGTATTTATACAATGGTGGCTGCTGAGTCATAATCTGACTATGATGACAGCTAATCAGTTAGTTGTTGAGTCACTAATGCTGACTGTGATGTCAACTAACTAACTCTCAACTACTTTTATTACAAGGAGAAGCTTATTCCTAAGTCTCTGATGCTTGACTCGATTGTAGCTTCAGCTTCTTCTGTGGATTCAAGCTCAGCTTTGATCAGCTCTGAGGTTGGAATCCTAGCACTACCTCCCACCCTAATTTGACCTTGCCTCAAGGTCAAAGTGAGGAAATGTTCGAATGAACTCTCCATAAGGCATCCAGGTTGGGGCATCTCCATCCTTCCACTGTACTAAGAGATCAACTGCAGCTCTGTTTCCTCTTTTCACCATCCTCCTGTCTATCACCCAGTCTGGCTCGAGAATTGCCTCTGTCGGAGTGCTGGGTATATCAGTTTGTATGATCACTCTTCTTTTTACATGTTCTTTTAACTGAGACACATGGAAAACTGGGTGTATTTGTGATCCTGGAGGAAGATCCAGCTTATAAGCTACAGAACCAATCTTCTCCAGTACTTGGTAAGGACCATAATATTTAGGAGAAAGTTTTTGTGGTCTCCTATGAGCTACTGATATTTGTCTGTAAGGTTGGAGTTTAAGATATACCAAGTCCCCTACTTCAAAAGACCTTTCAGTTCTGTGTAGATCTTCAAATTTCTTCATCCTGTCCTTGGCCACTATTAAATTGTCTTTTAGTAACTGTAGAGCAGTATCCCTATTAGCCAGAGTTGCAGCTACTTCCCTGTCTTGGACCTGACCAGGTAGATAACTCAATAGATCTGGA
The DNA here is from genome assembly GCA_029216955.1 of Iris pallida. NCBI lineage: Eukaryota > Viridiplantae > Streptophyta > Magnoliopsida > Asparagales > Iridaceae > Iris > Iris pallida. Next base: position 2,276,732 of record JANAVB010029818.1, on the reverse strand, counting down.
GGGGCTCTGCCATAAACAGCTTCAAAAGGAGTGGTTTTTGTAGCAGTATGCCAATTGGTATTAAACCAATATTCAGCCCATGGCAGTAGTTTACTCCATTCTCGAGGTTTGTGACTACAAAAGCACCTCAAATAAGCTTCAACACACTTGTTTGATACCTCTGTTTGGCCATCAGATTGGGGGTGATAGGCAGTAGAGTAATGCAGTTGGGTGCCTTGCAATTTGAACAATTCTTTCCAAAAGTTACTTGTGAAGATGGGGTCCCTATCACTGACTATTGTTCTAGGCATCCCATGTAGCTTAAAAACTCCTTCCACAAAGGTCTGAGCCACCAATGCTGCAGTAAAAGGATGGTTCAATGCAAACAAATGTAAGTACTTTGTTAATCTATCCACAACCACTAATGTAGTGGACTTATGATTACTCATAGGTAAGCCTTCTATGAAATCTAAGGAAATATCTTCCCATATTCTTTCAGGCACAGGCAGTGGTTGTAGTAAACCAGCAGGAAATGAATGCTCAGATTTATTTCTTTGGCAAATTTCACAGGCTTTAACATACTCCTTGACATCTTTCTTCATGCCCTTCCAGTAACACACTCTTCTTAGCCTCTGAAGTGTTTTTAAAGTTCCAGAATGCCCATCAGTTAATAAGTCATGATGCTCTTTAAGCATAGTGGCAGTAAACTCTGATTGGGGGTCAAGTAATAGTCTGTTCTTGTAATACAATAAACCATTGTTCATTGTATACTTGTCAGTATTCAACTCCCCTTTCTCCCACTTGTTCAGCTGAGTTTGATAATTCTGCTCTTTGAACTGAACTATCCAATCTGCATTAACCATGGTGATGGCTGAGCTTTGTATCCTGGAAAGACTATCAGCAGTAGTGTTGTCCTTTCCCTTCTTGTACTCCACTCTAAACTGGTAACCATGCAATTTCAGTAACCATTTATACTGAGCTTCTGTATAAACCCTTTGTTCCAACATGTACTTTAAGGATTTATGATCAGTTCTGATTAGGAACCTCCTGCCCCATAGGTATTGGTTCCATTTCTTGACTGCTAACAAAATGGCCAGCATTTCTTTTTCATATGTAGATAATACTTTGGATCTACCTTTTAATTCCTGACTGAGGAATGCAATGGGTCTCCCCTCTTGCATGAGTACAGCCCCAATTCCATTCCCAGATGCATCACACTCCAATATAAATTCATTTTCAAAGACTGGCATTCTTAAAACTGGAGGTTGAGTTAACACCAGTTTCAATTTTTCAAAAGCCTCCTGAGCTTGTACAGACCAATTAAAGGAATCTTTCTTAAGAAGATTGGTTAGAGGAGCAGCTATACTACCATAACCATTGATAAATCTTCTGTAGTACCCTGTCAGACCTAAGAATCCCCTTAACTCTTTGATAGTGTGAGGAGTAGGCCAAAGGATTACTGCTTTAATCTTCTCATTGTCAACCTCTATCCCTTTACTAGAAATGACATGGCCTAAGTAGCCCACATGTTTCTGCATGAATGAACACTTGCTTCTTTTGATTTTAAGGCAATTTTCCTTCAGTTTTTCAAACACCACTTGTAAATGAGAGTAGTGGTCTTCTTCATTCCTGCTGTATATTAGTATGTCATCAAAAAACACAAGTACAAAGTGTCTCAAATATGGCCTAAATACCTCATTCATCATGGCTTGAAAGGTGGAAGGGGCATTTGTGAGGCCAAAAGGCATTACCAAGAATTCATAGTGACCCTCATGTGTTCTAAAGGCAGTTTTGAACACATCTTCCTCCTTCATTCTAACTTGGTGGTACCCAGATCTCAGGTCCAACTTTGTAAAGAGTGTGGAACCATACAGCTCATCAAAAAGTTCGTCAATGAAGGGTATAGGGAATTTATCTTTAACAGTGTTCTGATTTAAGGACCTGTAGTCAATGCACATCCTCCAGCTCCCATCTCCCTTCTTGACTAAGATCACTGGAGAAGAATAACAGCTGTTACTGGGTCTAATAATTCCTGATTTCAACATTTCTCTGACCTGCTTTTCAATTTCATTTTTGTGTAGGTAAGGATGCCTATATGGCTTGCTGCACACAGGTGAAGATCCAGGAATTAATGGAATGTGATGGTCATAACTCCTGCTAGGGGGTAGGCCAGTAGGCTCCTCAAACAGCTCCTTGTACTGATCCAGCAGGTCTTTAACTTCTGTACTCTCTTCTGAGCTTGTTTCCTGCAGATTTTCTGGAATTACTTCTTGAGAACACAGCTGTATGATGAAGACTTGTGGACTGCTCCTCAAATCCTTTGCTGCAGGTTCTAGGAGCTGGCTGCCATGGGTCCTGATACCTTTGAACTGCTGGTTTTCTCCCTGCTTCTTGAACTGCATAGTTAACTCCTTAAAAATCCATACAATATCCCCCAGTGTGCTCAACCAATTTGCCCCCAAAACTATCTGACACCCTGAGATAGGCAATTGTAAAAGGTCAACCACTATCTTCTTACCTTGACATTCTATCACCACTCCACTGTGCAGGCCCTGGCTTTTAAGCTTTTCACCATTTGCTACCAAAACTTCAAAAGGCTTATTATTGCAGAGAGGTAGGTTCAACCTTTCACCAAACTTTGTATCAATGAAACTGTGGGTAGACCCAGAATCCACAAGTATGGTAACTCGCTTATTTTGTAGAGTTCCTCTTAACCTCATGGTTGACTGATGCAAGGTTCCTGAAAGAGCTTGTAGAGAAATGGCAAAGGCACTCTCTTCCCCTTCTGTTGAATCATTTGGTTCTTCTTGAGGATCCATGTTCTGTTCTTCCTCATCAGATATTAACATGTAAATTCTTTTGTCCTTGCATTTGTGACCCCTTACCCATTTTTCATCACAAAGAAAACACAAGCCCAAATTTTTTCTCCTAAGCAGCTCATTTGGTGAGACAGTGGGTGTTACACCTCCATTCAAGGTTTGTTGCATGCCATTTTGGGAATTTGAGTATAAGGTTTTCTTTGCCTGATCAAAAGAATTTGGAGTCACTCCCCCTCTAACAGATCCTGCTTTACTCTGGTAACTGTAGTTTCTTGAATTTTTCTTCATGGCATACCACTTGGCCTCATGAAGCTGTGCCAACTCCATAGTTTCTAATAGATTGGTGGGTTTTGAGATCTGGACTTCATATCTCAGTTCATCCTTCAAGCCTCCCAAGTAATGACTTATCAGAGATTTTTCAGACATTCCCTGAATTCTATTAGACATTTTCTGGAACTTAAGATCATAATCTTGGACAGTGGATTCTTGTTTAAGCAATTTGAGATCTATTAAGTAATCTGTGAATTGTGGGGGTCCAAATTGGTTCCTGATTGCCTTGCAAAACTCATTCCAGGTCATGGACTCTCCTCTCACCTTCCTTATCCAATTGAACCAATAGGCAGCAAGCCCTTTCAATTGGACAGAACATGATCTCAACCTATCCCATTCTGGCACTCCATAGTAAGTGAAATAATTTTCCACTCTCATTAGCCATTCTTCAACATCCATTTCACCATTAAATTCTGGCAATTTTAATCTCAGCATTGGTGAATTTCCCATTTGGATATTGTTATGGTTCCCACGCAGGCCTCCTCCCTGGCCAGAGTTAATGTGTCCAAACCCTAGTGCATTAATGAAATTAGCATTTTGTGTGGTGAAGCCCCCAGGTGGATGAAATATATGACTCAATCCAGCATTGGTGGTACTGAAATTCCCAGGTACATGAAACATGGGATTTATTCCTGGTGGGGTGCTAAAATTGTTCATCGAACCTAAAGCACTGGTGTTAAAGGATTGCAGGTATGATGGACACAAAGGAGAAGGTGTCGGACACAAAGAGGGTGGAGGTCCCAATGTCATGTGTGGAATATTATGCATTTCCCCCATTTGTGGAAGACTTTGGGGGATTTCAAACCCTCTTCTTGATCTAGACATCTCCTCCATGAATCTCTCCATTTTATCATTCAGAGTTTGAATTGTACCTTCCATGGCTTGGAGTCGTCTCTCTCCTTCCAGGTGATGCTGATTCTCCGGTGGTCCCTGCGCCGAGCCATGGCTGCTCCCTCCGCTTCCCACGGCAGATCTTGCCGGTTCGACCGGCTCTGATACCAATTGCTGTGCTCCTCTTCCTTGGACACTGGATCCAGGCGTACATCGATTGGGTTGATCCATGCTTGTCACCATTAATGGTGACAACCTGAGCTATGAACTAGGAAGAAGAAGAAGAACAACAAGAAAAGCTATTGCAACTACTTTCTATTTGCTCAAGAAAACGGTTACAGAGTGCTTGCCATTCTTTGGCTAAAGTTCAGTATTTATACAATGGTGGCTGCTGAGTCATAATCTGACTATGATGACAGCTAATCAGTTAGTTGCTGAGTCACTAATGCTGACTGTGATGTCAACTAACTAACTCTCAACTACTTTTATTACAAGGAGAAGCTTATTCCTAAGTCTCTGATGCTTGACTCGACTGTAGCTTCAGCTTCTTCTGTGGCAGCACACTCAATATAGGATTCAAGCTCAGCTTTGATCAGCTCTGAGGTTGGAATCCTAGCATCCTGGCTCTCAGATTATTGAACCACAACTGAATAGTCGTACCTGGATAAATTTGATTTTATTATTATTATTTTTTGGCATGGAAATCCTTCAAGTACAGTAGGTGTTTGATGAACCGTGTGAACTATTTATTTTATAGTATTGTCGAAACTAAAACCTTATTGATTTCTTGCATAAAAGTCCTTCATTGGCAAGTGTTTGATGAATTTACTATGTGCGCTTCTTTTTCTTGCTTTTATTGTATGCGTAGTTTATGTACTAATACATCACTTGCAATCAAGGACGGAATGAAAAATTCGAGCAAGGATGGATATGGTGGGCTATGGTATAGGCAGACTCATATAGAAACAAAAAATATGAAAGAAAAGGGTGGGTTGTAGGGATGGCAATATCCCCCCGAATCCGACGGGGACCCGATTTTTTTACCCGATGGGGACGGGTTTGGGGATTTAAAAACGGGGATGGGGACGGGGATGGGGACGGGGATGGGAATTAAAAAAATCTTCGATCGGATTCGGGGACGGGTATGGGTATAGTACTCCCCGCCCCGATAAATTCCCGACCCCGATTACTTATATCCATATCCATATGTGCAACCCTTTGGAAATGGTATGTTCTCTTGATCTAACTAGTAATATATATATTTATTTTATGAAAACCATTATTAATATGCCATGTAGTTTTTTTGAATGAAAATAATTTTTTAAACTTATATAATGTACATGAAAATTTGTTAATCGAACGAGAGACGGAGATGAGAAAATTCGGCCCCGAAAGTGCTAACGGGGCGGGGACGGGGATGGGGACGGGGAATACATTGTTTAACGGGGATGGGGATGGGGGTAAAAAATAAAACCCGACGAAAAATGGGGACGGAAATGGGGATTTAAACACTACTCGAGGATGGGGATGGGGGACTTGGTCCCCAACCCCTACCCGCCCCATTGCCAACCCTAGTGGGTTGGAGTCTTGGAGACCACTCATCCCACGGTGTGGTTCCGCTCTTACTTGCAATGCTTTGATCAATATTGAATTTCATGTTTAAGAGACCTCGACTCCAACCGGTGTTTGATAAATTTACTCTTTGACTATTTTTTGTCTTGCTTCTATTGATTTTTGTAGTAACGAAAAAAAATACAAAATAATGATTTTCTTTTTTAGAATTGCTATTGAGATGTAATATTTGTATTTTCATAAATTTTCTAGTATTTTTGTCATATTAATTTTGCATTATTATTAATAATTGTCATGTAATAATTCTTTATTTTCTATTTTGCAACCCAACTCCTAGACAAATAGATTCTTTGCAAAACAATCCCTTGCACCAAGTAAGTTTAGTTGTAAAAATGGACGAGGATTGCAATAGGCTAATTCTAAGGGCACCCACCCCAACTTTTGCTTGGGTCTAACTCTTACTGGGGGGACAATCCAATTTGGTAGAACTTTTACTGGAAAAAATCCCAATTTTACCTGGGACTAGTCCAACCCCCAAAGAAATAGGATTTCTCTAGAGGCGGACGCGCGGGGGAGCGGGCGCACGGGGGAGCGGACGCCGGCGGGGACGCAGTCGAGCTCGGGGAGGGGAGGGGGACTGGGAGGGGAGGGGGAGGAAGAGAAGGAGGACAAGGCGGTGGAGGAGGAGAAGGAGGGGGAGAAGGAGGAGGAGGACTGTCAAAATCAAATTTTTTGACAGTCCTAAAAAAATAGGATTGTTAAATTTTTGACAGTCCTTCCAATTGAGAGGACTGTCAAATTACCTGAAAAAAATTGAACTAGTCCTAAGAAAAAGTTTGGAAGACAAACTTGTAAACAATTTTAGAAGAAGTTGGGCTGGCCCCAAGCAAAAGTTGGACGCCCTTAGAATTAGCCATTGTAATATTGCGTGAATCCCCAAGGTTAGGATTGTAATTGTATTCCTGGTAGTCATTTCTTCCTAAAAAAAAGCTAATTATAAGGGCACATATCTTTTTGATCAGGGCTAGCCAGGATTAGGGCTAGCCAGGTTAGGAGAAACTTTTACTAGGGCTATCAAAATATTTCTCTCAGGGGGCTGTCCAAAGCCCACAGCCCCCCAAACCCAAAAAATCACTCTCATTTCTAAATTCCACTCTCTCTCTTCACAAACCCTACCTTTCTTCTTCTTCTTCTTCTTCTATCCATCTTCTTCTTCTCCACCATTTCCATTCTCACATCTTCATCAAAACCCCAATTTTTTTTTCATCATCATCATCTTCTTCTTCTCCACCATTTCCATCAAAACCCTAGTTTCCTTCTCTTTTCCAATTTTGATGGCACCCAAAAAATTAAATAAACCCTAAAATGTATGGAAATAAAGGTTAAATACTTCTTTCCTCACAAAGAATGCATGGAAATAAATCCTAAAAATGCATATTTCACTCTATTATCAAGATTAAAATAAACCCTAACATGTTTTTTTCATTCGGGAATGTCGACTTTAGGACTGCCAGAAATAGTGGCAGTCCTGAAAGGAACTTGCTGTACAACAAATATCTTTCAGGACTGTCACGACCCGCACCCGCTATAAGGGCACGTGCACGTGACAACGCCTAGCCCTCACCGTAAAAACGGCATGGAACGCTGTAGGTTTTTCTACTCTAAACAGTTATATATATACCAAAAACCTGTCGAGAATATGGTCAACTCCGAACGGAGGACAAGCAATGAATATATATGAGTACTCAATCACAACTCTAAGATAACAAAGTAAAGACTGAAAGATAAAGACAACAAGACGATAATAAAATAATAACCTGTCAAGTCCAACACAAATATATATATACAAGTCCAAGTCTCTAAATACAATTCATAATAATAACAGTCTTAAAAGTAGCTGGAGACAAAATCCAGTACAAAAGACCTACTCTAACTAAGCAAGTGGTAAGGTCTCGTCAGGCGGAGCTAAGCCTTGCTGGACCAAAGTCTCCAAGTCTACGCCCACTACGTCATCCGGACCGTAGTAGGTAGAATAATCTCCCTCGTCAGCATCTGTAATATTTTTAACATATACTGTCAGGATGGAACGAGTACAATCTACTAACAACAGTTCACAAGATATGACAAAAGCTATAAGACAGTAAATAGAGAGTATATACAAGAAAATTATGGAATGTACATGTGAGTATCATGGCAAGGTAAGCTGTAAAACTAGAGCTAGAACAAGGCAAGTAAACTGATCATGGCATGTACAAGAATCAAGAATCATATCTCTAGGTGTGTGAGTACTAGCTACAATATGTGGCCGGCTTGAAAACTTGCACAAAATAGTAACAGGTCTGGCTAATCATACGTGGGGTGTATGATCAACACTCACAATCAATAGGTGCACAATGGGTGCACAATAGGCTTTGACCACATATCTACACTAATACTCCCCGTCCCCGACTGGTAGGATGGATCCAAGCAAGACACGTTATGACACGGGATTCTACGAGAAGGGAGCAAGTCTCCTCGAGAATCGGTGTCCATATATTGTACAAGAACTACAAAAGAGCTTGCACAAGATATACCAAGATAACGAGGAATAACATCTCATATCGGGATCCATGAATACCCATCCGTGTGACCAATGTGTCGAGAACAAGCATATCTACACTAATTACATGAATTATAACAATCATCGTAAATTGGAAAAGTGTCAGAGAATGTACTCGCCTGTAATATGGTATGATATGTCAACTGGAGCAAATGCTGCGTCTCGAGGACCTATATAGAACAAGACGTATCAATACTATGTTTAGGAAGTAAAGTCAAATCAATTTAAACCCTATTTAAGTCATTCTAGGTCAAGACACATCAAACTAGACTGTACGAGGTCAACCTAAGTCATATTAGGTCTAGCTAGGTTATACTGGGTCAATGCAAGTCAAACGGAATTAATCTAGGTCGATTTGAGTCAACGGTTGACTTACAGTTGACTTTTGGTCAACTGGTCAACTCTGGTCAACCCTAGGTCAATCCTAGGTCAATGGTGACTAATAGTTGACTTTCGGTCATGTGAAACCCATAATTTGTATTTAATAATTAAATAATGTTTTGGTATTATTATTATTATTATTATTAATATTATTAAATATTTTTGAGTGAAAAGAATTTCGAAATTATAATAACAAGGCTTTTTGATTTTCGGACCCAGACCCGAGTCCGAACCCAGACCCAGGCCTGAGCCAAACCCATATCCTTTCATTTCCTTCTTAATTCTGATTATTGACTTGGTTAAAAAAAAATAATAATAAATAATTATTTAGCTGGTCCCGTAGGACCAGCGCCCCACACTCACACACCCATTCTTTGCCTACCTATTTTCTCTCCCTGACCTCACACTCCACCACACACAGAACCCACTACCAACCCTTCGTTTCATATTCTCAACTCCTTAATTCTCTCTCACTCACAGAGAACAGGTTCACACCTAACCCTCCACCTTCTCCAAACGTTCATCACCATCACTCCTTTTTTATTCTCCCCATTTCCTCCACTCTCTCCATCACTCCCGAGCTCTTCACAGGGAAAAGAAAACAAAATCTCAAACTCTCTTCCTCTCCCTTTAACTCACAGAACTTCTCTCTCTCTCTCTCTCTCCCTCACCAAACATTCCGAAGCCCTAACCCCCGGCCAACTTCGGCCGATCCCCTCCCCGCGCGCGACTCTCCCCCGTCGTCCGCGCCTCCCGCGTCCCCCTCTCCCGCGGCCCGACCATCTCCGGCGACCGCGTGGCTCTCGCGGCCAACCCTCCGGCGCGCCACCCGCCGACTCCCGTGGGCGACCCCCTTTTTCCGTGCCATCTCCGGCGCGCTGTCGGCGTCCAGCACCGCCCACGCCCTTCTGTCCCGAGCGGCCGAGCCTCCCTCGCGCCCTCCCCGTCCGGCGCGCACCCGCGCCGACTTCCTCCGACGTGCGCCCCAGCACGCGTGGCCCTTCCGGCCGACCACAGCGCACCCCGCGCCCTTTTCCTCTGCGTTGTCCAGATCTGTCCGCCTCCGCGCTGCCCTTGGCTGAGTTCTCCTCGCTGTCAGCGCGCTTCCCCGCGTGCCCTAGCCGTTCTCGGCAGCGCCTCTGGTACTGTCTCTAGCCGAGCTCATTTCTCTTTGGGCGAGTGTTCTCTGGATTTGTTCTGCTGTGCCTATTTCGAAGTTTTCGACGTTCGACGTCGACGACGTTGGGTCTGCATCATTTTGGAACGTCGCTGCTGGATTATTCTTCTATTTTATCATCTGAGAGCTCTAGCCGAGCACCCGAGGTATAATTTCTCTGTCCCGTGGCTTTTCATTGGTAGTCTGTGATGATAATCGGTCCCCGGTTTCCCCTTCGGAAATCCGGTTAGCTACGTGGTAGTTTCGGTTAGCTACGTTAGCATTTTCTGTGATATTGTCTGCTGAGATTTGTGTTGTTGGTTTGATTTCGGATATCCCGGGTATTTCGGGAAGGTTCTGGTGGTTGGAAATTATTTCGGTGGTTATATTTTCGGGATTATTATCTGGTTGGAACAATTGCAGGTTTTGTGGCGCATTTTCCAGTTTTGGGTTGTCCCGAAATAGAGGAAATGCTGCCCAAATTTTTACAAAAACTTTATTTATTTGGATTTCAAATTGGTTTTCGGAAAATAAATTTAAAACTGATTTTCGGGCGACGACCGTACCAGTCTGTAGGCCTTAGCGAAATGCAAACGCACCGGTCCGACCGGGCGTTGAGGTATTAGCTAGATTTGATGATGGACCGAGTCTGAGACTCCAACTTTTGATTTAAATTATTTTATTTTTAAGTTGTTTATTTTAAATAATTATTTACTGCACATTTTAATTAGGTACTAAATCATTTTCTCTTATTTTATGTAAAAGAGTTGTACAGGGCATAAGCCCATAACTCTATGATGATTAGCTGTGCCCATGTATTGTATAGTGTAGGTTTTACTTTCTTTCTGGGTGGATGTTGATCTTGGGTGGTTTTGGTTTGAATGGATAATCGTAGTTAGAGCGTAATCATATAATCAATTAAGAATTAAATAAAATGGATAAAATATTAGTAGGATAACTAGTTCATGATTTGTCACTGTAAGAAAATATATTTTTATAGATATATTACAAAAAGCACAAAGTTTTCCAAAGATAATTGATTCTTGTTAATATTTCCAAATAATCAAATTAACCGGTTAAATCAACGCACGTAGCTTGCGACGTAACCGTTAGCTGTAGTTTAATACAACTTAAAACCTGACTAGGACTTACTACTAGAGATTTGCAACTAGCACACTTAGCTTGGTTATATAGCGGATCTAAGTCGAGTTCTCAACTGTAGGAACTCGAAGACATACATGACGTTCCTCCTCGGTACCAACTCATCTCTCCAGTCATTTTCCTGAGGCAAGTATAGTTTGTGTTGGTTTTACAGTTATTTTAATAATCGTTTTACTGCAAGTTTAAACCACGATGCAAACACGAAACTCTCTCGGAGAGTACTGACTGCAACTACTGTACTGATTGGGGACTGGGGGAGTAGTGTAATGAGTATGACCACATCCAAAACTGTATACTGACTGTGTTAGCTTACCCCTCATACACACGGGGATAAGCCATATCGTATCCATATGATACAACTGTACAACCCAAGCCGGTCATATTCATTGCCTATTCAAAACACATTGTTTTACTGCTGAAAACTGGTCATTTCTAAATTGTTTAAAAGTGCATAATTCTATTATTTATTTTAACTGTTTAAAATTAGCATGAATTATACTTTGCTCCCTCCTGACTGGAGACCCAACATTTTAGGTATCACTGATGAGGCTTTGTTCCGCGATCCCAAGACGAGGAATTCGAGACTGATGATCTGTTTGCCTAGAGTTTTCTTTTATTCATGATGTATGTAGAAAATGGTTTAAGTTGTATCTTTCATTTCATTGTAAAAGTTTAATAAAGTTTTAAATTTCCGAATGTTGAGTTGTGACAAATATAGTGTTGTTGTATGGTTACCTGCTACTGAACAGCTTACTGCCGCCGTCTCAACAACGGTGCAGGCTGGGCATGATCCGATTCGACCCAAGAAATTGGGACCAGGTTGTAAGATCCAGTTTTCTGAAATTGGGATTTTTGAAAATTTATTATTTTTATTATTTATTAATGGTGATTTAGTCATGTTATGAATTTTGGTGATTTTTAGTTAGATTAAAATTATTTTCTAAGTCATGGCTTATGACCTTGTGATTTGACTAGTATAACCCTAGTGTAAACCCTAGAGATTTTATAACCTAGAGACTAACCATGATCATGTGAGCCTAACCATAGGTTTAGAACATCAAATTAGGGCTTTTTAGCCTAAAGGGTATTTTGGTAATTTATTAGAATTTATTTGGATTTATGTGATTTATTATTATTTAATTAGTTGATTAGTGTCATGTTAGTCCCTAACCTAGTTTAGCACTAATCTAGAGGTTAGCCACTAACCTAGAAGACTAAGTAGAGGATGTTAGCTTTATGTGTAAATATCTAGTTGATAAATATCTAGATATTACTTTTTAGATATTTTAGAAAAACCTAAATATCTATCTACCTAGTCAAAGCCTTAGGGGCTAAGCTTTGCAAGGTGGAAAGGGGCCCTATAGCCTACCCCTACCCCCCCCCCCCATGGCAGCCAACAACACCCCCATCCTATATGCACACCCCATCATTCATTCAAGCCATTTTTTACAACTTCATGAAACCTTGAGAACCCCTCCACTTCAAACACCCATAACTTGTTCATTTTAACTCCAAATCCACTCAAATCTTTTGCATTGGAATCCTAGTACCTAGAAGAGACTGTGGAAGGCTAGCCAACAAGGTCACAAGCTTTGGGGCATCATCAAGGCTAGTGGACACACCCCCCCCCCTACATTGGGTTTTTCCATTGGTTTTGCACTAATAGGTAAATACTATCAAACCTAGTTAATATAGTGATTTCTCTTCATATTTGCATGCATATAGATACTAGGGAACTGTAGGCTAAGTTTGGTAGGAAATAGGATTGGTTTGGTGTCCGTATCGGACACGTATCTGTGTTCTAAATTCAGTGTTTGGTGAAATGCCACTTAGGATTAAACTTTGTTATTATGTAAAATAAAATATATTTTCTGGTAGCCCTAGACATGTAGGACACATACCAACTTGACTGAGCACAAAATCGTATCGTGTCCGTGTCCAAATTGGACACGAACACACTGCTAAACACCACACTGTGCACTGTGTTAAACCCACTGTTTGACACTTCGTGTCGTGTCCACACGTGTCGTGGACACGATACAGGAACCTAGACACCTAGCCCTAGTCCCCCTCTACCCATAGACACGATCACGACGTGTCACGTGTCGTGTGTCATGCACACGAGACTGTGACACGCCTGCACGAGACACTGCATCGTGCCCGTGTTCTCCCCTGCTGCTCGGGCTCGATTGCGACACGGACACGGCTCCTCGACACGCCAAATTTGACGTGTAGCAAGGGGCCGACACTGACACGGGGCTCCCCAAATTTCAGAGCCCCACGTGTCGTGTCGGACACGCACGAGCGCGTGCACTGATCTGTGCACTGCACAGTCGGCTGTCACTTTGAGCACTGACACACGTGTCCCGTGTCTTGTACACGAGTCGTGGACACGTGGCAGGGTGTCCTAACCCTAGCCCTAGTCTAGGTTGACACTTGGACACAACCACGTGGTCTGTGTCGTGTCGTGTCGTGTGCACGAACTCGTGGAACGCGTGCACGACACTGTGGTTCGTGCGCGTGTCAGTAGTTTACCCGATTGGGTTTTGTGAGTGTTTGGACACGTGAAACCGTGTCGTGGTGTCGTGTCAGGCACCTAGGACACTAGTGTATGTGTGGGGCTAGTGTTACCAACCAATAGGATCGAGCCTTAGCTCGGTTTGGTGAGTGTAAATCGAGTTACCTATTTTTCCAATGCACAGTCCCTATTTCCTGATTTTAGGATTTTCCAGTTTTTGGCAAAAACGAATTTCAAACCTTAATTTGATATGATTTATACATGTATATGTGTATTTTTAGTATGTGTATATGTAGTATATATGTATGTGAGTATGTGGGAGGAATTTGGGGGTATTTGGTTGAGTGTATAGGGAGTTGTGTATATATATACATATATGTATATATGTTCCTGTGTGTGTGTGTGTCGGGACTGGTTTCCTGTTCCAGGAAACTGAACCCCCCCCATTCCTGTGTGTGTGTGTCCCTTCGCTCTCTCTCACTGTCTCACACTCTCTCTCATTCAGTCTCTCTCTCTTTCCCTTTGTCTCTCTCTCTATATATAGTATATATATGAGTTTATATATATATAGGTATATATATATATATATATATATATTGATATATGTGTATTTGTATTAGTTTTCCTATAGTGATGTTATATAAATATGTGTATGTGAGTTGTATAGTATGTAGAAATCCTATTTTGGGTAGTAGATAGATAGTGTATATATATATATATATATATATATATATATATATATATATATATATATATATATATATATATATATATAGATATATGTATATATAGATAACTTACTAAATATAGGTTTATATTGAGACCTATAACCACTAGCCTATAGGTTATCTAGCCTATGGCCTAGGTTGCTAGCCTATGGCTTGGGGGTTAACCCTAATGGACCAAAAACCCTACTAGTAAACATTGTTGACCAAGGTTGACCTAATTGACCTAGAAATGACTAGGAATGACCTAAGATAATTAGCTTGACTAGTGTTGACCTAGCCTTGACTATTTGACTTAGAATTGACCATTGTTGACCATGGTTGACTAAAGTCAACTATTGGTCAAACCATGACCTAATTGACCTAATAATGACTAGTTCAACTAGTCAGACCATGTTTGACCTAATTACCCTAACTGACTAGTCTTTGTTTGACCAATACCTTAGTTGGTCTAAGTTTGACCTAGACTTGACCCAGATTGATCATGTTGACTAGTATTTGACTAGTTTGATTAGAATGTTGACCAGGAGTTGACTTTAACCTAGATTTGACTAATCTTGACTTGTTTGACCTTGTTTGACTCTATTTGACTTAGTTTGATTTTCTGTGACCTAATATGACTTGATTTGACTTAGATTGACTGTAGAGTTGACCAAGTTTGACTTTAACCTAGATTGGCTTAGAATTCATATAGATTGCATTGTAGATTTCATTTACCTTCATTTTGGACATGTCATAACTGTATTGCTCTATTTTAGGACATTGTGACCCTGGTACAGACATCTGATATTACACTACTCTTTCCAGAGTAACAGGCGAGTACATTCTCTGATAATTCTCTCATTTATTTGTCGATTACTGTATTTCAGTTCTAGTTAGTTCTATGTGATTCTCTGTATCAACACGTATGGATATTTCTGGATTCATGTATCGACACATACCTTACTTGCTGGCCTCTATTACTGGAGTCATTAGTATCATTCTGGAATCATTTCTGGAATCATCACGTATTGGCCAGACTCATCTCGATTCTTTTTGTCAATTTTGGATTCACTTGCTGGGCAGGAAAATATTGAGTAAGACATGTAGACATACCCCAAATCTGGAATCTCCAACTGGAATCTTCTGGAAGCATAGCCATCTCTTGCCTGATCCGTAAGAGATGTGCCTGATACCTACAGCCGTTTGCATGTCGACCTCGGTATTTTAAAACACACGGTTAGATCATAGTTGGACTCACCCTGGTTTCATTGATCACTGTTGGACTCATCTTGTACTGAAAATTATCTGGTATCAGATTATATGGACTGGACTCACACTGGGATTATATTAGACTTATATCGTACTGTCTGGACTCACACATGATATTCTAGTTCAGTTAGCTTTTATTACAGTCTTCATTGCCATGATTCTTCTCTTGTTTTAGTTACCTTTCTTTTCTTGTATCTTACTGTGTCTCTGTGCCATCATTACCTGCATAGAACTGCCATGCTCATCAATAAAACTGTCTATAACTGCTTTATAGTTCTTTGTCATTTACTTGGGTTTTTCTTGATGAGTTGTACTCGTTCCCGTCCTGATTGGACCTGTTGAAAATATTACAGATGATAATCCTGTGGACACCTGCCCTACTTCCCATGGACCTGGCGAGGGATTAGCTACCTTTGGTTCTGACTTTCAGGAGTGATTCAGGAGATTAGCTAGTAGACTACTTTAGCTTTCATGTTTTGGCTTGTTGTATTAAAAGTTAAGATATTGAGTCTGTATTAAGTTGGTTTGAGACATTGGTGTATTATTTTAGTAGTTAGTTGTTGTGTCTTTAATTCCTCAGGTATAACTTCTGTGTTATCTTTTCGTGTTTTAGACTGTGTTTGAGTAGATCATACCCCTTTACTTGCCCTCCATTCGGAGCTGATATCTGGATAAGTACTTTTTATACACTGCATGAGTTTAGTTAGCAACCTAGGACAGCTTACTACCGCCGACACTGCGGCGTAGGCTGGACGTACCCACTTCTCGTGCCCCTATACTGGGTGCGGGTCGTGACACGTTTTTAGTGGTGGCCCATGCAGGTCTGTCGACTAAATTGTTTGGTTACATTATTGTACCAAGCATGCCTGCAATTAGGAACTTAAGGTAATTAGACAACATTAGGAATGACGCTTAGAACACTTAGAGGAATACTAGGATTGCAACATAGGATATACATCACATGCTTGCTATTATAATTAGATTTTCTTATATATGATTGTTTTGCTTTAAAGAGTCCTTATAAGTCTTTTTATTGTAATTAGATGGTGCTTACTCGTTCATCCCGGTATGTCTCACCTGAGGATGACACACTCCCCATCCAGTCAGCTGACCAGTTGACTGATACACCTCCACCTACCACATTCCTCCACTCCACAGATCCACAAACCCAGATGCCTCAACCACCTTCCACCTCACAGGCCCAACAGGACCCAATACTTCCACCACCCCCTATCACTATACCTACCCAGGCTTCCGTCACACTCGACGGGAACCAACTGTTCATTCTGATCCAGGGGTTCCTAGCAACCCATCAGGAGCAGACCACCCTACTCCGCCAGATCATGGAGCATTCTGAGGGACGTACCGTGGTCCCACCACCTGTAGAGCCGCGGCAGAGAGCAGAGACGATCAAGGACTTCATGGGTCTGAATCCCAAGGAGTTCTTAGGGACTGAGGGCATAGTAGTAGCAGATGACTGGTTAGACTCGGTAGAGAGGAAGCTCATTGGAGTTAGGATGCCGGATGACCTCCAGGTCGAGGCAGCGGGATTTTTGCTGATAGACTTGGCAGGAGTTTGGTTCCGGAATGAGCCGTTGTTCGCGAGAGGTAGAGCCACCTGGGACCAGTTCAAGACCCAGTTCAAGAAGAAATTCTTCTCGACCACTGCTAGAGTAGCCATGGGGCTACGATTCCAGAACATCCAGCAGGGGACCCGTTCTGTTGACGAGTATACGGCAGAGTTTAGTCGCCTGAGCCGTTTTGCTCCTAGCCTAGTTGCTGACCCTGAGGAGATGACGCGTAGGTTTTGCCGTGGTCTAGTTCCAGACATTGGCATTCTTATAGTGGCAAACGGTATGACTGACTACTACCAGAGCTTAGAGTTAGCCCGGAGTATCGAGGACCGTCTTCTGTCTTGCAAGAGGCCGGCTTCTGTACACATTGAGGGACCCTCCAAGCGTCAGGCTTTCCAGCAGAAAGTGCCGACGCTACACCAGCAGACATATCATCCACCCTCACCACATCATTCGACCCCGCCAGTTAGAGCCCCGGGACCCCGGCAGCATCAGTATCGGGATCAGGACCCGAAGACGATCAGTTGTTCATACTGCAGGAAGCAGGGACACATCAGGGAGCAGTGTAGGAAGAGGCTGAAGGTTTGCTATAACTGTGGGTCTGATACTCACCAGAAGATGGATTGTCCTATTGCACCTCCTTATATGGGGGCTAGGCCACCTGTAGCTCAGCACCAGAGGGGTGGAGCTTTTGCGATGACGGTCGAGGAGACCAACGCTGCAGGTGACGGGTTAGCAGGTTTGTCTTTCCTATCCTTCCTTTCCCATCTTGTTGTATGATTCCATTAGTACCTGTCAGGATATGCTTGTGATATGCTAGATAGTGTAGTTACCCTGTTTGAGACTGTGGAATCACGACCAGTAGGACTATGATTGCATGTTATCTTTTGACTCTGATTGACTGGGGGTTTGACCTAGGAGGAGTACGACTATCTTAATTTCGAGGACGAAATTTTTCTAAGGAGGGTAGACTTGTAAGACCCAGTTTTCTGAAATTGGGATTTTTGAAAATTTATTATTTTTATTATTTATTAATGGTGATTTAGTCATGTTATGAATTTTGGTGATTTTTAGTTAGATTAAAATTATTTTCTAAGTCATGGCTTATGACCTCGTGATTTGACTAGTATAACCCTAGTGTAAACCCTAGAGATTTTATAACCTAGAGACTAACCATGATCATGTGAGCCTAACCATAGGTTTAGAATATCAAATTAGGGCTTTTTAGCCTAAAGGGTATTTTGGTAATTTATTAGAATTTATTTGGATTTATGTGATTTATTATTATTTAATTAGTTGATTAGTGTCATGTTAGTCTCTAACCTAGTTTAGCACTAATCTAGAGGTTAGCCACTAACCTAGAAGACTAAGTAGAGGATGTTAGCTTTATGTGTAAATATCTAGTTGATAAATATCTAGATATTACTTTTTAGATATTTTAGAAAAACCTAAATATCTATCTACCTAGTCAAAGCCTTAGGGGCTAAGCTTTGCAAGGTGGAAAGGGGCCCTATAGCCTACCCCTACCCCCCCCCCCCCCCATGGCAGCCAACAACACCCCCATCCTATATGCACACCCCATCATTCATTCAAGCCATTTTTTACAACTTCTTGAAACCTTGAGAACCCCTCCACTTCAAACACTCATAACTTGTTCATTTTAACTACAAATCCACTCAAATCTTTTGCATTGGAATCCTAGTACCTAGAAGAGACTGTGGAAGGCTAGCCAACAAGGTCACAAGCTTTGGGGCATCATCAAGGCTAGTGGACACACCCCCCCTACATTGGGTTTTTCCATTGGTTTTGCACTAATAGGTAAATACTATCAAACCTAGTTAATATAGTGATTTCTCTTCATATTTGCATGCATATAGATACTAGGGAACTGTAGGCTAAGTTTGGTAGGAAATAGGATTGGTTTAGTGTCCGTATCGGACACGTATCTGTGTTCTAAATTCAGTGTTTGGTGAAATGCACTTAGGATTAAACTTTGTTATTATGTAAAATAAAATATATTTTCTGGTAGCCCTAGACATGTAGGACACATACCAACTTGACTGAGCATAAAATCGTATCGTGTCCGTGTCCAAATTGGACACGAACACACTGCTAAACACCACACTGTGCACTGTGTTAAACCCACTGTTTGACACTTCGTGTCGTGTCCACACGTGTCGTGGACACGATACAGGAACCTAGACACCTAGCCCTAGTCCCCCTCTACCCATAGACACGATCACGATGTGTCACGTGTCGTGTGTCATGCACACGAGACTGTGACACGCCTGCACGAGACACTGCATCGTGCCCGTGTTCTCCCCTGCTGCTCGGGCTCGATTGCGACACGGACACGGCTCCTCGACATGCCAAATTTGACGTGTAGCAAGGGGCCGACACTGACACGGGGCTCCCCAAATTTCAGAGCCCTACGTGTCGTGTCGGACACGCACGAGCGCGTGCACTGATCTGTGCACTGCACAGTCGGCTGTCACTTTGAGCACTGACACGCGTGTCCCGTGTCTTGCACACGAGTCGTGGACACGTGGCAGGGTGTCCTAACCCTAGCCCTAGTCTAGGTTGACACTTGGACACGACCACGTGGTCTGTGTCGTGTCGTGTCGTGTGCACGAACTCGTGGAATGCGTGCACGACACTGTGGTTCGTGCGCGTGTCAGTAGTTTACCCGATTGGGTTTTGTGAGTGTTTGGACACGTGAAACCGTGTCGTGGTGTCGTGTCAGGCACCTAGGACACTAGTGTATGTGTGGTGCTAGTGTTACCAACCAATAGGATCGAGCCTTAGCTCGGTTTGGTGAGTGTAAATCGAGTTACCTATTTTTCCAATGCACAGTCCCTATTTCCTGATTTTAGGATTTTCCAGTTTTTGGCAAAAACGAATTTCAAACCTTAATTTGATATGATTTATACATGTATATGTGTATTTTTAGTATGTGTATATGTAGTATATATGTATGTGAGTATGTGGGAGGAATTTGGGGGTATTTGGTTGAGTGTATAGGGAGTTGTGTATATATATACATATATGTATATATGTTCCTGTGTGTGTGTGTGTCGGGACTGGTTTCCTGTTCCAGGAAACTGAACCCCCCCCCCATTCCTGTGTGTGTGTGTCCCTTCTCTCTCTCTCACTGTCTCACTCTCTCTCTCATTCAGTCTCTCTCTCTTTCCCTTTGTCTCTCTCTATATATATAGTATATATATGAGTTTATATATATATAGGTATATATATATATATATTGATATATGTGTATTTGTATTAGTTTTCCTATAGTGATGTTATATAAATATGTGTATGTGAGTTGTATAGTATATAGAAATCCTATTTTGGGTAGTAGATAGATAGTGTGTATATATATATATATATATATATATATATATATATATATATATATATATATATATATATATATATATATATATATAGATAACTTACTAAATATAGGTTTATATTGAGACCTATAACCACTAGCCTATAGGTTATCTAGCCTATGGCCTAGGTTGCTAGCCTATGGCTTGGGGGTTAACCCTAATGGACCAAAAACCCTACTAGTAAACATTGTTGACCAAGGTTGACCTAATTGACCTAGAAATGACTAGGAATGACCTAAGATAACTAGCTTGACTAGTGTTGACCTAGCCTTGACTATTTGACTTAGAATTGACCATTGTTGACCATGGTTGACTAAAGTCAACTATTGGTCAAACCATGACCTAATTGACCTAATAATGACTAGTTCAACTAGTCAGACCATGTTTGACCTAATTACCCTAACTGACTAGTCTTTGTTTGACCAATACCTTAGTTGGTCTAAGTTTGACCTAGACTTGACCCAGATTGATCATGTTGACTAGTATTTGACTAGTTTGATTAGAATGTTGACCAGGAGTTGACTTTAACCTAGATTTGACTAATCTTGACTTGTTTGACCTTGTTTGACTCTATTTGACTTAGTTTGATTTCCTGTGACCTAATATGACTTGATTTGACTTAGATTGACTGTAGAGTTGACCAAGTTTGACTTTGACCTAGATTGGCTTAGAATTCATATAGATTGCATTGTAGATTTCATTTACCTTCATTTTGGACATGTCATAACTGTATTGCTCTATTTTAGGACATTGTGACCCTGGTACAGACATCTGATATTACACTACTCTTTCCAGAGTAACAGGCGAGTACATTCTCTGATAATTCTCTCATTTATTTGTCGATTACTGTATTTCAGTTCTAGTTAGTTCTATGTGATTTTCTGTATCAACACGTATGGATATTTCTGGATTCATGTATCGACACATACCTTACTTGCTGGCCTCTATTACTGGAGTCATTAGTATCATTCTGGAATCATTTCTGGAATCATCACGTATTGGCCAGACTCATCTCGATTCTTTTTGTCGATTTTGGATTCACTTGCTGGGCGGGGAAATATTGAGTAAGACATGTAGACATACCCCAAATCTGGAATCTCCAACTGGAATCTTCTGGAAGCATAGCCATCTCTTGCCTGATCCGTAAGAGATGTGCCTGATACCTACAGCCGTTTGCATGTCGACCTCGGTATTTTAAAACACACTGTTAGATCATAGTTGGACTCACCCTGGTTTCATTGATCACTGTTGGACTCATCTTGTACTGGAAATTATCTGGTATCAGATTATATAGACTGGACTCACACTGGGATTATATTAGACTTATATCGTACTGTCTGGACTCACACATGATATTCTAGTTCAGTTAGCTTTTATTACAGTCTTTATTGCCATGATTCTTCTCTTGTTTTAGTTACCTTTCTTTTCTTGTATCTTACTGTGTCTCTGTGCCATCATTACCTGCATAGAACTGCCATGCTCATCAATAAAACTGTCTATAACTGCTTTATAGTTCTTTGTCATTTACTTGGATTTTTCTTGATGAGTTGTACTCGTTCCCGTCCTGATTGGACCTGTTGAAAATATTACAGATGATAATCCTGTGGACACCTGCCCTACTTCCCATGGACCTGGCGAGGGATTAGCTACCTTTGGTTCTGACTTTCAGGAGTGATTCAGGAGATTAGCTAGTAGACTACTTTAGCTTTCATGTTTTGGCTTGTTGTATTAAAAGTTAAGATATTGAGTCTGTATTAAGTTGGTTTGAGACATTGGTGTATTATTTTAGTAGTTAGTTGTTGTGTCTTTAATTCCTCAGGTATAACTTCTGTGTTATCTTTTCGTGTTTTAGACTGTGTTTGAGTAGATCATACCCCTTTACTTGCCCTCCATTCGGAGCTGATATCTGGACAAGTACTTTTTATACACTGCATGAGTTTAGTTAGCAACCTAGGACAGCTTACTACCCGCCGACACTGCGGCGTAGGCTGGACGTACCCACTTCTCGTGCCCCTATACTGGGTGCGGGTCGTGACACAGGTCGTGACAGGTCAACTACACAAGTTTAATGGAATTTGGGACTAAATTGGGTAAAGTGTTGACCACGGTTGACTAGGACTGCCTCAATTTCTGGCAGTCCTCAATATGTCTAGGACTGCCAGAAATTGTGGCAGTCCTGTTGTAGAGCATGTCCCTTTCAGGACTGCCACAATTCCTGGCAGTTCTTATTACTTCTATGACTGCCAGAAATTGTGGCAGTCCTGTTGTACATCGAGTCTATTTCAAGACTGCCACAATTCCTGACAGTCCTCATTACTTCTAGGACTGCCAGCAATTGTGGCAGTCCTTATATGAACCCAATTATTCTACAACTAGGATTTCTTCCATAGTTTTCTTCTACAACTAGGATTTCATGCATAATTCTTCTATTAATAAAGAAAAATTGGTTAATAGACTAATAGATTAATAGATTTGATAACCCAATTTCTTCTACAACTAGGGTTTCATCCATAATGCCCAAACATGAAGAAGAAAAATAAAGTAGGGTTTGGAGAAAGAGATATGCGAAATTAGAAGAGAGCAAAAAATCAAAATAAAATAGTTTTGCAAAAATTGATGTTCTTGTTCTTGTTTATTTTATTTTTTTCTTCTTGTTCTTCTTGTTCTGAGGAATGGAGAGTAAGGAAGAAAACAAAAATTATAACATTTATCTTTTATACCTACCACTTGGATAGCCCTGAGTAGTTTTTTCAGTGGTAAACTTGTAAATAATGAAAAACTAATACTTGGACATCCCTGATCAAAATGTGCTGTGCCCTTATATTTTACCTAAAAAAAGGAAGGAAAAAAAAGAAAGAAAAAAACACAACACTCGCGCTCTCTCTCGACTCAACCTCTCCCGACCTCCCTCTTCCCTTTCCTGACCTCCCCCTCGCGGCTGCTCCGCCGCCCTCCTCCCTTCCCGCCGCCGCCCTCCCCTGTCCTGTACCCACTCCCCGGCCGCTCACCCAGCAGTCACCGCACCCCGTCCCCATCTCTTCCTGCCGCCGCCTCCCCACCTCTCTCTCCCGCTCCGCCACGCACCCGCCTGCCTCTCCGCCACCGAGCCACCATCCCCCACTCCCGGCTCCTCCATCCGCACCAGAGCCCCTCTCCCCTCTCTCTCATCTATTCCCCTTTCCCGTCCCACTCCAGCCGACCACCATCTTCCCTTTGTTTCAGAAAAAAACAAAGAAAAGAAAAGAAAAGAAACGGAAAGGAAATTAAAGAAGAGGAAGAAGTAAGGAGAAGAAAGAGAAGAGGAGGGAGAGAGAGAGAGAGAGAGAGAGAGAGAGAGAGAGAGAGAGAGTAACAAATTGGTTTCCAGATCTCCAAGCAAGGCAAGGCACCATTCTCTACTCTCTTTGAAATTTCAAAAATATATTTTCAAATTCCATTCAATTGTTCCAATTTTAATTCTATGATCGTGTGTACCAAAAATTAATTTGATTGAATGCGTGCTTGTAAGTTCAATTCCAGTTTGTGCATTATGCTTGTGTTTGCGATACTTTGCTAGTCTAGAGTTTTCAATTTCAAGGAGAACTCCTAAGTTAATCGGTTTGCCCTGTGCCGATTCCGACGTCGATCGGGATGACGCTAAACTTGCTTTCGGAGGCAACGTACAAGTTGTCCTGATTTTATTTGGGACATTAATTGGGTATGTTATTCAGTAATATTTAGGACCGCGAACATCCTAGGTAGCTCCGGGATGATTTTCGAACCCGTCCAATGCCGTTTTGAGGCTATGGAGGAGTGTTTTCTAGACTAATTTTACATATAGACAGAATAGGACACAATAGATATAGGTAGCGTCGAGTAGTGTGAAAGATATCCTATGTGTCACCGTGTCGAAAACCCTTATTGCCGAATTAGGTTGTGTCGGGTCCAAAATAGTGCCCTTGACCTAAATGGGATCATTTGTTCACTAAATTCGGCGCACAATTAGATTAATAAAACCAAGGTTGATGTTCGTTGATACAGAAAATCTAAGGGTATTAGTTTGGTAACTATGTTGCATAGTTCTTAGGCCACATCGTAGTCAAGTTCAACAATTGAACAATATTAATCACATGTCCCTAGAATTCAACAATTATCTAGGTTGGTGATATCAATTTTGACATTTTGGAGTATAGAAAATCTAGCATATTGAGTTGGAATCATTTAATCCTAAATCATAGGGTGTGTCGTTCCAAAATTGGACTTTAAAGCAATTTTAGGCACTATTAAATTTAAATTCAGCCTATGCCTAGCTTATAGATAATAGATGATATAATTTGGTATTGGAAAACTAGTACACTACTCCGATATAGATTTGTATTAGTGCACGGGGTTCGGGTTCAAAATTGGACCCTTGGATTAATTTAGACCCAATTAATTAAGATTTTAGTTTGGATCTCATTACAAATAAGTAGCTCTCAATTATTTCGAAGACTTTAGGTAAGAATTGGACATATAGAATAAGTCAACTTTAGTTCGAGGGAATTTCATAGCCTAGAGCTAGACGAATTGACCAATTTTGATTTATTTAACTAGAATTCAGCCATGTTACCGATTTCTTGAATCCATTCTCATGTTCTATGACCATAGCTTCATTTGAATACTCACTAATTGGACGAGGTCCGAACCCTAAAATTGATCGTTTGGGCTCTTTCAGGGCATTTTCATTTAAATTCAGCACTTAACCATATTGATATATCTATAGGAGATCCTTAGACTTGACATAGCCTTGCATAGAGTTTGCCTATGGTCTAAAACATTAAAATATTTCGTCTTGTTATCGTTTTGATATTTAACTAGCTACTTGATAAATTAACTCTCTATGTGTTGTCTTAGAGCTAGTCTTGAATGTTTGCTTGATATTGCGGTGAGCTACTTTGGTAATAAATCCTACACTTCCCTTGTTAAATTCATATATATATATATATATATATATATATATATATATATATATATATATATATATATATATATATATAGTCTTTGTGTGGGTTTCTGGTGTGAGTTTCTCCATTGAAGGAAATTTTACTCGTGAATTCGATAGATGGTTGCTCTGGGTCTTGGATTATAATTGTTGACATGTTTTCGGATCAAGAAATACAAGAAAGACTCTGTCGAAATATATATATATATATATATATATAGTCTTTGTGTGGGTTTCTGGTGTGAGTTTCTCCATTGAAGGAAATTTTACTCGTGAATTCGATAGATGGTTGCTCTGGGTCTTGGATTATAATTGTTGACATGTTTTCGGATCAAGAAATACAAGAAAGACTCTGTCGAAATATATATATATATATATATATATATATATATATATATATATATATATATAGTCTTTGTGTGGGTTTCTGGTGTGAGTTTCTCCATTGAAGGAAATTTTACTCGTGAATTCGATAGATGGTTACTCTGGGTCTTGGATTATAATTGTTGACATGTTTTCGGATCAAGAAATACAAGAGACTTTGTCGAAATATTTAGAATATTTGGAGAAGGAAAATTCCGATCCGAAAAAATTGTCGAACGGTGGAATCCCTAATTAGGATTAGTCGTGGGTTAGAACTAGAGACGGACTAGCAATAAATCTAAAATTCATAGGGATCGGATATGTTGACTTTAGGACGCATAGGACCGGACACGGAAACACGTAATGAAACTAAATAGCCTTGCATGTATCATGGTTCATGCGATAGTACTTGAAAATATTGTAGACAATATAATATTTACAATGCATTATTTATGCTTTACACTTGCAAAACGAAATCCAGTCTATTTTTTGCAAAAAACCCTTGATGCACTGCATGGTGCTTGATGGATTTACTCTGTGAACTGTATTTTTTCTTGCTTCTACTGACATGCATTGCCTGCTAGTTAATTCTCAGCATTGACTCCACACTTTCCTTGACTAGTTTTTTGCAATATACAGAACGAGATGGAACACGTGGAATTAAGGCGCTGCCAGATCCATGAATGGTATCCAAGGTTCAAACCTTATTCCATTCGTACCCTCTTCCACCCGCTTCCTGACTCCTTCGTCCGCTACCTCCTTGGACAACCCATCTCCCCTTCCTCCGATACTGACGATAACGCAGACGCACCGCTCTTCCTCCTTCCCCTCACCGCATCTGGCCGTGACCCCCTCCCTCGCACTGCTGCCACCCATCTCGACCCCATATCCTCCCTCTCCCTCTTCGATTTCGAATCCGATGACGACGATGAAGAAGATAGCAATAGCAAGCAGCCCTCGTTCCCGGAACTTGAATCAGAAGTCGAGCGCTCAATCGCCACCCTAGGCGGTTCCGTCTTCCCGAAGCTTAACTGGAGCTCCCCGAAAGATGCCGCCTGGATCTCAACCTACAGCAATCTCCGCTGCACTTCCTTTGCTGACATCGCTCTCCTCCTCAAAGCATCAGACTCCATTGCCCATGACCTCTCGCACTCCGCTCTCAACTCGTTTGTCCTCGCCCTCCGCAAATACTACGATACTCTCCAACCTGAAAGGGAGTTTCGCTGCTTCGTCCGCCACAAACAACTCGTTGCCATCTCACAGCGGGACGTGACTTCATGCTACCCAGTCCTTCTTGAGCAGAAACATGGGATCCAACCTATGATAGAGCAGTTCTTCGATGATATTGTGAGGCCGAGGTTTGAATCTGACGATTACACGTTTGATGTTTATGTGACCAAGGAAGATCAAAGTGTGAAGGTATTGGACTTTAGCCCTTGGAGAGAGTTCACGCTGCCGCTTATGTTCGATTGGGAGGAGTTGGAGGACGATGGGTTTGGGGAAGGAGTGGATTTTAGGATAGTGGAGACTCAGCTTGCTGTTAGGCCGGGGTTGAAGACGGCAGTACCGTATGATTATTTGGATATGGGAGAAGGGAGTGGGTGGGATCAGTTTCTTAAGAAGGCCGATGAGGAGTTGAGGACGCAACAGGCTCAAAATTCAGAAGCTGATGTTTGAAGGATTTGCTCTAGGTCAGTCTTTACAGTTACCAGTTCCTTTTCATTGTTCCTTTTCATCTTTTTATCTTTGTCATGTACTTACAGACTATGAATTTCTTGCTTGGTTTACTACCCTGATTTATCTTTAATTTATCTTTAATTTATCTTTAATTTGTTTGATATATATACTTGTGATTATATGAGGATTACTAACATTTAAACCGAAATATGAACTCGGTAATGATCATTCTTTAGGCTATTGTCTAGGGATGCATCTCTAGACAAAAATATTGGATATCTAGACTAGTTCTAATTTGTACTTTAAGAAAAGAGCAAAATCTTGTAGAAGTCTACATTTTTCGTCACTAGTGTTTCAAGGATTTTGTTCAATCCATATGAAAGCCAATTAGCTAAATTGTTCCTGAAAATACTGTTTTCTCTTCCTCTCTGATGATTATATTGTTTTGCCTTTTGAGACATTCCTTAACTTTTTTAATTACGTCTTCTTTTATTCCTTTTTGACTGATTTGAAATATAATGATTTGGTAACATTTCGATATGAAAGCCAAATAAATTAAAAAATGTGAATTTTCTAATGTTAGAGCGGACATGAGCCTTAGAAGGGCACAATGGAAGAAAAGGATTCATGTAGCCAACTCCAAAAGTTTGGGATAGAGACACTTGTTATTATTGCTATTGTTGTTTAAACTAAATTCGTGCAAAGGGATTCTCTTTCAAGTGGTCTTCTCTTTCGTTTCTAAAAGGTTTTTATTGGAATAAATATAATTCAACCCTCGTCACAACTATAGTGTTATGGTACAATGGTGCGGACTTTAAGATGGTACCAAAGCAACCCATATCCAAGTCTTGTTTGGCGCGCCATTCTAAGTGGATTTTAAAAAGTTACACTGATGCAGGAATCCAGCTCTCAGACATAAATGGAAACTTCATCACAGCTCTATAGTTTTGGTGCAGTGGCACTGTGGCGAGAACTTTTACAGTTACAGAAAAAGTTCATCTAAACCCTTAAGGTCCTAACTTCTCAAGATATCACAACGATTTATTGTTTGGTTTCTGCGTTGGATTTTATAGTGCAGGTGTCATTGTCTTCTAGAATCTTATAGTTGTTCTTTGGAAGAAAATTTAATTTCTGGGTTTGGGGTTTACTGGAATTTCAATTTGGTGGTTCGGGGATTTTCTTGTATTCTTCTTGAATTTCTTCATGTTTCTCATTTGATTCTTGCAACACACTTAATCACATTAAATTTTACATGACCATTTTTGCTTGGATGCTTTTAGGGTCCTAGGGGGTCGCCTTTTTCTCCTTTCTCAACAGAAACGAGGTTGAGAAATAAGTTTCAGAAATCTAACAAACAACTATATTATACTCTATAAGCAAGAACTACTTAAGTATCAAATAATAACCAGAAGAGGCAAAGTTAGAACTCTATAATAACCAGAAGCGGCACTGTGGCGAGAACTTTTACAGTTACAGAAAAAGTTCATCTAAACCCTTAAGGTCCTAAATTCTCAAGATATCACACTGATTAATTGTTTGGTTTCTGCTTTGGATTTTATAGTGCAGGCATCATTGTCTTCTAGAATCTTATAGTTGTTCTCTGGAAGAATATTTAATTTCTGGGTTTGGGGTTTACTGGAATTTCAATTTGGTGGTTCGGGGATTTTCTTGTATTCTTCTTGAATTTCTTCATGTTTTTCATTTGATTCTTGCAACACACTTGAATCACATTTTTTACATGACCATTTTTTGCTTGGATGCTTTTAGGGTCCTAGGGGGTTGTCTTTTATCCTTTCTCAACGGAAACGAGGTTGAGAAATAAGTTTCAGAAATCTAACAAACAACTATATTATACTCTATAAGCAAGAAGTACTGAAGTATCAAATAATAACCAGAAGAGGCAAAGTTATAACTGCTGAATAGGAACAAACAAAGCAAAGAATGGAACTAAATGAGTAGAAATTGAGAAGACGTTGGTTTCTTGGAGTCCCATTATTTTGTCTTTGGTAATTGTTCTCACATTACTTAATGGTGGACAAGATCTCCTTGAAGGAGAACAGCGCCAAACCAAACACCCCCCCCCCCCCCCCCCCCCCCCCCCCCCCCCCCCCCCAACACACACACACACACACCAACCAAACGTTAGATTATAACTTTTATATATGTACCTCTTTGATTAAGTGTTCTACTAGTTCATTTTCAAAAAGATGATCCCAAAAGTGAAAAAAGGTGGGCATCTTATATGGGATGAGTCCAGTCTATCTGAACTCAAGCTGACGATGGAGAGCCCCTTTCCCTTTCACCTATTTTAGGAAGGTCTGATTAGATTCAAAGTTCGACTTGCATGAAGAGCAGTAGCACAGCCACTACCCCTAAAGGACATCCTAGTTGACGGAAACCCTGGTGAGTGTCCCTAGGCTATTTATGGCTAGCCCTGCCTGCACCCAGTTAAGGTCGGAGTTTTGGGTTACAAGATAATTCTGCTAAGGAGTATTAGTTTGAGAAGAAAGGCAGTCCTTTCGAATTCTCTCTCTCTCTCTCTCTCTCTCTCTCTCTCTCTCTCTCTCTCTCTCTCATTTAACTAAAGTACAAGGCAGTGGGGAATATACCTCTAATGACTTTTAATCTTTAAGATCTATTTATAGGGTCATCAGAAGCATGCAAGAGATGTTCAACTATCAAAATCATATATTTCAAAGCATCAATTATGTCTTCTTGAATTTGATGTTCTAGTAGGCCCATCTTTGGTGATTCTATGTAGCATGGACACAAATACAACATGGCACGATAAGGACACGGCAAATCGGACACGGCACCAATTTTGGTTTGTTTGGGTATATATTTTTGAGTGTCTGGGTTGTGTCCAATACATGTCCGACACGACACGGCCCACAGTTTTGGAGTGTCAGTGCTTCCTAGGTGTGAAATGCATCACATGTGCCTTACATGATAACCTGTGCCCAATAACTTATGTGCATGCATCACTTCAGGTAAAAATGAAGACTTCCATATACCTTCCAAGACCTTATAGTCCCTCGGGAATTTTTATGTGTTCTTAAATTTAGTGTTATCTTTAACATCCCTTGGCAACCAAGTAGACTATGAAGTCATGCAAGGTAGAGGCCCACATGATTTTCAAATACTAAGGAAAAATTATGAGAAAACTAATTCTTTGCTCTGAAGAGAAATTACAAAGCCAAATATACCCATGACATGAACATGAATATGAGAATCTGTTAGCAGCAATTGTAGCTCAAACAAGAGAAAGAAAGTTGCTGACAAAATAGTTGAGATAATTAAAAAACTTAGATCAGAAAAAATGTACATTAACAATTTTTTGGTATGCCCATGAACATTTCCACCTTCCTAGGGAGTTCTCGGACTAGGAGAAATACTGTGGATTAACAAAATAAGATAATAAAACAATTGCAATGTGTAGGGCATCTCTTCCTACTAAAACTTGTTGCAATGTCCAACACTACACGTGTGCCCATCAGTGTTTGGCACTTGTAGACAACTTTAAACACAAAACATCACTTTTATGAGTTATAAAGCATTCGCAAGTTGAAGAGAATGAAGAGTATTATTCCGTTATTTTATTAGCAACTGTTATTAAGCTTCCAAGTTTCAATATACTTGCGCAAATTTCTGCTTATTAAGGTCCTTGGTATCGAAATGCAAACTTATTAAGTTTCAATATACTTGCGCAAGTTTCAATATACTTCCAAGTTTCAATATACTTGAGCAAATTGGAGACCCAAGGTGATGGCGGCTGAGAAAGGGAAAGGTATTACGGAGGTAGCCGGGAGTCAGTGTCCGGAGCCCCCTGGGGCCTATGTCCGCTCGATCACAGGCGGGCCGAGTCCTAAATCTTGGAAGGATGTTTGTATGCCGGCGGAGACCAAGAGCCCGACGTCGATGGAGTATGTGCCACCGAAGAAGGTGGGTGGCGGCCTCCGGACTTATTTTCCAGCAGAAGAGATTGCTGAGGTAACAAACTTCTGGAAGAACACTCTGGTGATGTATGTGCTGGAGAGTAAACCATTTTACGGCTAGATACGGGGATATGCAGAGCGGGTATGGCGGCCAAAGGGGAGCATGGAGATCTTCTCCAGGGAGAATGTGTTCTATTTTGTGAAGTTCGGTCTGACGGAGGATGTAACCAGGATTATCCAAGGTGGGCCCTGGTCCTTTGATGGGAGGTTCATTATTCTGAAGGAGTGGACTCCGGAGTTGAAATGTGAGAAGGAGGTTCTCAACGCTATTCCTGTCTGGATTCGCTTTCCTGAGTTCCCAGTGAAATACTGGAGCATTCCCCTACTCATGAGATTAGCTAGTTTGGTTGGTAGGCCAATCAAGACGGACGATGCTACGGCTTTCCGCAGTAGACTGATGTATGCCAGGATATTTGTGGAGATACAGGCTGGGACGAAGCATCTGAGCCTCCTGGAATACGAGGTGGCGTCCGGGGAGGTTCTAACTCAGAGGGTTGAGTATGACTGGGTCCCCCCAACGTCCTCCTTATATAAGTGTTTTGGCCACGTATCTAGTGCCTGCACTTCTATAGGGAAGGAGACTGCTGGGCCCGCGGTAGCACTGATGGAGGTGGTGGAGCAGGAGAAGGCGCCCAGTCCCAACCCCGGAGCAGAGACGACATGCAGACAGGCGGAGGAGGGCACTATGATTGTCAGGAGGCCGGAGACAGACACCCAGACGAGTCAGGAGAGTCCGTAGGGCGTGATAGTTCCGTTCCGACACCAGCGGAATATGGTGACCAGGGGTATGATTACCCTTGGTAGCAGTCAGGATGATATGGAGGTTCCTGTGGTGGAGAAGGTATATTGCAGGAAGAGGCATGCACCTTCTCCGCGGGAAGATGATCAGAACGAGGACAACCCGGATTGGACCTTTACACTCTCCAGGATTCAGGCTCATCTTGCCCTCACCTCAGGGAGGGGGGAGGATCTAGATTTGATGGACGAGGCACTTCCCCCGGTGTCAGTCCAGGTGTTATCCAGGGGGACCTCACATTAATTAATTAATGTCGGTCCTCGCGTGGAACATTCGTGGAGGGTGTTCCATTGGGAGATGGAAGGAGATTAGTGGAGTGTTGAAGCGTGAGAAGTGTGACATCTCTATTCTGCTTGAAACAAAAATTAGAGGGGCGACGATGCTATCTCGCACGAGTCCTGCTAATTGGGCCCATATTCATAACCTAGATCTTTGTGATATGGCAAGAATCTAGGTTCGATGGAACATGGATAGTTGGGAGGGGGATTAGGTTCTGAAGACTGAGCAACTTATTGGCATATCATTTGTAAATAAAGGAGGATTCCGTTTCATACAGGAGACGGTCTATGGGCACAATGATAGGCGGCTTCGGGAGGCCATGTTGGAGGACATTGTGCATGTAGGACGTATGGCGGAGCATCTGCATCTTCCTTTGCTACTTATGGGGGACTTCAATGCCATGCTGCACCGACATGAGAAGGTGGGGGGCCGTCCGGTGCCTGACCAGATCTTATACGACTTCCAGAGGTGTCTCCTCCTGTCGGGGCTGAGGGGGCTTGAGAGGGTTGGGCACATATGGACCTGGCACAATAAGGCGGTCCATAACAGGATTGCATGTCAGCTTGATATGGCTCTAGGGAACAGTGAATGATTTCGCTGCTTCCCAAACTCTATGGCGGAGGGGTTTGCGGCAGGGACCATTGATCACTCCCCTATTCGGATAGGCTTCTCGGTGAGGCCCACTTGGAAGGCTCGGCCGTTTCGGTACAACAACAGCTGGTACCTATCTGCTGGCTATAAGGAGGTGGTTATGGGGGGGTTGCAGCACTCTCAGGAGGGCACGGCTCAGTTTCGCATGGTTCACAAACTCAAACAGGCTAAGAAAGCCATTCAGAACTGGGTGAAGACGATGCCGCGGTCTTCCCTGGAGGATAAGGAGACCGAGCTGCGGGAGGTTCAGGGAGCTTTACAAGCAGATATGTTGAGCGAGGAGTTGGCGGCTAGGAAGAAGGACCTTATTTCAGAGGTCAACATCATGAGGCTCCAGCAGGAGATCAGTGTGGCGCAGAGGGCCAAGTGTTCCTGGCTCAAGGATGGGGACCAATGCACCAGGTTCTTCTACGATGTGATCCGGACCAGACAGCACCGGAACAACATACCCAGGCTTCTCAATGGCGAGGGCAGGGTTGTCGGCGACCCGGTGGGGATTCAGGAGGAGGCAGTCAGGTTTTATTCTGACTTGTATCAGCAGACTGACTATCCCACCTTGTTCCTTGAGCTTGTCACGAAGAGGCTGGTGACGCCTTATGGGAATAGCTTGTTGTTGGCTCCTGTGAGATTGGAGGAGGTGTAGACTATTGTGATGAATACGGATCCCATTAAGGCCCCGGGATCGGACGGCTTCTCTAGTGGGTTCTTTAGGCGATACTGGGGTGTGCTTAAGTACCCAGTTCTAGAGACGGTGCAGGAGTTTTTCTTGGAAGGGAAGCTGCTGAAGGAGTTGAACCACACTTTCCTGATCCTGGTCCCGAAAAAAGAGGACGCTACATCCCTCGTCGACTTCCGGCCTATTGCGTGTTGTAATTATCTTTATAAGATAATTACCCACCTTATGTGCCAGCGCATGGAGGGGATTATGCAGGGTCTTGTATCTCGGAATCATGCGGCTTTCATCAAGGGTCGCTCGATTGCTGAGCACAATCTGCTTGCTCATGAGATGGTCAGAGATTTCAACAAGCCAGGAGGGGTGAAGGCCTGTGTGAAGCTGGATCTGGGGAAAGCGTACGACACTGTCAACAGAGACTTCCTTTGCCACCTTATGCTAGCCATGGGGTTTGACGAGATGTGGGTAGCGAGGGTGAGGGAATGCATCTGCTCCCCCACTTTTTCGGTTCTCATCCAGGGTACTCCTTATGGTTTCTTCAGGAGCAACATGTGACTTCGGCAGGGGGATCCCCTCTCCCCGTATCTGTTCACTCTAGTGATGGAGTACTTCACTTGCCTGATGGACCTGGCGGTGCATAGTAGGAAGATTGTCCCTCTCTTCAGGTTGGTAAATCCGGTGGTGTCCTACTTGATTTATGTTGACGACCTCTTGGTGCTTCTTCAGCCTTCTATGCGGGGATGCGTGCGCTTTCAGATATTATGGAGGAGTTTGGGCGGTTGTTTGGGCTTCAGCTGAATAGGGAGAAGAGCAGGGTTTACTTCAACTCGACTTGCTCACTCAAGGAGGAAAGGGATTTTGCGCTGGGAGTGGAGAAAGGTGAACTACCGGTTAAGTATCTGGGGGTACCTTTGACGGTGAATTATGCTAGGGACCAAGACTGTCAAAGCCTGATGGAGTTTGCCCAAAGGAGAGTGGAAGGCTGGCAGGCAGTTGGACTATCTTTTGGGGGCCGCATTGAGCTAGTGAGGTCGGTCATTTCGGACATTGCTATGTTCTGGTTGCAGTCGATAAAGATTCCGGTGGCCACCATCCGGAAGGTGGAGAGCATATGCGCCAATTTCATCTGGCGAGGAGGTATGCATGCGATAGCATGGGAGCAACTCTGCCGACCTAGGGAGGAAGGAGGAGTGGGGTTGAGACCACTTCTTGCTGTTAGGGAGGCCTCTGGGGTGAAGATGGCTTGGCAGTTCATCAAAGGCGGCTCTCTTTGGGCAGATTGGATGGCTAGCAGATACGTGAGGCGAACTAATTTTTGGTCCTGTAGGATTGATAACAATTTCTCTGTTCATTTTACGGCTATTCTTAGATGCAGATCGGTTCTTCAGTCCACTATATGCAGGATCATGAAAGATGGGGCTAACACCGATCTTTGGCTCGACCCATGGATGGGTAATGGTTCCCTCCTGGAGACCTTGGGAGCTCAGATGGACAGAGAGGCGAGTAGAGGGCTGAAGTGCAATCTGATTATCAGGGATTGACTCTGGAGACCTGAGGACTAACGGTACACTGCTCAGTTTGGAGAGGAGATTCGCCGGATCACCATTGATGCTAGCCAGCATGCAGATTCCTGGAGTTGGACTGATCCTGGGGTGGATGGTGGGGCAGGTCCCTTCCACTTCAAGAGTTGTTACAATCTGGTCAGGACCCCTCATGACAGGATTGCGGAGTTCGATTTTATCTGGAAAAAGGAGATTGTCCGAAAAATGTAGCTATGTGCATACAAGCTGTTGCTTGGCAGGTTGATGACGAGGGACAGGCTCATCAGGTTTGGGGTGCAGATCCCAGACCCGAAGTGCGTACTATGTTCATCGGAGGCTGAATCTATTGGCCACCTCTTCTTTGAGTGTCCGGTGACTTGGCATATCTGGTCTGAGCAATGAACGAGGTCGCTGGGAGGTGTTGGCAAGGCCAGAGATATTCGGGGAATCCTCAATTGGATTAGGGAACGCTGAGGTATGGAGCTTGGTTGGGCTAGTATGGCCAAAGTTCGACTTGCAGCATCAGTCTGGCACGTCTGGAGGGAGCGTAACAGACGTATATTTGAGGGGCTGATTACCCCTTCCGTTGGAATTCTAAATAATTTAGAATTCGATGTATCTGTAATGGCCCCTTAACCGGGGCGGGAGAGATGTGAGATTGTATACTGTAATACTTTTACTGAGTTCTGCGTGGAATAAAATTTACCATTATTCCAAAAAATATATATATGTTCATGGTAAGCATATGATATTTACATAGATACATATACATGTATGTGTCTTTGTTTGGATTCTGGTGGGTTAGGCATTTTCATGTCAATGTGTGACACCTATGTCCCTGGCCATTGATAATAGATAAAAGTATGAACTTGATATTGAGAATGAGTACTTATTCAAAAAGAAGTAAAAACAATTGAGGTTGAGGGAAGTCCTTGTATCTGGAGATGAACTTGATTTCTTTCCCAGTTGATATATTTAGAAGTCGAGAGTGCCATGTAGTACGTGTTTAACTTTGGTACTTCAGCTATGTACAATGATTTAAATAGCAATTACCTGTATTCTAATTTAGTAAATTATTGAAAAGTGTATCTTATTGGAAATCAGAGATATTAAGTCAAACTGTAAACATAGAATATGATAGACTGTTAAATTTGTCATTTTTCAAGAAGTATATATTTTATTTGATCAACAGGTGCACAATCATATCAAGTATTTGTTGGCAGCTTTGATATGTTTATGGGTCTTTTTCATTTTTCTTATTTGGTAATTGAGTCTTAAAGATTGGAATTAAAGGCAACAAGATTTTCTTCTAGGCATTCATTAGGTTTTATCTTTATTAGCGTAGTGAGCTCTCTTGACGTATCTGTAAGTATTGAGTGGAATCAGCAGGACAAACGAGGATACCAATTAATTGTTCTAGCCCCTTATTAGTTCTCTGCTACTTTAAAGCAAGAAAAGCAGATAAAACACTTTGAACAGTAGTATTAGAATAAGTAAGAATTTTCTCTTAATTACTAGTCTTCCACTGAATTATGTTACTCTCTTGTGAGAATGCACGAACAACATACTTGACTACCAGACAAATTGTTTGTGTATTTTATTTTCATAATTCGTTTGTTTGAGAAAACTTTCCATTATAGACCTCATAAATTACTTTTGGACCAAGTTGAGGATATCCACACTTTTCTTATCGATATCGACATTGGCTTTGAGTGTGGGTTAGCTTGGACCAAAAGAATAAAACATGAGATAACTAGGGAAACATCTAGGTTAGGTTATGCTAAGCCTATCTATGAAAACTACTCAAGTTCTAGCAGGATTTATTTTCATTCAATTTCGTTCTAATATCTTGACCTTTGCTTCTTTTCATAACTGAGTGGACCTTATTCGACTTTGGTTTGATGGAAATAGAGGAGAAAAAGTGATTCAGGTAGGAATGTCAATTGAATGTCTTTCTTCAACTCTTACCATGTACTGTGTGGTTCCGATTTTATGCTCTGGGGTTTGTTTTGAGCTTTGATGCCTATGGAGTTGTGAGCTTTGAGACGGATCTTTTTCTTGGGATAAACTGTTTCTTGCGATTATGGGCTTCTAAAATGGTGGTAGGCTTAGATGACTGAGTTTGTTTTTCTTCGTCTTTTGAGGGCATAGCCTGTAGGCTTATAACATTAGGCGGGAGGCAAAGAACATATGGGGAGAGAGAGACCCGAAAGAAGCTTGCCAAATGGGAGAAGGGAGCACCCAGCCACAGGGGGTGAAGGAACCCCTGGATGGGAAACGACATAACCCCATATGTGATGACTTATTATTAAAACTCGTGGTGCACATATGGAACAAAAACGAGTCTCCGCAAGCTACACAACTCCATGTGACTGGACCAATGTCAGAGCCTACGTCTCAAGTAATGTGCCCATGCATTTTTTTTTGGGTCGAAGATTCCCTATTTGGGGTGTGGACACGGTGGCCCTTGCAAGGGTTTGATAATAGTATGAGGGTTATTTTGGATGTCTTTATATCTTTTATTTGACTTAGGTATCCAAGGGTACTTGGGGTGGCCGAATGGTTGGGGCTGGCATGGAAAAAAGGGGAGGTCCTGGTTTCGAGCCCAGGCCTCACCAAAAAGTAAGAGGTCCTCAAATTATATTTCATTAGCTTCAAAGATACATGGTTACATTCGCTAACAGAATCCTGTTAATGTGCATGGTGGGGTGGAAAATGTTTATCGGCATTTTGCCCCCTTCTTTAATCCTGTTCTTCATGTCTTCTCCGCCCCACGACCCACCAAATCTCCTTCCTAACCCTTTTATTTCACCTCCAGAACGGCCTCTTATTTAACGACCTGATCAAGCTACACCTTTGGGGCGAGGGTTTCATGAGGAAGGTGAAGAGGGTTCCTGGCTGGTCTTTGAAAGGATGGTCGTCTTATTTTAGTTTTCTACCATCTAGTTGACACTAAGCCAGGTGCGTTTTAGTTCTCTACCATCTTTGGTTAGCAGTAATGAAGGGTTCTTTAACCAGGTTGGAGCCAAAAGTATATCCTTTGAGGATCTCTAAGCGATGAAGTTAAGATGGAACAAAATCAAGGGATTTGTATGTAAATGTGCCTCTAATTCAATTGGTAGATTATCCTTCTTGCATTGCTTGAAGTTGTTCTTTGCAATACGATATGCTGCTTTCTACAATGTTTTAAATGCCAGTGATGTTTCAAGCCGTCACCCTAATTGTGATGCTCTTATTCATTTCAGGTTTAATAAGGAGATGTAGAAAAGGATGAAGTTAGCAGAGGAAATTGGCACTTGGGAGTACGATTTTGGAGAACTGCAGATGAATTTTAGCACAAATATTAACATAATCATAGACCGGAAGGCTTGGATCATGCCTTCTTCTTCTTCTTCTTCTTCTTAGGGTGCGTTTGATTGCAAGGTGGAAAATAAATCAATTCCACGGATGACGGAATTATTTTATTAGGAAAAATTTTTCATGGAATTTGAAAATTTTTTTATAGAAAACTTAATTTGAGTGTTTGATTGTCATTATTTTTCAAGAAAATAGTTATTTTCTATATATATAAAAATGTTTTACTGTGGTTCAGGCCAGTTTCATTTTTCACAGTTTTGAAAGAAAATATAAAAAATGATAATTTTTTGAAAAATAATTCCATAGAAAATATAAGCTATCAAACACTACAATCGCTGGAAAATTTGTGGTTGAAATATTTTTCATGGAAAAAAAAAATCCAATCAAACACAGCCTTATTGTAAATTAGTTTCCTTATTATTATTATTGTAAATTAGTTTCGGCATAATATATGCACTGAAGCAAGCAAACATATGAAGTGTTTTGTTTACTTGTTTGGCGTTAGTCTGTTGAGTGCTAGTTTCATCCAAAACATCCTCATTTCAGGTGCAGTGGAACTATTCGATTGTTCCTATAATTTTTGTGCAAAAATCGTAGAGGAACTCATGTACCAACATACGAGGTTCTAAACGGCGGTAGGTGGGTGCACGGTGGAGAGAGTCCGTCTACCGTTTAGGTCGCCTAGGCGGCACCTCTTACGCGGTCGATACATTTTGGACATTTTTTACTATTTTACCACTATATTTTTTTTTGCATAATATGCATATTTTAAGGATGTTTCATACATAACTAAGTCGTAGAACAAAGATTTATAAAGCTTTAGTTTTGTAAAAGTGAACCATAGGCCCATAATGCTTAAAAAAAATCTTTTATGTCAAAATATTTTGTTAAGTATTGCTCCGTCTAGACGTTCGTCTACGTCGCATCACCTCCTCCTGTGCCGCTAACCTCCGTTTGCCACCTACTCCACTGCCTACCTAAAAGCGATGCGGAGAGGGATCGTCTACCGCCTAGACGGACGCCATTTAGAACACTGCCACCATACTTAATTGACCAATAAAGCAAGTGCAAGTGCAGTGGGTTAACATGTGCAAGTGCTGTGGGTTAACATGCAGTAATATGAGTTGAACCGATTCAACCGCTTAAGGCAGTTTTGACAGTTGGATTCGATTTTTTTTTTCTTTTTTTCTTTATACAAACTCAGTTCTTAAAAAATGACGGCTTAATTTGAGCCGAATCGAAAACATTCACTATTCTGATCCGGTCCGGTTTTAATAACATTGGTTTGTAATCGGAATATGCACGTAGATAATAATGTCTTCTTTGTCAATGTATGTCAAACACTATCAATATGTCTCACAATACTACCAATGTGTCTCACGTAATAATATCTTCATTTCAATGTTCAATAAAATAAACTTAAGGTCTCCCTTACAAATTACAGGTACGAAGGTAATGTTTTTAGGAAACGTAGGGTAGTGAGTGTGTTATACCAGGAACTTTCAAGTTTTTGAAAGTCGCTAAGATGCTGCCATAAACTTTTTTTAAGTTTTGACAAGTTACTCATGTGTTTGGAGTTGGTGGGGTTTCAACCTTGTGGAGAATACTCCTGAGTGAAACGAGCGTCCGTGTATCGGAAAAGTTCGGAGAGTGCATCGATCTCTGTATATTACAACATATATGGTAAATCAATATATGATTGGGTTTTCATCTTTGACTTTGATCGTATATTTATGATTGGATCTTTCACATATTGACTTTTGGACTTCCAATTTATGGCAAACCAATTATGATTAGATTTTCATTAACTCTATGATTGATATATATTGGACTTTCCATATATATTGGCTTCAGTATTTTTAATATATGGTAACCCTAATTCATACAAAGGGTTTATAAAAGGATGATGCATGCAAGTTGATGAATAATATAAATATAAAGGGGAAAAAAATGGGAAGAATGCTTTGCAACATTGGAAGGAGAAATGAGAGATCTACGACGTTTTCGAAGAGATGATTGTTTCGGTTAATTTTTGTGTGTGTCCGTGATTGTTTTTCTATTCCAAGGAGTTGTGGTGATCCATGTTGGATCCGTGAGGAACTTATAGAGGGTTGTAATCTTCTATTTCATTAGTGGAGGTTCTTTAGAGTTGGACTCCGATCGTCCCGGAATTTTTTTCCAATGATTTTTCACGTCAAAAATCATTTGCCTGTGATTTGGTTTTCTGTGCTGTGTTAGACGAATTATTTTGTGTTTTGTATTGCTTGGTTCTCTCGCAAGCTTTCTGGTTTGGAAAAAAAAATTTGCGATTCTTTTTCATCAATTCCATCTTGTTAGTGTCACTGTTAGGCTACAAGATACAGTAGGAGAGAGGGAGTAGTAATAAGGAGGACGAAAGACTAATGAATAGTAACATTGTTCCTGAGATGCAAGAATCCTGTATAAATACTAAAAATAATTTTTTTAGCTACTCTATAAAACACTTTTTTATGCTATTCTAAGAAATATGTTACTGCAGTTTCTACAAAATTAGAGAGCCTAAATTTTAAAATAAAGATTCGGTAATATATATGAAAATTAAAAAGGTTGGAATATTTCGATTTTTGGAATCGTGTGCGATAGCACAACTCGCACCGTCTATAGGTAATGATCCCCTTTCTCCAATTTTACGTGCAACTCCTTGTTGCTCTTGAACCTATGAAGAAATTATTTTGATGAAATATATTTTAAAAACGTGAAAAAAGAGAGCATATAAATTAAAATTGACAATATATATGTTGCGGCTCATTATATCACGTAATAACAAAATTAAGCAAACAAAATTTCTTCTCAAATTTTTGTGAGGAGAGGTATAACCTCTTTGGCTAGACGATCTCGAAATCAAATCTTGGGGGAGGAGAGTAGGCCCAAATGGCATGCAACACAGCGTGCACAAAGTCTCGTACGTTAAGTCGGACATCGAAAAAAAAATATCCTTCTCATGACTAATCTTCTCGGTCTCGAATCAAACTAGCTAGTTCCTGGAACGACGCTAGTCCTACATGTAGGACAGGTCGTCGCCGATCTCAGCCACTGGTCGATGCAGACGGCATGGAACTCGTGCCTACACTGTAATGCCCCGCTCCGCACGGTGCATTATGCTGAGTCGTTGACTCGAAGAGTTGCGTTGACCCGATTACGTATCGATGCGAATCGATACAAAGTGTTAAGTTGTCCCGAGCAACGCATCGAACTAAGTCGATGCGAAGAGTTGCCTTGTCCCAAAGAATGCATCGAGTGAATCGATGCGAAGCGCCGCGTTGCCTCGAAGGATAAGTGCGTTGAGACGGCTCGAAGATTCTAAGAAATCGAATCGACCAAGACGCAAGTCCGAATCGATGCAAGTATTGATTTTAGTTGATTTCATGTGCAGGCTATACGTTTACGCTGAAATGTTAGAGGTCGATCTTTTGCCTTATTCAGTAAGGGGTCCGCGAAAGCAAATCGTCGCCTTGCGACGGACTGAGGCGTTGGCACGGTAAGCCCAAATCGAACGTATAATTCAATAAGCACGAAGTGCTCGAATGGCTAAGTCAGGAGAGTTGTCCGTGCAACGAAGTTATGAAATCGAGCCGCAACGGCTCGGCGAAACGACAAGGCGCATTGATTCAAGGTGGGGGGGACATTAACTCTCTTTTCTACTCCGTCATGCATAAGTAAAATACATATCAATGAATGCTGAGTTAACCTATCAACGCCACGGACGTGGCTCGATAGAGAGTTAAACGTAGTGCATGTCGAACACTAGATAGAACAATTGAAATGAATCGTACGGCAGACGTACGAGTCGCTAGGAAACATTGGATATCGCAAAGGCGAGCGCCTCGGTGCGCAAGCCGCAATAACATGGGATAACTGTACTCGGCGAGTGCCTTAGTGCATGAACCATACCGTGCCTTCGCGCACGAGTTAGAACGGCTAGAACATTGAAAGACAATAGGCGAGCGTCCTAGCGCGCAAGCCACGGACATTGAATACTAAGTCATAGAACATCGAAAATACGGTCGAAACGTGCCTTCGTGCACGAGAAAATAAAAGATGGCTTCGTTGTGAAAGAATACAGTTGTGGCATGAATGTGGCGGAACTGTCGGATATGACATAATGCCTCGAAAGGTGTTCGAGACCTTCGGGTCGTTCGGTTGACGAGCATTGAGTTGAGGCATGATGCCATTGAAACATTG
Organism: Iris pallida; assembly: GCA_029216955.1. NCBI lineage: Eukaryota > Viridiplantae > Streptophyta > Magnoliopsida > Asparagales > Iridaceae > Iris > Iris pallida. The sequence goes on along the minus strand of JANAVB010029818.1, from coordinate 2,233,931 downwards.
AAACGAAGTATGAAACGTAAGAACATAGAAAGTTAACGAAAGAAATACGAGACGATAATGCGGCATGGTGCCCTTCGAAATGTTCGGGGCCTTCGGGCGTTCGATAAGAACATTCGGGCGTTGTGCCAATTGAAATAGAGATAAGCGAACTTGTTTGGTTGTATGAAAGATACGATTCGTTGCATGGTTAAATGGACTTAAAGATATAAAAGTCCGTGTATGGGTATTCCCTCGAACGCGGCGCGCCAGGGCGCTGGGACCGTTCGGCCTAGGAGGGATTCGTTTACGGTATTGTTGGTGCACTTCATTTAGAAGGGTAGCGACCTTCTGGTGAATGTGATAAGCCACTTGTTGCGATTATTTCGGTGGCCTCTGATGTTGGTTAGCAACCGCACAGAGTTAACATCGTCTTATGTTTCGATTCGATAAATATAAGTCCATTCTAGCCCGAAAAGCTAGTGACCTTCATATAGTTAAGGGCGACGGTTTGGAAGTGCAAGGTATGCATATATCCTGCATGGATGGATCCTGAATAGCGAGCACTTATAACATGACAGGGAAAACGGATAGGCGTATTCACCTTGCGTCGGTACAAGGGCGAGTGCATCGATATTGCTAAGTTGCGCCATGAATCAAACACGAGATTGCTTGCCTGTTTACTTATGCGAATTGAATAACATGCTTGCCATGCTTTACAGTCTTCGAATATTCCATGAACTCATCCTAAGGATAACATAGAAAGAGAACTAAATTGTATGCTTGCATGAATCAATACAATACTAAATGTCGGTTTGTTAAGTGGGTTTTTGATCAGTACAGCGAGGATGAAAGTACTAATCCTCCACTAGTTTGCTAGCAGGTTCAGGGATTGGTCTGCTCGCGGCGGAGCTTCGCTTGAACGCGTTGAGGCTTAGAATGCCAAAGTGTATTGAAGCGTGCGATCGCTTAACGCTTGGATATGCAACAAGATTGATGCGGCCGGGATATAGAAGGCATGATGTATGGAACGGTAAAATCCTTTGTGGACAAGAGAGAACTTGAGTGTTGTAGCCAATCTGGCAAATTTCGTTGGGCTATTGAAAGCCTTTGTAATCTGATTTCGAATATCAATAAAGTGAATCGTTTTTGTATACTCTGTTTTGCCTTTCGTTGTTAACGTTCAACTCAAGGATAACCATTTGAGAACTTGTCATCCTGCCTTGCACGAGCGCAACTCCAGGCTCGTACGGCATCACGCCCCAGCGAGGACGATGATTCGGGTGATTCCGGGTCGGGACGTGACAAATTGGTATCAGAGCTCTAGGCTCAATTTCCTCTGGACGCTTGCTTCATTACAATTCCAAAAAGTTTCCCACCACCACTCGAAATCACTCTTGACTCTACTCGATGCCGCACTGGATGTTCCATACAATAAGTCTAATACAAATCATGTAATTTTGTCGCGTGTTGTTTTGGAAATTACATGGTGTTTGCGGGAAAAGTTGTGGAAGGTTTGTTGCTGCAAGTGCAACAAGTTGCGAGATATGAATTCAATGAATTGTTGCTACAGATGCAATATGTCGTGAATTAAAATTTGAGATATTCGTTGTTTGCAACGAACGATACGAGAAATGTTGGTAGCATGGATACAATGATAGTCGTGGAATATTGCTGCAGCAATTGCCACGCGTTGATTGTAAATGATGCGTTGAAAAGAAAATAAAAGTTGATATTGAATGTGTCGAACGGATTCACATATCGATTTCGAATGTGCGTTGCGAGGAAAAGCGATAAGTCAATATCGAATGTGTTGAACGGATTTGAGTATTGACTTTGAATGTCGAAAATAAAATATTGCACGAGGTGCAAATGATGTCGAAGATAAATCGATGCACGAGGTGCGGTAAATATCAGAAATAAATCGTTGCACGATGTGCAATCCGTATTGAAAGTAAAGTAAAAATTATTATTGCACGTGGTGCAACGCGTATCAAAGTAATCGCTGCACGAAGTGCGACGGATATTGAGAATGAATTATTGCACAAGATGCAACGGAAGAAAACAAAAGTTATAAATCGAGAAACGAAATCAGTTCGGTTGCGCACCGAGCTTGTGTTGGCAAATGAATGCATTGGCCGAGTTGCGTCGGATTTGTTACGGTTGTGAATAAGCACGATCACTGCAGAAATCGTGAGTCGAAAGAGATCGTTGGTTCATAAGGAGTACGTTGCGACGGAAGTAACTTGATTTCCGGGTGGTATATGGCATACCACCGATGCAATGAATGGCTCGATTTCGAGTGGTATATGTGATACCACTTGTGCGATAAATTGCATCGATGTTTTGTGAGAATTGCGGAAGGTTTGTCCGCAACGGACGGGATAGCACCGAGTCTCGAATGAGAATTTGTACGACGGCATGTTGATACAAGTGTTCTTCGATGTTCGATTAGAACGATAAGACGGGACTTGTAACATTGAATGATACGTCGATTGAAAATTTATGTGTCGGTCGAATGACGGGAACTAGCGGAATGATTATGCCTTGAGACAACAATCGGATCGACGGGATAGGAAACTCGAAACGTTAAAATCGAACCGCACGACTTGCGAGCTCGATAAAAATGTTGGGCGATACGAATTATAATCGAATTGCATGACTTGCGATCCCGATTGAAATGTTGGGCAAGGCAAATCGAATCGCACGACTTGCGATCTCGATAGAAATGTTCGGCTAGGCGGATCGAATCGCACGACTTGCAATTTCGATAGAATTGTTGGGCGATGCGAATTATAATCGAATCGCACGATACGCGACTTCGGTGAAGAGTTGGTTGATGTGAGTAATCGTGCCTAAGAAATAGTTGGTTACGTTACGGCAAAACTCATTTGAGTACGACTGAAAATACGCGAAACTTAGAGGGCGAGATCGTATGACTTGAGGGTTCGATGTTGGATAATCGGTAACTCGGTTACGCGATCAAAGTATAGCGGGATGCGACAAATCAGAGAACGAGTCGATGCGTATGGAAAGGTTCGTTGCGAACTTGGATGTATGCGATGCGAGTTAAGTTGACGTTGAAACGGATTCAAAGTTGACCCTTACGTTATCGAAATGGATACGGCGTATCGAGATCGATACGTAGGAAAATGTAAACGACGTGAGAATACAAAATAGAGTGTGCCTCGCGCTATGAAATTTTGTAAATAACGATACGAGAATGAAACGAACTGGTTGATCGTAAATTTTGTGATTGATCAGGACGAGACTATAAGTCATCGACGATTGCTCGATGCGTATAGCATCTCGTGTGTCGACCGCGAAATAAGATAGACTCGAACTCGATACGAGTAGATATTTCGTAAATTGTGGAATCATCGACGGCCGTGCATGACTTTACTCGAAAGATAGTTGCGCATCAGTTGCGCCGATAGAAACGGTTATGTATGGATTTGGATAGTCGCATAGAAATCGTCGGAACGTGATTTGGCTCCGAAATAAGATATAGCATGGTTTGTAGTAAACTGTCCTTCGGTGATGATCCACAATTATCGAGCGTAGCTTCGGGGCAGCTGACCCTAGAAGACTTGACCGCCAAATCAAATTGAATACTGCAGACCGTAAGATGACCCATGCGATATCGCATATGAGATTGCACCGATAACAAATGTAAACGGTGCATGTTGACGATAAGTTTAGGCGATCGAAAATTGTTGGAACAACTTTCGGTTGAGAAGGATATAGTTAGATTTGAGTATTCGTCGGATGAATATTTGAATGGTTATGTTGGTCGACGATCAAACTAAAAATTTACCAACGAACTTGGTGATTCGGATAGGCGATTGCGAGAATCATGCTATGCACGAGAGGGAACGATAAGGGAATGACTTACGAGTCATGTCGTTAGATTCGGATTCACCTTGCAATTGAGCTTGTGTGAATTGAACTTATGTTCGATGTTGCGAGACGGATAAGTCGAGAATTTGGCTAGTAAATTTCCTACTCGATAGGAATCGAACGTAAGGCACATCGTAAAGACCTTCGTGTCAAGGCGATCGTTGTCTTGAGCACCGTCGCCTCGATGTAAACTGTCATATCGGATAGATTGTGGCCTTTGTGCAATGTCAATTTAAACTTGCGTCGGAAGGATTTGAGCACGGTGCCTAGATAAGTCACCTAGCGGACATAGTCCTGAATGTTGATGCTTTTGCAAGTCAACAAAAGAGAATCATATCATGATTGGATACGAAGTGAAACATCAGAAATCGTTGGATAGTGACATCGAACGCAAGGCATTGCGGAGACTCGTTGTAATCGAATGCGCGACGGCTTGACGCGACGCGTAGAATTGATAGTCCGATGAAACATACAAAGTGAGAAATGCGATTTTTGAATCGCATCGTGTGCCTTGACTTATGTTGGAAGATCGCGTATGTATCAATATGCATGTGCGCTAGAATTGCGAGAACAAATAATAGAGCTAAGTCCGATCGAGAATACGAGATGTCAAGTTATCGAGAATAAGAGTTACATGTTTGCGTTATTCCGATATCTTACAACTGAGCTTGGTTGAAATGCATATATTGGTGGGACGCCTAAAATATGTGTATGATTTTAAACTAAGTTGTACGATCCAAACGATAGTGAGACGAGATCGTGGAACGATCTAATAAAACCTTGGAAATTTAGTATTGGTTTCGGTTCGGGACGAACCTTGTTTTGAGTGGTACATTATGTAATGCCCCGCTCCGTACGGTGTATTATGCTGAGTCGTTGACTCGAAGAGTTGCGTTGACCCGATTACGTATCGATGCGAATCGATACAAAGTGTTAAGTTGTCCCAAACAACGCATCGAACTAAGTCGATGCGAAGAGTTGCCTTGTCCCAAAGAATGCATCGAGTGAATCGATGCGAAGCGGCGCGTTGCCTCGAAGGATAAGTGCGTTGAGACGGCTCGAAGATTCTAAGAAATCGAATCGACCAAGGCGCAAGTCCGAATCGATGCAAGTATTGATTTTAGTTGATTTCATGTGCAGGCTATACGTTTACGCTGAAATGTTAGAGGTCGATCTTTTGCCTTATTCAGTAAGGGGTCCGCGAAAGCAAATCGTCGCCTTGCGACGGACTGAGGCGTTGGCACGATAAGCCCAAATTGAACGTATAATTCAATAAGCACGAAGTGCTCGAATGGCTAAGTCAGGAGAGTTGCCCGTGCAACGAAGTTATGAAATCGAGCCGCAACGGCTCGACGAAACGATAAGGCGCATTGATTCAAGGTGGGGGGGACATTAACTCTCTTTCCTACTCCATCATGCATAAGTAAAATACATATCAATGAATGTTGAGTTAACCTATCAACGCCACGGGCGTGGCTCGATAGAGAGTTAAACGTAGTGCGTGTCGAACACTAGATAGAACAATTGAAATGAATCGTACGGCAGACGTACGAGTCGCTAGGGAATATTGGATATAGCAAAGGCGAGCGCCTCGGTGCGCAAGCCGCAATAACATAGGATAACTGTACTCGGCGAGTGCCTTAGTGCACGAACCATACCGTACCTTCGCGCACGAGTTAGAACGGCTAGAACATTGAAAGACAATAGGCGAGTGCCCTAGCGCGCAAGCCACGGACATTGAATACTAAGTCATAGAACATCGGAAATACGGTCGAAACGTGCCTTCGTGCACGAGAAAATAAAAGATGGCTTCGTTGTGAAAGAATACGGTTGTGGCATGAATGTGGCAGAACTGTCGGATATGACATAATGTCTCGAAAGGTGTTCGAGACCTTCGGGTCATTCGGTTGACGAGCATTGAGTTGAGGCATGATGCCATTGAAACATTAAAACGAAGTATGAAACGTAAGAACATAGAAAGTTAACGAAAGAAATACGAGACGATAATGAGGCATGGTGCCCTTCGAAATGTTCGGGGCCTTCGGGCGTTCGATAAGAACATTCGAGCGTTGTGCCAATTGAAATAAAGATAAGCGAACTTGTTTGGTTGTATGAAAGATACGATTCGTTGCATGGTCAAATGGACTTAAAGATATAAAAGCCCGTGCATGGGTATTCCCTCGAACGCGGCACGCCAGGGCGCTGGGACCGTTCGGCCTAGGAGGGATTCGTTTACGGTATTGTTGGTGCACTTCATTTAAAATGGTAGCGACCTTCTGGTGAATGTGATAAGCCACTTGCTATGATTATTTCGGTGGCCTCTGATGTTGGTTAGCAACCGCACAGAGTTAACATCGTCTTATGTTTCGATTCGATAAATATAAGTCCATTCTAGCCCGAAAAGCTAGTGACCTTCATATAGTTAAGGGCGACGGGTTTGGAAGTGCAAGGTATGCATATATCCTGCATGGATGGATCCTGAATAGCGAGCACTTATAACATGACAGGGAAAACGGATAGGCGTATTCATCTTGCGTCGGTGCAAGGGCGAGTGCGTCGATATTGCTAAGTTGCGCACGAATCAAACACGAGATTGCTTGCCTGTTTACTTATGCGAATTGAATAATATGCTTGCCATGCTTTACAGTCTTCGAATATGCCATGAACTCATCCTAAGGAGAACATAGAAAGAGAACTAAATTGTATGCTTGCATGAATCAATACAATACTAAATGTCGGTTTATTAAGTGGGTTTTTGATCAGTACAGCGAGGACGAAAGTACTAATCCCCCACTAGTTTGCTAGCAGGTTCAGGGATTGGTCTGCTCGCGGCGGAGCTTCGCTTGAACGTGTTGAGGCTTGGAATGCCAAAGTGTATTGAAGCGTGCGATCGCTTAACGCTCGGATATGCAACAGGATTAATGCGGCCGGGATATAGAAGGCATGATGTATGGAACGGTAAAATCCTTTATGGGTAAGAGAGAACTTGAGTGTTGTAGCCAATCTGGCAAATTTCGTTGGGCTATTGAAAGCCTTTGTAATCTGATTTCGAATATCAATAAAGTAAATCATTTTTGTATACTCTGTTTTGCCTTTCGTTGTTAACGTTCAACTCAAGGATAACCATTTGAGAACTTGTCATCTTGTCTTGTACGAGCGCAACTCCAGGCTCATGCGGCATCACGCCCCAGCGAGGACGATGATTCGGGTGATTCCGGGTCGGGGCGTGACATACACTGCGGAAGTATCCGATACCGGTCCCCGATCTCGAACTCGTCTAGGCATATCACGCATGAACTGGCCTCCGGCTCCCTCGCCTCTTCGTACACCAATGCCGCCAACGTCGGCGGGATCTTCGGCGGGGCCGGTGCTCGCGTGCCCACGACAACAACCTCTTGACCCGAACCCATCTCGACGTCGTCCTCGGTGCCGGCGGCGCCAACCTCTCGACTTGGTCGGGGACAACAACTGTACTTGACCAACCATACTAGTATTACCACGTAAGTAACGCACAAACCTACATCAAGATGAATAACTGTTGGAGTGGGTGGGGTTCCCAACCTATGTGGAGAAGACCCCGGAGTGCGACGAGCGTCGTTTGTGTGTCAGAGAAGCTCGGAGAGGTGACGAGGCCAGTCGGAGGAGACGAAGAAGCTCGGGAAGCTACCTGGAGACATTCTGGAACATGGGGGCAGAGTTCAGCCCAAACTCTGCCCCACACAGAGTTCTGGCCGAACTCTGTGTTTTGGTTCCAGAACCGTTCTGGAGTCAGAACACAGAGTTCTGACCGAACTCTGTGTCGTCGGGCTGGACGAATTTCTGGGGTGATTTTTTTACCGTTGGATCATATCTGATGGTCCAGATTTTACTGTAGATTAGGGGAGTTAATATTAGGTTATTCCTAACCCTAATCATTGTAGAGAACACAAGAAAAGAGAGAGGAAGGAGGCAAGAGTGCCATTGCAACTTTGGGAGAAAAGACGGAGGATTGAAGGTATTTTTCGGAGGAAAATCGGATTCGGGTAATCTCTACTCGTCGTTCTTGTTCTTCGTAGCCTTGTAATCATTGTTCTTGCTTCAAAGTATTGTGGGGATCCGGTTTGGATCGGGAGAAGTTTGTAGAGGGTGTAATTCTTCTATTTCATTAGTGGAGGCTTCTCATGGTTGGACTCCGATCGTCCCGTGGTTTTTCCCATAAGGGTTTTCTACGTCAAAAATTCTTTGTGTCTGCGTGGTTTGTTTTGGTATTTTGGTTCTTGCGTTGTATTGCTCGGTTCTCTCGCAGGTACTCTCTAGTTTGGGGAAAGATTTTCACGTTTCTTTTCCAACAAAGTGGTATCAGAGCCAGGTTCTGGAATTCAGAAGGGTGTCGAGAGTTGACAGAAAACTAGAGAGGAGAGATGGACGCGAAGCCGGTGCGCATGGTGAACCTGAACGGCACCAACTATCACTATTGGTGGAGCAAGATGAAAGATTTGATGTTTGTCAAGAAGCTGCATCTGCCAGTATTTGCATTCGAGAAGTCCAGTGATAAATTCGAGAAGGACTGGAAATTCGAGCATATACAGGTGTACGGATATATCAGGCAGTTTGTTGACGAGAATATGTACAACCACATTGCCAATATTGAGCACACGAAGACGTTATAGGATAAGCTGGAATCTTTGTACGCGAAAAAGACCAGGGTAAACAAGTTGTTCCTGATCCGGACGATGGGTCTGCGGTACAAAGATTGAGCATCTATTACGGATCACTTGAGTGATTTCCAGGGCATGGTTGACCAGCTATCTTCAATGGGAGTCAAGTTCGACGACGAAGTTCAGGGACTATGGCTGCTGTGTACATTGCCAGACTCGTGGGAGACCGTACGAGTATCTATGATCGCTTCTGCTCCAAAGGGCGTGGTCAGTTTGGAGTTTGCCAAGAGCGGGGTGCTGAATGAAGAGATGCGGAGACGTTCTCAGGGCACTTCATCCACATCCCACCACTCAGAGGCATTGGTTTCAGAGAGCCGCGGAAGGGGCAAAAGTAGGGGTCCAGGTGGTGGCAGATGTCACGCCCTGACCCGGAATCACCCGAATCTTCGTCCTCGCATGGGGCGTGATGCAAAGATCTTCTTTCCAAACCAACATTATAATATTTACGTTGAATCATGCAACTTAGCTTATGATCTTGCTATGTTCTTCTTAGGGTCAATTTTATGGCATCTTCGAAAGCATAAAGCATGTTAGCATGGCAAGCATGTTATTCAAATTGAAATAGGCAAGCAAGCAATCTCGTGTTTGATTCGTGGAGCGACTTACCAAGTCGACGCACTCGCCCTTGCTCTGACGCAAGGTAAATACGTCTCATTCCTTCCCTGTCATGTTATACGTGCATCTCTAAGCAGAATCTATATGCGGGACGCATACGCGCCTACACTTTCAACCCATCGTTCCTTAACTATATGAGGGTCATTGGCGTATCCGCGCCGGAATGGACTAAAGGAGTTTCTTTCTTTTCTCTCCTTCTTTTCTCAATATTTGGTCGGAATGTCCGGCGTTTCACGGGTTGGGTTGCAGTCCAAACAACCGAAACGTTCCCGCTGCATACCATCATTTGTGGCTTTTCCTATCTTGTTTAAGGATGTGCGCCTACAAAGATTATTCAATTCCCTCCTAGGCCAAGCGGTTCCGGGGCGCTCCGATATTTAACCGTTTGGGGAAAACACCCGTGCGTGGGAGATATCACCTTTTATCTCTCGTCCATTCCATTCGACCATGCAACGCCCTTATCTTTCAAGCAATCAAATTCAAACAACCAAGCATAGTCTTGAGTCCGAGACTCAGACTTTATCATCTCGCGTCTCTTTCGTTAACTTTCTGTGTTCTTACATTTCATACTTCGTTTCAATGATTCAATGGCATCGTACCTCAACTCAATGCTCGTCAACCGAACGACCCGAAGGTCTCGAACACCTTTCGAGGCACCATGTCGTATTCGACAGTTCCGCCACATTCATGCCACAACTGTATTCTCTCGCAACGAAGCCATCTTTTATTATCCCGTGCACGTAGGCACGTTTCGACCGTATCCCCATGTTCTATAACTTAGTGTTCAATGTTCGGGGCTTGCGCGCTAGGGCGCTCGCCTATTGTCTTTCAATGTTCTAGCCATTCTAACTCGTGCGCGAAGGCACGGTATGGTTCGTGCACTAAGGCACTCGCCGAGTACAGTTATCCCATGTTCTTGTGGCTTGCGTACCGAGGCGCTCGCCTTAGCGATATCCAAAGTTCCATAGCGACTCGTGCATATGATGCACGTATCATTTCAATTGTTCTAACTTAGTGTTCGACTCACACTACGATTTACCTTCTGATCGGACCACGCCCGTGGCATTGATAGGTTAACTTTTAGCATACAATGATATATTTGACTTATCGCATGAAGGAGTAAAAAGAAGTCAATCCTCCCACCTTGAGTCGATACGCCTTCGTCGTTTCGCCGAGCCGATGCGGCTCGATTTCATAACTTTGTTGCACGGCCACTCTCCTGACTTAGCCATTCGAGCACTTCGTGCTTCATTGAATCATACGTCCGATTTGCCTTGGCGTGCCCAAGTCTCAGCCCATCGCAAGACGACAATTTGATTTTGCGGACCCCTTACTAAATATTATAAAAGATCGACCTCTAATATTTTCCCGTCAACGTATAACCTGCACACGAAACCAACTAAAATTAATACTTGCTTTGATTCGGACTTGCGCCTTGGTCGATTCGATTTCTTAGAATCTTCGAGCCGATTCAACGCACTCATCCTTCGGGGCAACGCGGCGCTTCGTATCGATTCACTCGATGCATTCTCTCAGGACAAGGCAACTCTTCGCATCGACTTAGTTCGATGCGTTGCTCGGGACAACATAACTCTCGTATCGATTCGCATCGATATATTTTATTCGGTCAACGCGACTCATTGAGTCAACGCTTCAGCGTAATGCACCGTGTGGAGCGGGGCATTACAGAATATACCACTCAAAACAAGGTTCGTCCTCGAACCAAAACCAACACTCTGACTAAGTGTTTTATAGATCGTTTCACGATCTCGTCCCACCAATGTTGTTCCCTTTTACACTATCTCGCAAGCTTTTCATTAACATTTCAAAGTCATCCCTGCAGCTCGATTTGAATTTTGTATACAACTCGATTTGGATCCGTACCTATATTCAAGGCGTCCCGAAGATATATGTATTTCGACCAATTCCAGTGGTAGCAAATTGGAACAAAGCTGACAGATAAATTTCAATCATATGCTTGCCATCTCGTACTCTCGATCGGACTTGTCTTTAGCATAAGTTCTTGCAAGTCTATTGCATATGCATATTGATACACATGCGGTCGTCCAACAAAAGTCAAGGCACACGATGCGATTCAAAATTGCATTTCTCATTTCGTATGTTTCATCGGAACTATCAATTCTATGCGTCGCGTCGAGCCGTCGCGCATCCGATCGCAACGATCCTTCGCAACGCCTTGCGTTCGATGTCGCCTTCCCAACTATTTTTGAAATCTCGCTATGCAACTTATCTCGATACGATTTCCTTTGTTGACTTGCAAACGCATCAACATTCAGGACTACGTTTGCTAGGTTACTTACATAGTCCCCGTGCTTAACTTCTCCCGACGTAACTTTAAATTGACATTGCACAAAGGCCACAATCTATCCGACACGAAAGTTTACATCAAGGCGAGGGTGCTCAAGGCAACGATCGCCTTAGCACGAAGGTCTTTACGACGCATCCTATATTCGATTTCCTAACGAGTAGGAATTCACTAGCCAAATTCCCAACTTATCATCTCGCAACATCGAATATAACTTTGATTCACGCAAGCTCAATTGTAAGGTGAATCCGAATCTAATGACATGACTCATAGATCATTCCCTTATCGTTTTCTCTCGTGCATAGCACGATTCTCGTAATCGCCTATCCGAATCACCAAGTTCATTGGTGAATTTCTTAGTTCGATCGTCGACCAACATAACCATTCAAGCATTCATCCGATGAATACTCAAAAATCTAACTGTATCATTCACAATCGAAAGTTGTTCCAATAATTCTCGATCGCATAGACTTATCGTCAACATGCACCGTATTATATTTGTTATCGGTGCAATCTCATATGCGATATCGCATAGGTTATCTTACGGTCTGCAGCATTCAATTTGATTTGGCGGTCAAGTTTTCTAGGGTCAGCTGCCCCGAAGCTATGCTCGATAATTGTGGATCATTAACGAAGGACAGTTTACTACGAACCATGCTATATCTTATTTTGGAGCCAAATCACCTTCCGACGATTCTATACGACTATCCAATTTCGGACAAAACCATTTCTATCGACGCAACTGATGCACAACTATCCTCCGAGTTAAGTCATGCACTACCGTCGATGATTTCGCAAATTTACGAAATATCTACTTGTATCGAGTTCGAGTCTATCTTATTCGCTGGTCGACACACGAGATGCTATACGCATCGAGCAATCGTCGATGACTTATAGTCTCGTCTTGATTAATCACAAAGTTCATGATCAACCAGTTCGTTTCATTCTCATATCGTTATTTACAAAACTTTGATAGCGCAAGGCGTACTCCATTTTGTATTCCTACATCATGCTTACGTTTCCTTACGTAGCGATCTCGATACGTCGTATCAATTCTGATAGCGTAAGGGTCAACTTTGAATCCGTTTCAACGTCGACAACTTGCATTGCATATGTCCAAGTTCGCAACAAACTATTCTATACACATTAACTTGTTTTTCGATTCGTCGCATCCCGCTATACTTTGATCGCGTAACTGAGTTACCGATTATCCAACATCGAACCCTCAAGTCATACGATCTCGCGCTCTAAGTTTTGCGTGTTTTTTTTCAGTCGTACTCAAATGAGTCTCGTCGTAACATAATCAACTATTTCTTAGGCACGATTACTCACGTCAACCAACTCTTCACCGAAGTCGCACATCATGCGGTTCAATTACAATTTGCATCGCCCAATATTTCTATCGAGATCGCAAGTCGTGCGATTCGATTCGCCTAGCCGAACATTCCTATCGAGATCGCAAGTCGTACGATTTGATTCGCCTCGCCCAACATTTCTATCGAGATCGCAAGTCGTGCGACTCATTCATAAGCTCGAGTTTTCCTTTCTCGTCGGTCCGATTATTATTTCAAGACACAATCGTTCCGCTAGTCTTGATCGTCCGACCGACTTATAATTCTCGTCCGACGTATCATTCATTTATACGAGTTTCGCCTTATCGTCCCAACCGATTTTTCGAAGAACACTTGCATCAACATACCGTCATAGAAATTTCCAATCGAGTCTCGGTACTCTTCTGCCCGTTGCGGACAAACCTTCCGCACGTTGCGGACAAACCTTCCGCAATTCTCACAACGCGTCGATGTAATTCATCGCACAAGGGGTATACCATATACCACTCGGAATCGAGTCATTCATCGCCTACGTGGTATGGCATATACCACTCGAAACTCAAGTCATTTCCCTCGCATTATACTTAGTATAGACCAACGATCTCTTCCGACTCACGATTTCCACAGTGATCGTGCTTGATCACAACCGTAACTTCGATTAATTCACATCCGACACAACTCGGTCAATGTTCTCGTTTGCCAACATAAGTTTGGTGTGCAACCGAACGATTTGTTCTATCGATTTATGATTTCACTTCTTTCCTTACGTTGCATCTCGTGCAATAATTTGTTTAGATATGCGTTGCACCCTGTGCAACAAATTTTACTTCCGATACGCGTTGCACATCGTGCTACGATTTATTTCTGACATTTCTTTTCACTTGTACAACGATTTATTTCCAATTTTCTTTGCACTTCGTGCAACGATTAATTTGATATGTGTTGCACCACGTGCAATGATTTTGCTTCCAACACGCGTTGCACATCGTGCAACGATTTATTCCCGACTTTCCAAGTCAATGTCCAAATCCGTTCAACACATTCGGTATTGGCTTATCACTTCTCACTTTCATTTTAACGCATATTCATTATTAACTCGTTGCACTTCGTGCATCAATTTATTTTTCTTTCAACATGTTATATTGCCACAACAATATCCCAAATCCTATTTCACAATTTGTTGCGCTTGCAGCAACTAACATTTTTACGGCTCGTTGCATTCAATGTAATATACCCTTCGGGACTTTCTTAGCAAATATCATGTAATTTCTAAAACACAGGCGACAAAATTAAACGATTTGTATTAGACTTATTGTATGGAACATCCAGTACGGTATCGAGTAGAGTCAAGAGTGATATCAAGTGGTGGTGGACAACTTTTTGAATTGTAATGAAGTGAGCATCCAGAGAAAATTGAACCTAGAGCTCTGATACCAATTTGTCACGCCCCGACCCGGAATCACCCGAATCTTTATCCTCGCATGGGACGTGATGCAAAGATCTTCTTTCCAAACCAACATTGTAATATTTACGTTGAATCATGCAACTTAGCTTATGATCTTGCTATGTTCTCCTTAGGGTCAATTTTATGGCATCTTCGAAAGCATAAAGCATGTTAGCATGGCAAGCATGTTATTCAAATTGAAATAGACAAGCAAGTAATCTCGTGTTTGATTTGTGGCACGACTTACCAAGTCGACGCACTCGTCCTTGCTCCGACGCAAGGTGAATACGCCCCATTCCTTCCCTGTCATGTTATATATGCATCTCTATGCAGGATCTATATGCGGGACGCATACGCGCCTACACATCGTTCCTTAACTATATGAGGGCCGTTGGCGTATCCGCGTCGGAATGGACTAAAGGAGTTCCTTTCTTTTCTCTCCTTCTTTTCTCAATATTTGGTCGGGCTGCCCGGCGTTTCACGGGTTGGGTTGCAGTCCCAACAACCGAAATATTCGCGCTGCATACCATCATTTGCGGCTTTTCCCATCTTGTTTAAGGATGTGCGCCTACAAAGATTATTCGATTCCCTTCTAGGCCAAGCGGTTCCGGGGCGCTCCGATATTTAACCGTTTGGGGGAAACACCCGTGCATGGGAGATATCATATTTTATCTCTCGTCCATTCCATTCGACCATGCAATGCCCTTATCATTCAAGCAATCAAATTCAAACAACCAAACATAGTCTTGAGTCCGAGACTCAGACTTTATTATCTCGCGTCTCTTTCGTTAACTTTCTGTGTTCTTACATTTCATACTTCGTTTCAATGATTCAATGGCATCGTACCTCAACTCAATGCTCGTCAACCGAACGACCCGAAGGTCTCGAACACCTTTCGAGGCACCATGTCGTATTCGACAGTTCCACCACATTCATGCCACAACTGTATTCTCTCGCAACGAAGCCATCTTTTATTATCCCGTACACGTAGGCACGTTTCGACCGTATCCCCATGTTCTATAACTTAGTGTTCAATGTTCGGGGCTTGCGCGCTAGGGTGCTCGCCTATTGTCTTTCATTGTTCTAGCCATTCTAACTCGTGCGCGAAGGCACGGTATGGTTCGTGCACTAAGGAACTCGTCGAGTACAGTTATCCCATGTTCTTGCAGCTTGCGCACCGAGGCGCTCGTCTTAGCGATATCCAATGTTCCATAGCGACTCGTGTATATGGTGCACGTATCATTTCAATTGTTCTAACTTAGTGTTCGACTCACACTACGATTTACCTTCCGAACGGACCACGCCCGTGGCGTTGATAGGTTAACTTTTAGCATACAATGATATATTTGACTTATCGCATGAAGGAGTAAAAAGAAGTCAATCCTTCCACCTTGAGTCGATACGCCTTCGTCTTTTCGCCGAGCCGATGCGGCTCGATTTTATAACTTTATTGCATGGCCACTCTCCTGACTTAGCCATTCGAGCACTTCGTGCTTCATTGAATCATACGTCAGATTTGCCTTAACGTGCCCAAGTCTCAGCCCGTCGCAAGGCGACGATTTGATTTCGCGGACCCCTTACTAAATATTACAAAAGATCGACCTCTAATATTTTTCCGTCAACGTATAACCTGCACACGAAACCAACTAAAATCAATACTTGCTTTGATTCGGACTTGTGCCTTGGTCGATTCAATTTCTTAGAATCTTCGAGCCGATTCAACGCACTCATCCTTCGGGGCAACACGGCGCTTCGCATCGATTCACTCGATGCATTCTCTCGGGACAAGACAACTCTTCGCATCGACTTAGTTCGATGCGTTGCTCGGGACAACATAACTCTCGTATCGATTCACATCGATACATTTTATTCGATCAACGTGACTCGTTGAGTCAATGCTTCAGCGTAATACACTGTACGGAGTGGGGCATTATAGCAGAGATAAGAGCAGGGAAAAGTCCAAGGGTCAGTACGAGGACTCGGAGTGTTACCATTGTGGCAAGAAGGGCCACATCAAGCGAAATTATTTCGCTTGGAAGAAAGAGAAGAAGGGCGACAAGGGGAAGCAAGACGAGAACACTACAGCGGTGGCCTCGATACATAGAGGCAATGTGATCGTCGTAAGTGATGAGGTCATTACAAACCTCGCCTGTGATGACAATTCTTGGCTTGTGGACTCAGGGGCTTCGGCGCATGTATCTCACAACAGGAAACTATTTGCCACTTACACAACAGGTGACTGTGGAGTGTTGAAGATGGGCAATGGAGATGTGTCGAAGGCGGTTGCCGTTGGAGATATGCATTTGAGAACGAAGATGGGTGCGGTTCTTGTTCTCAAAGATGTTCGTCATGTCCCTGATATCCGTTTCACCCTGATGTCGGTTGGAAGGTTGGATGACGAGGGATTCTTCGGTCTCTTCGGGAATAGTCAGTGGAAGCTTTCCAGAGATTCGATGGTGATTGCCAGAGGAAGCAAGAAGTCCAGTCTCTACTATATGGAGGGGAGCGCACATGGAGCACAGGAGGTGAACGCAGTCAGTGTTGCGTCTACCGAGTTGTGGCACAAGCGGCTCGGC
This sequence comes from Iris pallida, assembly GCA_029216955.1. Lineage (NCBI taxonomy): Eukaryota > Viridiplantae > Streptophyta > Magnoliopsida > Asparagales > Iridaceae > Iris > Iris pallida. The sequence goes on along the minus strand of JANAVB010029818.1, from coordinate 2,217,066 downwards.
CATATCAGCGAGAAGGGGATGAGCTACTTAGTGAACAGGAATGTCACTCCCCGTTCTCCGAATATGTATTTTAATATGTGTACTGCTTGAATGCATTTATTTAATATTTATCATGCATTTATTCTGTATCTAATTTCTTTAATTTTATGCTAATTATTTTTCTGTATTTTATTTCTGCTTTTACTTAGCTCTTGGTTTATTTTGCTCATGTTGAACCAACTTGGTTTAACTTGGTTCAACATGATAAGCATGGATGGTCTAGATTGTGTAGGGAGGAATGGATGGTGGGAGATTAACATGACTTGATACTTAAACCCCTCTTCTCTTCTATCTCCTCACAACTCTCATTTTCTTTCTTCCTCCACCAAAATCCTAGCCATTGGAGAGAGGCAAGTACATATTGCACCAAATGGAGAGATTCTTGCATTTTTCATTTCTTGATTTTTTTTTTGATATGATTTGTCTATATTGTTCTTCTCATCATACTCTACAAGTTTAGTTCTTGGAGTTTTTGATTTTAATGGCTAGTTTTATGTAGATCTAAGTTTGTGCCATTTTCGGTTTTCTTGGTGTCACTTCCCGTTCCCAGAATACGTATTTTTATACATGTACAACTCATATATATTTATTTAGTATTTATCATGTATTATCCTGTATTTAAATTCCTTTAATTTCATGTTAATTAATTATCCGCATTTTATTTCCTGCAACTTTATTTTCTGCAATTTTATTCCAGCATTTTATTTTCTGCATTTTATTTTCTGCTTTTAACTTCTCTGCTTTTAGTCTTGCTTTTAGGTTCGGCCTAGGAGGGTTTTTCTCGGGTTCATGGTGGTTCACATGAACCGAACCCCACCTACCACCACCCCTTCCATTTAAAGCCCCCATCTCCTTCTCTCTTCTCATAACTCTCCTTCACCAATTACTTCTTCTTCTTTCTCATCACTCTCTTCCACCTACCAGGAGAAGGCAAGTACATCTTGCTTCTCCTCCACCCATTTTTATGGTTCATTTGTCTTCCTCTTATGATTCTAAGAGAGTTTACTACTTAGCATTTTTGATTTCCTTGGCTCGTTTCTTACAGATCTAGGTTGTTGTATTTTCAGTTGTCCATGGGTTTTGATCTCCCAACCTGGCGTGTTTTCGAAAATAGATAGTTTCATGTGGCAGAGCTTCTCATTCCACACCATTCTGAACCATGGAAACCTCATTTCTGGCTTGGAACGAAAGTTCCATAAGATTGGAGTTCGGGAGATTTAGTCACGCTCACGTTCTTACGTGCCAGCGTGAATTTTAGTCACGCACACGTCTTTACGTGTTAGCGTGAATTTTGAGTCACGCTCACGTTCTTACGTGCCAGCGTGAATTTTAGTCACGCACACGTCTTTACGTGTTAGCGTGAATTTTGAGTCACGCTCACGTTCTTACGTGCCAGCGTGAATTTTAGTCACGCACACGTCTTTACGTGTTAGCGTGAATTTTGAGTCACGCTCACGTCTTTACGTGCGTGCGTGACATTTGAGTTACGCACACGTCTTTGAGTGCGTGCGTGAATTTCTTATCACGCTCACGCTGTGCGTGCGTGGATTTCTTATCATGCTCACGCTGTGCGTGCGTGAATTTCTTATCATGCTCACGCTGTGCGTGCGTGAATTTCTTATCACGCTCACTCTGTGCGTGCGTGAATTTCTTATCATGCTCACGCTGTGCGTGCGTGAATTTCTTATCACGCTTTTCACGCTCACGCTGTGCGTGCGTGAATTACCCTTCACGCTCACGCTGTGCGTGCCAGCGTGAACCACTTTTCACGCTCACGTTGTTTATACGCTCACTCCTTCACACTAGACTTGGCGTGACTTGTTGGCCTTAGCATAGACTTGTTGGCGTGACTTGTTGGCCTTAGCATAGACTTGTTGGCGTAACTTGTTGGCCTTAGCATAGACTTGTTGGCGTGACTTCCTGACATGGTGTTTCTATTTGTTCTATAATTTATTCATTTAATGGTGGCATGATAATTCTCCTATTATATCCTTACGCCCTTTTTATGAACTCGATAATCTTGGCATGTTAATATTTTTAATATATATGGTTATGTAGAACGTGTCCTGTGTCTTGATTGGTTTATGGATACCCAGTAAGGCTGGAACTTAACCTTGAGAATTATAGATTCGACCCCATTTAATACTAAATGACTTTCATGCCTTGTCACCATTGATAATAATGGTTATCTTGACTAAAATTGATCATACGTTCCTAGTTGAAACTAAGAGACTGGCTAGTCGTCTTATTGAATTAAATGAATGAGACACGTTCATGTTATGAACTATTGTAATCGATTAGCCGATCCCGAATATTGACATACAGGCATGTGCAGGCTTCAATTTATTTATTTTTCTACAAAGCAGCATGTGTACTTTATGGTCAAGGCATGATTACTCCGTGGTTAGATTTGATTGTTGCATTACGCTATGTAAGACCTACAACCTAGCCGCACGGGTATCGTTGTAGAGTTGCGCATATCGTACCCCGTACGAAAGTACTCATTTGAATGACCATGGTCCACGGCATGGGATTTCACTCAACGTAGAGACTATTAAGTTAAATAAAATAATGATTGCATGGAGAGAATGGATCCCCGAGTTCTTACATGGCAACCCTCTTGGGACTAGTAGTGCCCGACAGGCCGGCTGGTTCCCACAGATACTGTAAACCTGCCACACGGGCAGGAAGCGGTATCTGCTTATATTATTATTGTATATTGTATATTGATGATGGGCGTCCCGCTGGGACTCGTCTAATTCATGATTGGCGCAATTGATTGACTGGATAGACTAGCCTTGCTTGCACATAGTAAGAACTGAGGAATCCCTATTTGCATAATTCCAGGATAACTTGGGACTCACAATAGCAAGCCGTAGGAGTTGATTGGCCGTTCAAGATGATTTGTTTGTGTACTGTACCTACTCTGTTGCCTAACTGAGATGATCAGAATGTCAGGACATGACGGGCCAACTTATGTCCTTATTTGGTTGGAAGGTTGGTTCGAAGTGTCGTGATGTTATGTGAATCCTAATGAAAAGCAGAGATCTATTATTATATTCTCTTACTTACTGGTTTAATCCTTCATATCGTGCTTCCTTGTGGTACTTGCTATTAGAGGTCTAACCTCTCTGGTTTTGCATGGCCAGATTTAGTGCCGGTTTCCGAGGACTCAACTTACTTTCACCTCCAAGATGGTCAATACTAGGGGAATGATCGCAGGAGGACTCGAGTGGGTTCCTTACTCCACCGCTCGTTTTGTTATTTACTTTATACTTAGCCGTTTGGCACCGACATGTTAGTCGGATTGTCTTGTACTTACTTTTACATAATTGTAACTAAGTCAGACTGCAGCTGATAACAATTGTGTATATGTTACTATATCATCTGGCTATGTTTTGTAAAGCCAGATCTCAAGAACATTTTGACTAAGCGTTTGGGATGCCTTACCGCTTTATCTTACATGTTCTCTATTTTTTGCTTCTTGTTTGAATGATTGAGACAATAGATGTGAAGTGACCATAGTAAGACTTTCATGTAGTATGCACCCCCTCGTCTGGTTAGACAGCATTGATCGTATTATACGGTATTCTTCTACCCGTAATACGTAGCTGGCTGAGTCATTTCCCCGCTCTTCAGTATTCTGGTTCTGGGGCGTGACAAGGTTTTAGTGGTGGCCCATGCAGGTCTGATTTCAGACTTGTAGGGTATTTTGATTTATAGGATGTCTCAATCACACTTGTCCCCCCCTCCCTTGATCTCATGATTCGTTGTTCTCAACCCTTTCTTGATATTCCGGTATCCTTTGACTTCATTGATCCTTCATGTCCGGTTGTTTGATTGTTCTCTTGTCCCTTTTCTTAGGGGCACTTCGTCCGCATCGGTCAGAGCTGGACAACAACAGGAGCAACATGGGCAACATGACCAGGTTGGTCAGCAACAAGGGCCAGTCTCACCTCAGGAGACTATTCAAGAAGAAGTGATAGTGGAACCAGCAGCTGAACCGCAGTATCCGGATGTTCCAACACCACCCATAGTTCCACCTACCCCTGTGGAAGTGGACACACCAGCCCTTCTGGAGATCATGGGAGGAATGATGGCTACTCAGCAACATCAGATGTAGGCCCAGCAACGCATACACACTCAGCTACAAGAGCAGAATGTGTTGCTCAACCAAGGATTGCAGACGGCTTTGGAAAGAGGAATAAGGATTGATTCAGGAGCATCAGCCAGGTTTTGCAAGTACAACCCCCACCGTTTCGAGGGCACGGAGGATGCCATCTCAGCAGATGCATGGCTTAAGGATATTGAGGCTATTCTGACAGCAGCTAAGGTACCGACAGAAGAACGTGTGGATCTAGTGAAGTTGTTACTTCAGGATCTTGTACGTGATTGGTGGGAATCAGAGGAAGTGGGCATCAGACTTCCTGTGGCTTGGGACGATTTTACTGTAAGATTCAAGACCAAGTACTATGGAGTTGTGGCACGGTTTGAGCTACAACAGAAGTTTATCAACCTCAGGCAGGCCGGCAAGACTGTAGATGCTTACGCAGCGGAGTTCTGCAGATTGAGTAGATTCGCCCCAGAGATGGTAGCAACAGAGAGCCAGAGGGCTATGAGGTTTCAGCAAGGGTTTTATCTTGAACTCTTGCAATTGATAGAGGGGCACAATTACCAAACTTTTGACGAAGTATTGACGGCAACTCGAAGGCATGAGATAACCATTCAGAGGCTCACGGCAAGGACTGGGGGTCAGAAGAGATCCCACAGTCAGATTGAAGGAGGAGGGGGAGCAGCGCCCCGAACAACAGCACCATCCACTGGCATTCGTATCCACGATGTGGCGATACGAGGACCAGCACCACCCAGGCAGCAGCAACAGCAACAGAGGAAGAACCAGCAACCCCCGGCGGGCTGCACTTATTGCGGAAGGGCAGGACACACGAGAGATGTGTGTCGGACATTGAATGGACTGTGTCTGATATGTGGAAATTCAGACCATCGGGTTACCACATGTCCCATGAATTCGAGGTCAGGAGGACCAGGGCAACAGTTTTCTGCTCTGCCAGCACCAGGGGCAGGCCAGTATCGAGGACCAGCGGTGGCAGTAAGGCCGTTGGCACAGCGTCCGTTAATGCCGCAGGCTCAGATGTTTCAGCAGCAGGGGCCGCCGATGCAGCAACACCAGCATAGACCACCCCAGCATCATCAAGAAAGGGGCCAGCAACAACATCATGCTAGGCCGCAGCATAGGAACCAGCAAGGAGGTCGAGGGCAAGCATTCACTCTGTCCTTGGAGGAGGCATTGGCATCGGAAGATGTTGTGGTAGGTAACATTCTCGTCGCCTCATATCCCGCAGTAGCATTGTTTGATTCGGGAGCATTCCATTCATTTATATCTGCACAATTTGCGACACGACTAGGAATGGAGTTCGAGGCATTGCCAGGGAGGTTGAATATACTCACTGGTAATGGGCTCGTAGGAGTTAGTAGAGTTATTTTAGCATGTAGCGTTGTAGTTTGCGGGCATTCTTTACCCGTCCGGTTGATAGAATTTTCTGTTGGAAATTTCGACGTTATCTTAGGCATGGACTGGCTGAAAGACAGTCATGCGACAATTGATTATCATAGAGGGAGTGTGTCTTTTGATATTCCAGGCATGAAGAGATTCACCTTAGTCAGATCAGAGGCAACTCAACAAGAGCAGGAAGTAATAACGGCAATGGAAGAAATTCAGATTCCGAAGGTAGTTGAAGAGTTTCTAGACGTATTTTCTGAAGAACTTCCAGGTCTACCACCGGTTAGGGATATTGAGTTCAGTATAGAATTGGCACCAGGAACTAAACCGATATCAGATCGAGTTTACAGAATGGCAAATTCAGAGCAGGCCAAGGTATATCAGCACATAGAGGAACTGAAGGAGAAGAAGTTCATCCAAGCTAGCGTGTCACCATGGACAGCACCAGTGGTACTTATGGGAAAGAAGGATGGGTCATCTAGATTGTGCATTGACTACAGGAAGCTTAACGCGGCAACAGTGAAGAACAAGTACCCATTATCCAGGATCAACGACTTATTTGATCAGTTGAGCAAAGCTAGAGTTTTCTCCAAGATAGATCTTCGTTCAGGATATCATCAGGTGAGGGTTCGGAAGGAAGATATTCCCAAGACAGCATTCAGGTCTAAGTATGGGCATTATAAATTCTTAGTAATGCCGTTTGGTTTGACCAATGCTCCAGCAATATTCATGGATTTGATGAATCGCATCTTTATGCCATACTTGGACCAGTTTGTCGTTGTGTTTCTTGACGATATTCTCGTATACTCTGCTAGTGAAGAGGAGCATGAAGACCACCTCAGAAAAGTGTTACAGGTTCTGAGAGAGAACCAGTTGTATGCCAAGCTCGGCAAGTGTGAGTTTTGGTCGGATCATATTTCATTTTTGGGTCACATCATATCAGGAGCTAGAGTAGCAGTAGATCCCAAGAAGATAGAAGCAGTAGAAAGTTGGCCAGTACCCAAGACCGTAGCAGATGTGTGTAGGTTAAAAAAAAATCAAACCGCGCCTAGGTTTGATTCAACAGATTGATCAGAACGCGCCTACAAACAGATGGCGCCTACTTCACCAACAAACTCAGAACGCGCCTATTTTCTGCATCATAGAGGCGCATTTCACAAATCGCGCTTAGCTGACGTGGAGTCATCATTACCCGACAAACACGAAGATCGAGAAGGCGCTGTCATTCCTATGATGGCGCGGCGCTCGAGGAAGATATGACAGCTGTCTAAACAGATTGCGCCTACATCAAAGAACTAGGCGCTATCAACGGACTGCGCCTACTTCTATCCAAACTCAGCACACTTTGCAGATTGCGCCAACGAAGAAGGCGCAGTTCAAAACAACATCAATTCAGAGCTTACCACGTGTCCCTGAAACAGGCGCACTTTGACTAATTCAACGTCTAACTACCACTCTACATGTCTAACACGTGTCCCACTAACTGTACACGACCAAGCGCATTTCAATCAAATAATGCCACGTGTCTAAAGCAGTTGGTGCACGTTCGTGATAACGGAGTGAAAACAGGCGCAGTTGGTCATATGTGCTCAAAACAGGCGCACTTCAACCAGGCGCTCTCCAGAATAACTGTCCAAAACAGTTATTTCAGAACTCTATAAATAGAGTTTCGTTTCCATTCAACAGAGGACGAAAAAGATCAAGAGAGATCAGAGTTTTTGTCCAAGTGCTGCTGCGTTCTTCAGAGATTTAAGTCTTCAAAGTTCACATTGTCCAAGGGATAAAGCGATCGTCATTCAGATCGGATTCCTATAGTTGTACTTTCCCAGAATTCTTGTAATATTCTTTACAAAGTTTGTGAAATAAAGATTATACTTTTGTTTTTTGCAAACAAAATGGCGACTCTGCTGGGGACGACCTTTTCCTCTGATGAAAAGGTGACAACTCAATGTGACACGGCGTCTATCGGCTCGACGCAGAAGACTTTGGTCGTGAAAGTCGACCAAACGGCTTACGAAGCAATGATTAATGCACAAAGCACTCCTCGCCGCAATACGACTTCCGTCAAGAGCAAGACTCGCTCAGTGTGGGCTCCCAAGAACTCTGCTCCTTCTCTGATGAAGAACGCTGCCACTTCTTCGGTACAACCTGCTGTTTCCAAGACACCAGTGCCTATCTCTAGCAACCTGGCGCAGTCTGTTCCCTCTTTAGGGAAACAGAATGTTCAGGCGCAGTCTGCGGCCAAACATGCCAATCAGGCGCAGTCTGTTCTCTCCTTAGAGAAACAGGCGCAGTCTGCTGTCAAACCATCTTTTGGCACAGTTCATGCCAAAACAGCACAATCTCTGCCTCACAATCAGGCGCAGTCTATTCTCTCCTTAGGGAAACAGGCGCAGTCTGCCACCAAACCTTCTTCTGGCATAGTTTGTGCCAAATTGGCACAAGCCAAATCTTCTGCTGCTGCTCAGGCGCAGTCTACTCCGGATCACTCCAGAATCCAGAAACCCAAAACTGCACAGGCGCAGTTTGCTGAGGACAGTCCTTTGGCTGCTCCTTCTTCGATTCTATCAAAAGGAAAAGGCCCCTTGGTCTTCTCCCAATCTTCCCAAGCGCAAAACTTGGAAGATAACAGAGGGAAAGGCTCTTTAGCTATCCCTTCATCTCAAAACAATGGAAAGGGTCCTCTGGCCTTTTCCAAGTCTTCTTCGATTCTTATCGAGGAGGATCCAACTGATGGTGCCTTTGCACCTATTAGTACGAATATCCCCCTTAACAAGGGTTCTCGTACTAATCAGAGAGGCATTTTACCTACTCCCAGGGCAAATATTCAGGAATTGCCTAATTTGCGGATTTCACGATCCGAACAAGGCAAATTACAAGTTTCACAAACTGAGGTTCTCAGGGGCGGTTTAAATGATTTACGGGCATATCTCAATAAAAAACCCCAATCAAAACCTACCTCTGTGAAACGCAAATATGCTAAGATTAACTTACCTCAATATCAACCTTTTGAGGCAAGGAATCCTGACAATTACGCCAATCAGATGAGTACCTCTCTTTATACTCATGGAATCGAACGTTTACGAAATCGGAATCATGTTCCAAATGTCATCTATGAGTATATCCCTGCTACTTCTTCTCATCCCGTTGTCTCTGATCTTCGAGATCATCTCAGGCAGAAACGGAATATCACCCCCAGTTCTCCCAAACAATCACAAGTTCATCATTGCAATCATCCTCACGAAGTGGTTATCAAATGTTGTTGCCAAACAACCAAACGTTCTGTCTTCGAGCGTCTGACTTTCCCTTCTGTTGATCAAAAGAGTGATGATGAAGAAGAGTTAATGTTTGCCTCCGTCAACATGACTTCCAGAGACTCTGGGGGTAGAAAATGCAAACACGGAAAGACCCGGAGACCTAGCCAGCACTATCTTGACCGACTTAGAGAATCAGATGATGGTGTTTACCAGCATACTCGATCTCGAAGCCGAGAAACAATCGGTCAAAGGAATCTTCCTTACAGTGATCGGTCTACTTCTCATGATGGGTGTAATTCAGACTTTGCTGTCGACAGTGATGGCTCTGAACAAACTGTGTCATCTGTCATGGCACGAGAAGTGACAGCATACGTCGTTGAAGAACAAGATGCTTCTGGTTCTAACAATCAGAATCAAAGGATTGTTGCACTAGAAGAACAATTGAAGACTATGGCCGAAATGATGGCTAAAATGCATGATGTTATTATGGCTCAGCACACTCCACCGGTCATAACTCCTGAACCATTGATTTCTTCCACTCCTCAGAACCCTGGTCTGGGGGTACCACCTCTTCCAAACATCACAGTACCAGCTCAGGTTACTTTTAGCCAAACTGGTGCTGGGGGTGATGCTTACCATGCGGTTCCTCCTCCGGCTATTACTAATCAATCTAGCAATCCTCAATCTTCAGGGAATGCTAATGATGCTGTTGAACAATTGCGGAATCAATTTGAAGCCTATACACAAAGGGAAGGCTTACAACGGTTGGGCATTAAACAACCCTATCCCGCCGAATGGAAGAAAATGCAGTTTCCGCCAAAATACAAATTCCCCACCATTATGCAGTTCGATGGTACTTCATCTCCCAATCAGTATATTAATCATTTTGAATTGATGACTGATCCTCTTCAGCCTAATGATGCCCTTCTTACTCGGGTATTCGTCAGTTGCTTAACTGGCGCTGCTTATGACTGGTACCGAAGTCTACCAGACGGATGTATCACTTCTTTTGCTGGTTTCAAACAGATGTTCCTTGAACGATTTTATGAAGGCGTCAATGACATGACTATGTCAGCCCTCATTAAAATTAAACAAAGAAATAATGAGCCTGCTGAGCAATTTATCGAGAGGTTCCGTCGCGAAGCTCTCAAAATGCCAATGGAAACTCCATCTGCTGTTACAATTGATACTTGCAAGAATAATCTCTTGCCAATTATCAGTATGTGGACAGGGGCAACTCAATTCCAAGACTGGCCTTCTTTCATTATCAATGCTAAGGCAGCAGAACTCAGCGCTGAAAAATTCAAGACATTGGGGGTTCACATGAATCCTGACCAAGGCGATCATAGCTCAAACTCTAACAACAATCGCCAGAATAATAATAGAAAAGGCAAAGATACATCTGTTCCTAAAGAAACTTTGGCCATTGACTTGAGAAGCAAAGAAGCACTGGCTGTCAATGTTGCTCAATCTGCACCTATTCCATCACAACAACCTCAAAGAACACCACGTCCTAAAGAAGAATACTCTTTCGATGAAGATGACATCATGGGTATCTTTGAATGTCTTACAAAAAGCAACAAACTGCAATTACCCGACCCTAAAAGGCCGGAAGAGGTTGGTAAGACTGATCATCCTAAGTATTGTGTTTACCACAGATTTATCGGACATCCTACTCGAGCATGTTATGTGCTTAAAGGAAAAATACAAGAGATGATCAAATCCGGAGCAGTAACCCTTGAACAAGATGAAAAGACGGTGACGGCTAATGTCGTCTCTGTTCAGTTCGGCGAATTTCCACCAATGCAGATAGAAGATGGTGTAGTTCCCATTCCTCGAACCACTCTCGAGCTTGTAAACCTTCCACCTTTTCGAAATGAAGGACTAGTCCCTTTATCAACTTCTAAAGGGGAAATCTTGTGGATTCATCCAGATCTGGTCTCAGATTTTGAATCCTCCGCCTCTTCTTCATCTAAACAAAAGAAGAATTCCAAAGGCAAGTTTAAAAGTTGTAATATGGTTTCTCTTGAACCATTAAATGAAGAAGAGATCTTATTGGGTACCAGGTCTGGTAAGCCCTATTTACGGGAATACCCAGAAAATCAGGAAACTCCAGCTTCATCTTCCACTCCTGGCACGCCTCCTGAAACTCAACCATCTTCATCTTCAACTAATCCAACTCCTCCTCCTGCTAAACCAGCAGTTACTGATAAAGGGAAACAACCGGTTCGTTTCGATAAAGCTCTCAAAAAGTCCACTTCTCTCGGACTCGAGAAGCCGTATAACTTTGACATACTGGCTCAACTGGCCAATACTCCTGCCAGATTGTCAATATTCGAGCTCTTGCGCCTCTCTAAGGAAACTCGAGAGACGTTAAGTGAAGCTTTGTTGCAGGCAGAAAATTGTCTTAAAATTCTGAAGAAGCCGGAGAAAGAGCCTCTCTCTTGTCTCCATTGTCATAGCGTGTTGGAATTAATTCCAAATATTACCTTCACGCAAGATGACATGCTCCTGGAAGATAATCGACATGATCGCCCTTTGTATTTCACAGGGTACGTTGATACCATGAAGGTCGATCGTATCCTGATAGATCCAGGTTCTGCACTCAGCATTATGCCTAAAACAATGTTAGATGCTTTGAAAATTCCCGTACGCAGTCTTACTGGCACAATCACTACTATTCTGGGGTTCAATCAAGGAAGAAGTGAACCTCTGGGCAAGATTCGCCTAAAATTCCAAATAGGCAATCTTCGTACAAAGGTTACTTTTTACATCATTGATAACCATGGTTGTTCCTATAATGCTCTTCTGGGAAGACCATTCCTTCATGAGCATAATATTGTGCCATCAACTCTTCATCAATGTTTCAAATATGTTGATGACAAAGGAGAAGTTCAAAAAGAAGTTGCAGATCTCTATCCTTTCAAGGGCGTCGAGGCATACTGCAACGATGCTCGCATGTACAATGACGAGTTCATGAAAGTTGTCTTGGCTTTAGACATTGAAGAAGAGCAGGGAATTGAATCTCAAGACACTCTTGTAATTCCTGTTAAAGGACGCGTCTCTCAACCCTCTTCTTTTGAACCACTAACCATCTATCTTCCTCCTAGCAAAAAGGAACAAGAACCAAAGTCACAGGATACTCTTGTGATTCCTGTCAAAGGGCGCGTCTCTAAGCCCTCACATGCTGAACCATTGGTCATTCGACTTCCTGCCAAGAAGACAATTTCTATGACTGACCAAGGAAAAAGGGAGCTCACCTCTTCTGAGCCATTTGTTATCGACCTTCGTCGTAACAAGCCTTCTCTTCCTCCTCGTTCTTCTTCTCCCCCTCTTGTTATCAATTTGACTAAGCCTGCTAAGGCTAAAGGTCCTACTGTAAACACTGTTGTAAATATCAATAAAGATGCATCTCCTTTACAGTATACTGATGTGTTATATCATGCTGAGTGTTACTTAAATATGTTAGATAGGTTGAAGCCACTTACAATTGAAGTTGTACAATCTTACCAAACAGATGTATCATTGGAATCAACAGATAGTTCATACTTTATAGTTCCTGCTCGAAAAGCTGACGAAAGTCCAATAATCTTTATTAGAGGACCAGAACAAAAGTTTTCTTATACCGAAGATTGCAAAAACGATGACACGGGACATTTACAACTCCGTCGTTACAGCATTCAGTCTAAAGAGATCATCCGTAAAATGGGATATGATTTCAAGAGTGGACTCAACTATTGAAGAGGGAGACGAACTCCTATTCATGTTACTAGCAAGAGGAATAAGCTCGGCCTTGGTTATGTATTTACATTTCCTACTATGGCTACAGCTCCTAAGATAATTGAATCCGATGATGATGAACGCACTGTTTCTTCTGATACAGTTTCATGGGATTCTGACACTAGCATTGGTCACGTATATCGTATTGCCATATCCTCCAACATGGTCTCAGTTGAATTTCCCGATATCAACAACGATGCTACTGATGATGACTTCGAAGAAAGCCCTGAAACTGATCCTTGGGTACAAAAGATGGACAATCAGTGGAAGCTCCGGTTTGAAAAACGAGAACCACCTACCGAAGATCAGCTAATCCAAATTGATGTAGGAGAAAACGGTATTTCCCGTCCTATATTCATTAGTAAGAATCTCCCCGAAGATGATAAGCAGGAGTTGATTCTTCTCATTCGCGAATATATTGATGTCTTTGCTTGGAGCTATGAAGACATGCCAGGTTTAGATCCCAAAATTGCTACACACAAGCTGAATATATTACCTAATGCGAAACCTGTTAAACAACAACAACGGCGCTTCAAACCTGAAATGATGGATGCAATTGATGAAGAAGTTCGAAAGCTCATCGCTTGTGGCTTTATTCGTGAAGAGCAACATCCAGACTGGGTTGCTAATGTTGTTCCAGTTTTGAAGAAGACTGGGAAAATCAGAGTCTGTATTGATTTTCGGGATTTAAACGACGCTTGTCCAAAGGATGAGTTTCCTCTCCCAATCACTGATGTCATGATTGACAATACCTGTGGGTTCGAAAGGTTATCTTTTATGGATGGATTCTCTGGATATAATCAAATCAAGATGAATCCTGACGATGAAAAGCATACTTCTTTTCGTACTCCTCGAGGAGTTTATTGCTACACTGTGATGCCATTTGGTCTCAAGAACGCCAGTACAACTTATCAACGAGCCATGAGCACTATCTTTCGAGATCATTTGAGAAAGACTGTTGAATGCTATGTTGATGATATTGCTGTCAAAAGTCGTCTGAAGGAAGATCACATTCAAGACTTGAGAACTATCTTCAATCTCATGCGCCAACATCAACTCAAAATGAATCCCACCAAGTCATTCTTGGGTGTCTCTAGTGGTAAATTTCTCGGCTTCGTTATTACCTCTAAAGGTATACACGTAGATCCTGAGAAGATCAAAGCCATTCGCGAGATGCGTCCTCCACGCAACCTAAAAGAGCTACGAGGATTTCAAGGTCGACTTGCGTACATCAGGAGATTCATTTCAAATTTATCTGGACGATGTAGACCGTTTACACAACTCATGAAGAAAGGTGTATCTTTCGTTTGGACCGAAGAATGTCAACAAGCATTTGATGACATAAAACAATATCTTATGAGCCCACCAGTCTTGGTGCCACCAATCTCCGGCATACCTTTCTTAATGTATGTCAGAGCAATGGATCACTCATTGGGTGCTTTACTTGCCCAAAAGAACAAAGAAGGACATGAACAGGCTATCTACTATCTCAGTCGTACTATGATCGGTGCCGAACATCGATATAGCATGGTTGAGAAAGAATGTTTAGCCTTAATGTTCGCTGTACAAAAGACAAGACACTATATAATTGGTCAAACAATCCATGTTATCTCCCGAATTAACCCTCTACGGGTACTCATGAAGAAGCCCAGCACTCTCAATTCAAGGCTGGCTACATGGGCTATCTTACTTGCCCAATACGACATGATTTACGTACCTCAAAAGTCAGTTAAAGGACAAGCCCTTGCTGACTTCTTAGCTGCTCATCCTGTTTCTGAGACTTCTAAACTCTACGACGAGATTCCTGATGAGACGCTCGAAACAAATCTGATCTCGAAAGAATTTCCCACATGGCGTCTATTCTTTGACGGAGCTTCCAGAATTGGACCAAATGGGATTATTATAGCAGGAGTAGGGATTGTGCTCGTTTCGCCAGAAGGATTAACTATTCAACGGGCTTATTCTTTGGATGAGCCTTGTTCCAACAATGTTGCAGAGTATAATGCTTTGCTTATCGGCCTTCAACTGGCTAAACAATTAGACATCCAATATCTTGAAGTATACGGTGACTCTAAACTGGTTGTTAACCAGGTTAGAGGAATATATGAAGTTCGTCATCAAGATTTGATTCCGTATCATGAAGCAGCCATTGCTATGGCCATTTCCTTCAAAGCTTTCTATATTGAATACGTTCGTCGGGCTTACAATACCGAAGCAGATGCTCTAGCAAACCTTGCAGCAGTCTTGGCGATTCCTGTCCAAAGACAGCAATTGGTTGTTATTTCCAATAGAGAGTTATTTTGTATTGAAAATAATCACAATATTGAGTTTAGTAATTCTGCTGAGGTCAATATCATCAATGAAGATTGGAGAACTCCTTTCATTGATTTTACAGTTTATGGAATATTGCCTGAGGATCCCAAAGAGGCCACTAGCATTCGAAGACGATCTCTCCGTTTCTATTATAATCATACAACAAAAATTCTCTACCGACGAACTTATGATGGTCTACTATTACGTTGTCTTGCTGGTAATGAAGCAAAACAAATACTACGTGAAGCTCATGATGGTGTTTGTGGAGCGCATCAACCTGGTCCTAAATTGCAAGATCGTATTCGTCGTATGGGCTATTACTGGCCTTCTATGGTATCCGATGCTATTGAATACGCAAAGAAATGCAGAGCATGTCAAATTCATGCAGATTTCATTCATCAACCATCAGAATATCTACATCCTACGGCTGCTTCTTGGCCTTTTGAAGCTTGGGGCATGGACATCATAGGCCCAATCAACCCTCCTTCTTCTAAAGGGCACCGGTTTATCCTGGCCATCACAGACTACTTCTCTAAGTGGGCTGAGGCTATACCTCTGGCTGAAGTCAAAACCAGCAGTGTCATCAACTTCATCAAACACCATGTGATATACAGGTTTGGTGTACCGCAGCGAATCATTCATGACAATGGACCTCAGTTCATTAGTCAAAAGTTCACTCGGTTCTGTGACGATCATCGCATCGACAATGTTGCTTCGACAGCCTATAACCCTGCAGCAAACGGTTTAGCTGAAGCTTTCAATAAAACCATTATCAAACTCCTCAAGAAGTTTGTCTCTACTAACAAACGGAATTGGAGTGAGAAGCTTGGCGAATGTTTATGGGCTTATCGCACTACAGTTCGCAATCCTACCGGCTGTACACCTTTCTCCTTGGTATATGGTTGTGAAGCAGTTCTGCCACTGGAAATTCAAATCCCGTCTCTGCGGATAGCCATTGCCAATGAACTTACAACGGAGAACAACGATCTACTTCGATTGCAAGAGTTGGAGGCACTTGATGAAAAGAGGCTTTTGGCTCAACAGCACATTGAGTTATACCAGGCCCGTATCTCAAAAGCCTTTAATCGCAAAGTTAAAGTACGAGCATTTCAGAAAGGTGATTTGGTCCTTACAGTCAGACTTCCTATGACTATGACTCACATGAGTAAGGGCAAGTTCGATGCCAAATGGGAAGGTCATTTTGTTGTAAACAAAGTATTTTCTAATGGTGCTTACCAGTTAACAGAGATGGATGGCAGAATAGCTATGATGCCTATCAATGGCAAATTTCTTAAGAAATACTATGTATAAATGTGTAAAGATTTCTTGACAGACAATGTAAATAAAATTTCTTTTTATTTTTCAAAGAAGATATTACATTACATTAAGGGAGATCACTATCATCCCTATCAAACTTAGGACGAGGACCAAGCCCCTCCTTCTCATAAGCAAAATCAGCAAAGGAGTCGAAGACATCTTTGTCTGAACTCAGCAAGAATTTGAGGAAAGCTATCCTCTTTGCCTCTTCTTCCGCCGTCTTCCCCGGCTCTATCAGAAAGTTGAGGATATCCTGTGAAGGCTTTGGTGCAGAGGAGCCTTCACCCATCTCCTTTTGATCCGATAAGACTGAGTCGACGAGAGGCTTGGGTGCAGACGACCCTTCGCCCTTCTCCGTTCCAGCAGAAAGTTCCCCGGTGACGCTCTCGGTTTTCGGCACGACTTCAGTCTCCTTAGACATGTTGTTGGAAGACATCTTTCCTGTTGAAGGCAGTGATAAGATTCTTCATGAGTCCTGTACTATTTATATTAGTCTACTGACTCTTCGTGAATCAAGGTGACTGTTCACCCCCTTCGATGAATCTAAAGGTTCATTCATTAAAATCCTCCAGCAGACATTTTTGATGAATCATCCATTCTGACGGTTCATTTTCAACCGTTCATCATATCAGCATCGTTATCAAAAAAGAATTCACCTTTGAATTCTACATATTTTCTATTGCAACTTGTTACGTCCCTATTACCTCTGACTAAGTTGTCTATTGAAATAACAAATATTCGATATTTATATTTTGCCATGTCCACATTACCTCTGAGCAAGATATAAAGAATATAGTTATTTTCTACATCAAGAAAATATATCACGTCCTGTACCTCTGAATATGTTTTCTCATTATATTGCTTATCTCCTATAATAGGGTATGTAACAAGTAAATAGAATCATCCAAAATATCATTCCATTTCATTCAAAATAAAGTCCATTACAATTGGTCAAAACAAAGAAAGACATCACAAAAATTCAGTTATTCAGAAGGCCGGGTACTGAGCTCTGCAATACGTCTTTTCAAAGCAGTTATCTTTTCATTTTGAGAGTTCAAAATCCTTTGTCTAATTTGATTCCTTGTTGACTCGAAGTCAAAGGGTTTTAGATTAGCAAAACGAGCAGTCAGCTCTTCATGATGAGTCTTGGTATTAAGCTCCTTTTGACGCTTCAGCGCAACGAGGTGATCTGCAGTTTCTTTGTTTAAGAGAACCTTCTCTTCCCTTTTCCGCTTCGCCAGAGTCAGACGTTCTTGAAGCTTGGCAATTTCTTCGTCAACTTCTGCTATTTCAGCTTCATTGGTCTCCAGCTTCGAAGATGTTTCTTCAATCTGGGTTTCCATATCAGCAGTAAACTGAGCAAAGGCTGCCAAAAATGCTTCAAGATCTTTTTCCTTCTGTTCAGCTTCCCGAGCCAAAGCTTGACATTCTTCTTCAATTAGTGAATCTATATTCCCAGATGATAGATTCTTCATTGCAGTCTTCATTTCTTCAAGCTCATTGAGGATATGTTCCAGATAAACAGCCTGAGCTTCATCTCCGTGGTCACGAATCCCGTTGATCAAATATTTTACGGATTTCCTGACTTTGGAGAAAGAAATGTTCTCACTCTCCACCATCGGCTTGAGTGTTAGATAGAATGCGTTTGTATAAGATCTTATAACGATTCTGTTTGCCTCAGAAGTGATGGGAGTTTCTGCTATCTCGGCTGGAGTAACTTCAGTTACGACAGATGGCGTCGTCAAAGCAATAATTTCAGAAGATCTTTCTTTTGGTATCTGGGTTATCTTTATTGGAGGAGCCGTGGTAGAGCTTGTAGCAGCTTTGACTGGTTCTTCTGCGAAATATTCTCATTAGCAAGTCTTATTGTACAAAGTCGACAAAGTTAAAGCTTTACCTGATTGAGGCAATTCAATCTGTACTTGTGATGGCCCAGGTATAGGTATCTCTGTAGAGGTCTCTTCTCTGACAGGAGTCTCCAATGAAGCCATTTTCGAGCTAGTTACACTCCTCATTTGTTCTCCTGAAAGTTAACGTATTGCGTTAATTTTCTAAGAAAGTTATGAAGTTCAGAACAATAAACTAGCAATTTACCAGTATCCATTGTTCGAGCAGGGTGCCTATCTCAGGAATAGTATATGTCACCATTGCTTGACTACTACCCGCCTCTGAACCACCTGATAGGTGTACATTACCTCCAGCTATTAAAGAAAAGGAATCAATATGATACAAAAACAAGTATCATCATTGATAACAATCTACAGGATTCAAGAAATTTAACCTGGATCGGGTATGTATGGTGTGTCCACCAATACTGTTACCTCCTGAGGAATTTGAGCTGGCATTTCTTTTGAGACTTCCTCTGCACGATTACTTCCTGCATCGGAAGTACTAAGTGAAGGCTGATCTTCTTTAGTAGGGGTATTCATAATATTGACATGTGCTTCTTCCAATGGTTCATTAGCAATACTCTCAATATTCTCTTCATTCAATATATGAGCGTCAGATGGCTCATTTGTATTTTCAGCTTCTGGATCAGTAACAGTATCCTCAAGGTATTCAGCGCATACCTGTAATGCATCAATCATTTCGCTATCTGAATATATTGGATCATCGACATGAGTTCGAAGATGATCTGATGTATCGACCGGAATAGTTTTGGACACTGTTTCTGGAAGCACTTCAGGAAGAATTGCTAGAGTTGAAGGCTGGCCAATCACAGAAGATGTGTCTACTTCCATAACCTCTTTATCAGATGTTGTTGGTTCTTCTGTAGTTACTGGTTCTGATCCAGAGATGGGAGTAGGGGAAGACATCATATGCCCAGTAGCAGCACTAGCCAGGATGGATGCAGCACGAGACGGACTCAATAATCTTAATTTTCTACTAACCACTTTCTTCAAATTTGGCCTTCTTTGACGAGACACATCTGGACTTTCTTGGTCAGCAGAAATGCCCTGTTGTTTCTGTAAAGACGTAGGAGTTATCTCTTCACTCCTTACAGATTCTTCTGCACGTTGTCTCGATTGTGACCTAGTGGTAACTCCTTCAAGGGATTCTGCAGTGGTTTTCTTTTTCTTTGGATCTGGAGAAGCAACAGGAATATCATTTTTTCTTTTCTTCTTATCCTTCATAGGAGATTTTGTTACTCGGAGAGAAATGTTTAAGGGTTCAGTAAACTCCTCAAGGAAGTTCATATCTCTGGAGATTTCAAAAGGTTCGTCAGCAGGTTCTTCGTCATTTGGATCTTTATAAAGAATGCTCGGCTTTCCTTTCTTGGCTCGTTTGTCAGAAGCGAAGCTATGTGCTAAATCAAAAGTCTCCACAAAGGTATTGGCCGAAGTGTAAAACCTTGAATAGGTGAATAACATTCGCGGTCCATGATTTGTATTCTCAGGCATTGAGAAAACGGCCCTCGTATTTTTAGCATTATAATAGTACCAAGCCCTGGCGCCATCAATCAAATATCCTTTCCCTTGTAGGCATGTTGTGGCATTCCCTACATGGAATTGATCATAGCCGAATTGGCGTGCAAAACGGCTAGGCAAATATGGTTCAAGAATACATTCATCTTCAAATCGATGTACGAGGTGTGAAGGTCGAATCGACTTCAACCAATTGAATATAGCTGGATCTGTTGGTAGAGTATTCACTGAATCTAGGATATTAGCTGGCAATAACTCGTAGCCAGCTGGTGGATCAACACAATAAAAATCCCAGTTATCGCCGCGGTTCAATACTCGCCGGCAATCTATCAAGGAGGTGTGATTCCATCTACACCCTTCATACTTTCTTAAAAAGTTTCCTCCAATAGCTCTTTCGCCAGGGCTCATCAAAACTGGACAGTGGATTAGAAGCCACCCAAATAAATAAGTGTGGGCGACTTCAGTACGTGGAAAGCCATCTTTCTTATTATTTAGCATGCCGTCCACAAAGCAACGCAGACTATGATTAAGTCGGCTTGTCATCGCTGATAAAATATCCATCCGATAACCGAACACTAGGCGGACTGCAGCAAAAAGAACACCTCTATGGAAGCGATCGACTGCACTTGCTCCAGGGACTACATACCTTCGTAGCCAAAAAGCAAGAAAGCCTGCCAGATGGGCTTTCTTAGACATACGTCTGTATCCCATCCTCATGAAACTTTCTATTTTATCTCCTATCTTGAGGGGAGGATAATCTTCATCATTTTTAACTATTATATCTTCTTGGCGAAACCTTGCCATCAACTCATTTATCTCTTCCTCATTGAAACGCTGAAAGGTAAGTGGATCAACAGCTTTCTTCTCACTAATTTGTTTCTCTTCATCATCATGTTTGAGGAAGAGATAAGATATCCATTTAGTAAGATAGCAGGAGCCTGAGCTTTCAAAATAACAACAACAGATGTGATAGTGACATAACAGCTCATCAAAGACTTCTACCATTTCAGCATTTTCAGATTTCAGCCTGTTTAATTCATCTTCAGTGGGAACATACTCCTCATAAGGAAAATTTCCCATAGGCAGCTTGGAGATATGATTCATCTCGTGAAGAGCGAAACCGATTTCTCCTTTTGGGGTCATGAAGGTTCCCGTCCTATAATTGTACCTTTCGATCAGTGAAAGGAATAGGTGTGGATTTGGAGGGAAGCCATGTACTAAAGAATAAACAGCTTCATACAGACTGATATTAAGAAGCTCTTCTTCATAATGTTCTAAAACCCAGTTGGCAATGCAGCTCCATCGTTTATAATCTGGGTTGACTAAACCTTGCATCCTTAAGGTGTTATCAGTATAATACCTACCTTTTCTAGCAAACTCATTTGCAAAAATTGGTATTCTCACTGGTAATAGACGAGATGAATTCTCGGGAGGGATGCAACCTGGTTTCAAACCCCTGAGATGAGTTGCGTAAATATCAGATGAACTATAGAAGATATCTCTGTTGTTCACCTTTTTATAACATATTTTGCCCACCCGAGCCTGCTGAACGGGAGTGATATCCCACGCCATTTGGCGGGGATAACTGGCAAACTCATATCTGGAAAGAGGTAAACTCCTAAGCATATCTGGCAAATATATAGTCTTTTCACCTTTCTTAAAAATCCTCTCTTCCACCCGCTGTTTTGGCTGAGATTCCCTGCCAAAGGCATCTCCAAACAAGAAGAGTGGTTTCTTGTGGATAGCTGCATCCAGTGACTGTAAGGGCTGACCGTTCATCAAACACAGAAGAGTCTCATTATCCTGAGTAGTCAGGATTGCTCTTCGAGATTCTGGTAGTTCATAATGAGGGAACTTAACGTGTGACAAGTCTTCTTTGAATTCAGGTTCAGACATAGTCCCCTGGAAGATCTCGTAATTGGGATCTTCTCTGATATTAACTGCAAAACAGAAAAGAGCAAAAGAGTTAACATCACAACAAAGTTATCAGATTGCGCCTAGTTGACTGCTTAAAGACAGACTGCGTCTAGTTTTTCAGCCAACTAGATTAATCTGCGCCTAATTCATGAATCTGGGCAGACTGCGCCTAGTTTTCTGTCAAATAGGGCAGATTATGCCTAGCTTTCATTCAACAAACAGCGCCTGTGTTATCAGACAAAGCTATATCCGATAGCGCCTAGCTTTGTTACTAGGCGCGATCGAACAAACAGAGTCTAATTTTCTAGGCGCTATTTGGTGGAATGTTTAAACTTCATAAACATGAAGTTTAGAGAATCACCAAACCCTAAAAAGAGTTGGCGAATACAACTGAGCCCTAAGAAGAGCCAGTGTACGTTCCTATGACCCACCATTAATGGCCGGATGTGCAGTTTTGTGTCGAAAAACACGAATTTGTCCAGGCTCTCGGATTTGAAGAGAACCGCGCGATTCAACCACGGGAGGCGGCGCGGTCTTCTTGGACTTCTTTGAAGATTCAATCGGAGCGGGCTCCTTCCCCTTATCCGTACGTCGAGGCGCCATCGGAGTTGGTCTGAAAAGCTCGTCGGAGAAGAAAGAAAATCAGAAAAGAAGACTCGGGAAACTTCACTATTAAGAACTCTCGAAAACAATAAAGGGTTTACGAAGGGTTTTGTGGGTTATTTATACCGCCGCAACGAAACGCGCCTAAAATCCACCACAACGGATTGCGCCTATTCAGCCTGAAGATCCGTTCTCGCCTTAAACTGCGCAACTTCTTCAAATATCAAGCGCGGTTTGACTTGGTCATATGCAAAATTATTCAAAGTATTTCGAACTTTTGAAAATTCAAAATTCGAAAACTTTGAAGGGGGTCTTGTAGGTTAAAAAAAAATCAAACCGCGCCTAGGTTTGATTCAACAGATTGATCAGAACGCGCCTACAAACAGATGGCGCCTACTTCACCAACAAACTCAGAATGTGCCTATTTTCTGCATCATAGAGGCGCATTTCACAAATCGCGCTTAGCTGACGTGGAGTCATCATTACCCGACAAACACGAAGATCGAGAAGGCGCTATCATTCCTATGATGGCGCGGCGCTCGAGGAAGATATGACAGCTGTCTAAACAGATTGCGCCTACATCAAAGAACTAGGCGCTATCAACGGACTGCGTCTACTTCTATCCAAACTCAGCACACTTTGCAGATTGCGCCAACGAAGAAGGCGCAGTTCAAAACAACATCAATTCAGAGCTTACCACGTGTCCCTGAAACAGGCGCACTTTGACTAATTCAACGTCTAACTACCACTCTACATGTCCAACACGTGTCCCACTAACTGTACACGACCAAGCGCATTTCAATCAAATAATGCCACGTGTCTAAAGCAGTTGGTGCACGTTCGTGATAACGGAGTGAAAACAGGCGCAGTTGGTCATATGTGCTCAAAACAGGCGCACTTCAACCAGGCGCTCTCCAGAATAACTGTCCAAAACAGTTATTTCAGAACTCTATAAATAGAGTTTCGTTTCCATTCAACAGAGGACGAAAAAGATCAAGAGAGATCAGAGTTTTTGTCCAAGTGCTGCTGCGTTCTTCAGAGATTTAAGTCTTCAAAGTTCACATTGTCCAAGGGATAAAGCGATCGTCATTCAGATCGGATTCCTATAGTTGTACTTTCCCAGAATTCTTGTAATATTCTTTACAAAGTTTGTGAAATAAAGATTATACTTTTGTTTTTTGCAAACAATGTGCGGAGTTTCTTAGGATTGGCAGGATATTACAGAAGGTTTGTGTCAGACTTTGCAAGGCTTTCAGCACCCATGACCCGCTTGACCCGGAAGGATGTACCATTCGTTTGGTCGGCAGAATGTCAGGCATCATTCGAGACTTTGAAGCAGAAATTAATATCAGCACCTATTCTTACATTGCCAGTTGGACCCGGAGGTTTTACAGTATATTGTGATGCGTCAGGTAAAGGACTTAGATGTGTCCTTATGCAACATGGGAAGGTGATAGCATATGCATCTAGGCAGCTTCGGGACCACAAGAAGAATTACCCAACTCATGATTTGGAGTTAGCGGCAGTAGTAGTTTGCTCTGAAGCTATGGAGGCATTACTTATATGGTGATCGAGTGGACATGTACACAGACCATAAAAGTCTGAAGTACATCTTTACTCAGGAAGGAACTAACATGAGGCAGAGAAGATGGCTGGAGTTGATCAAGACTATGACGTGGAGCTTCAGTATCATCCAAGCAAGGCTAATGTAGGTAGCAGACGCTCTTAGCAGGAGAGGCGGCGCATTTATATTGACAACACAAGAGGCATATCTTAGAAGACCTTCAGGAGATGGGCATCGAGGTTATACTTCCTAGTGATGTAGGAGTTCTGAACAAGTCTGCAAGTTCAATCCGACTTGGTAGACAGAATCAAGGCAGCTCAGGCACAAGACCCAAGGATTCAGAAGCTTAGGGCAGAATGTGAGTCAGGACTCAGAAAGGAGATGAGAATTCATAAGGATGGTACACTTAGGTTTGGATCACGTCTATGTGTGCCTAGTGGAGATATCAGACAGGAGGTTATGGCAGAAGCTCACAGTTCTCAGTATTCTATTCATCCTGGAGGGACCAAGATGTACCAAGATATCAAGCAGCATTTCTGGTGGAACGGGATGAAGAGGGAGATAGCTAGATTTGTTTCCCGTTGCTTGGTATGTCAGCAAGTGAAGGCAGAACAGCAGAGGCCAGCTGGGTTATTGCAACCGCTTCCTATCCCGGAATGGAAATGGGAGCATATTACAATGGACTTTGTGACCGGTTTACCGAGATCACCAAGTTATAAGGACGCTATTTGGGTGATAGTGGACCGACTTACAAAGGTAGCACACTTTTTTCCTTTCAGAGTAGGGCAATCTACAAAAAAGTTGGCAGAGTTGTATATGCAACAGATAGTCAGGCAGCATGGAGTCCCTGTCAGTATTGTGTCGGATCGAGATACCCGCTTTACATCACATTTCTGGAAGAGCTTACATCATAGTCTGGGTACCAAGTTAAGATTTAGCACGGCTTACCATCCGCAGACGGATGGGCAATCAGAAAGAACGATTCAGACTTTAGAAGACATGTTGCGAGCTTGCACTCTAGATTTTGGAGGGTCTTGGGAGAGTCACCTGCACTTAGTCGAGTTCTCATACAACAACAGTTATCAAGCCAGTATCCACATGGCGCCATTCGAAGCACTATATGGTAAGAAGTGCAGGTCACCGCTTGCATGGGATGATATCGGGGAGAGAAAGATGTTAGGCCCAGAAATGATTGTTTAGACGGTTGAAGTGGTTAAGGAAATTAGAGAGCGACTTCGAGTTGCGCAGGACCGGCATCATCATTGGGCAGACCAGCATCGTAGGCCGTTAGAGTTCTCTGTTGGGGACCACGTATTCTTGCGGATCTCACCTACTCGTGGGGTCATTAGATTTGGCGTTCGCGGAAAATTGAGTCCGCGGTACGTGGGCCCATTTGTTATCCTTGATCGGGTAGGCGATGTTGCTTATCGTTTGTCCCTCCCACCTTCGTTACGAGAGGTGCATAACGTGTTTCATGTATCTTAGTCACGTAGGTATGTATCGGACCCAAGCCATATCCTCGATCATTCTGAGCTGGTTGTTGGTACCAACCTGTCTTACGAGGAACAGCCTGTGTCCATTTTGGACCGAAGAGAGAAGATACTTAAGAACCGAACAATTAGTCTTGTCCGTGTTGCTTGGGGTCATCACTCCTTGGGGGAGTCAACGTGGGAACGTGAGGATGATATCCGATCACGGTATCCACACCTGTTTGACTCACAAGGTATATCTCTTTCTGTATACCTTGATTGTCCTGATTCTTCATGCTTATCACCTTACGGATAGAGCTACTTGATATCGTAGAATGATGAATTTACATATATAGTACTTGCTTTTGATATGGTAAAAATGATTGCTGGCTCACTAGAATTGCTTGTATTAGTTTAGCTCCGATATTTCTACCTGCTTGGATTTGAAATTCCGAGGACGGAATTTTTCTAAGGTGGGTAGAGATGTCACTCCCCGTTCCCAGAATGCATATTTTTATACATGTACAACTCATATATATTTATTTAGTATTTATCATGTATTATCCTGTATTTAAATTCCTTTAATTTTATGTTAATTAATTATCCGTATTTTATTTCCTGCAACTTTATTTCCTGCAATTTTATTCCTGTATTTTATTTCCTGTATTTTATTTTCTGCTTTTAACTTCTCTGCTTTTAGTCTTGCTTTTAGGTTCGGCCTAGGAGGGTTTTTCTCGGGTTCATGGTGGTTCACATGAACCGAACCCCACCTACCACCACCCCTTCCATTTAAAGCCCCCATCTCCTTCTCTCTCCTCATAACTCTCCTTCACCAATTACTTCTTCTTCTTCGTCATCACTCTCTTCCACCTACCAGGAGAAGGCAAGTACATCTTGCTTCTCCTCCACCCATTTTTATGGTTCATTTGTCTTCCTCTTGTGATTCTAAGAGAGTTTACTACTTAGCATTTTTGATTTCCTTGGCTCGTTTCTTACAGATCTAGGTTGTTGTATTTTCGGTTGTCCATGGGTTTTGATCTCCCAACCTGGCGTGTTTTCGAAAATAGATAGTTTCATGTGGCAGAGCTTCTCATTCCACACCATTCTGAACCATAGAAACCTCATTTCTGGCTTGGAACGAAAGTTCCATAAGATTGGAGTTTAGAAGATTTAGTCACGCTCACGTCCTGACGTGCCAGCGTGAATTTTAGTCACGCACACGTCTTTACGTGTTAGCGTGAATTTTGAGTCACGCTCACGTTCTTACGTGCCAGCGTAAATTTTAGTCACACACACGTCTTTACGTGTTAGCGTGAATTTTGAGTCACGCTCACGTTCTTACGTGCCAGCGTGAATTTTAGTCACGCACACGTCTTTACGTGTTAGCGTGAATTTTGAGTCACGCTCACGTCTTTACGTACGTGCGTGACATTTGAGTTACGCACACGTCTTTGAGTGCGTGCGTGAATTTCTTATCACGCTCACGCTGTGCGTGCGTGGATTTCTTATCATGCTCACGCTGTGCGTGCGTGAATTTCTTATCATGCTTACGCTGTGCGTGCGTGAATTTCTTATCACGCTCACTCTGTGCGTGCGTGAATTTCTTATCATGCTCACGATGTGCGTGCGTGAATTTCTTATCACGCTTTTCACGCTCACGTCGTGCGTGCGTGAATTACCCTTCACGCGCACGCTGTGCGTGCCAGCGTGAACCACTTTTCACGCTCACATTGTTTATACGCTCACTCCTTCACACTAGACTTGGCGTGACTTGTTGGCCTTAGCATAGACTTGTTGGCGTGACTTGTTGGCCTTAGCATAGACTTGTTGGCGTGACTTGTTGGCCTTAGCATAGACTTGTTGGCGTGACTTCCTGACCTGGTGTTTCTATTTGTTCTATAATTTATTCATTTAATGGTGGCATGATAATTCTCCTATTATATCCTTACGCCCTTTTTATGAACTCGATAATCTTGGCATGTTAATATTTTTAATAAATATGGTTATGTAGAACGTGCCCTGTGTCTTGATTGGTTTATGGATACCCAGTAAGGCTGGAACTTAACCTTGAGAATTATAGATTCGACCCCATTTAATACTAAATGACTTTCATGCCTTGTCACCATTGATAATAATGGTTATCTTGACTAAAATTGATCATGCGTTCCTAGTTGGAACTAAGAGACTGGCTAGTCGTCTTATTGAATTAAATGAATGAGACGCGTTCATGTTATGAACTATTGTAATCGATTAGCCGATCCCGAATATTGACATACAGGCATGTGCAGGCTTCAATTTATTTATTTTTCTACAAAGCAGCATGTGTACTTTATGGTCAAGGCATGATTACTCCGTGGTTAGATTTGATTGTTGCATTACGCTATATAAGACCTACAACCTAGCCGTACGGGTATCGTTGTAGAGTTGCGCATATCGTACCCCGTACGAAAGTACTCATTTGAATGACCATGGTCCACGGCATGGGATTTCACTCAACGTAGAGACTATTAAGTTAAATAAAATAATGATTGCATGGAGAGAATGGATCCCCGAGTTCTTACATGGCAGCCCTCTTGGGACTAGTAGTGCCCGACAGGCCGGCTGGTTCCCACAGATACTGTAAACCTGCCACACGGGCAGGGAGCGGTATCTGCTTATATTATTATTGTATATTGTATATTGATGACGGGCGTCCCGCTGGGACTCGTCTAATTCATGATTGGCGCAATTGATTGACTGGATATACTAGCCTTGCTCGCACATAGTAAGAACTGAGGAATCCCTATTTGCACAATTCTAGGATAACTTGGGACTCACAATAGCAAGCCGTAGGAGTTGATTGGCCGTTCAATATGATTTGTTTGTGTACTGTACCTACTCTGTTGCCTAACTGAGATGATCAGAATGTCAGGACATGACGGGCCAACTTCTGTCCTTGTTTGGTTGGGAGGTTGGTTCGAAGTATCGTGATGTTATGTGAATCCTAGTAGAAAGCAGAGATCTATTATTATATTCTCTTACTTACTGGTTTAATCCTTCATATCGTGCTTCCTTGTGGTACTTGCTATTAGAGGTCTAACCTCTCTGGTTTTGCATGGCCAGATTTAGAGCCGGTTCCCGAGGACTCAACTTACTTCCACCTCCAAGATGGTCAATACTAGGGGAATGATCGCAGGAGGACTCGAGTGGGTTCCTTACTCCACCGCTCATTTTGTTATTTACTTTATACTTAGCCGTTTGGCACCGACATGTTAATCGAATTATCTTGTACTTACTTTTACATAATTGTAACTAAGTCAGACTGCAGCTGATAACAATTGTGTATATGTTACTATATCATCTGGCTATGTTTTGTAAAGCCAGATCTCAAGAACATTTTGACTAAGCGTTTGGGATGCCTTACTGCTTTATCTTACATGTTCTCTATTTTTTGCTTCTTGTTTGAATGATTGAGACAATAGATGTGAAGTGACCATAGTAAGACTTTTATGTAGTATGTACCCCCTCGTCTGGTTAGACAGCATTGATCGTATTATACGGTATTCTTCTATCCGTAATACGTAGTTGGCTGAGTCATTCCCCCGCTCTCCAGTATTCTGGTTCTGGGGTGTGACACTTGGGTTTTGATCTATCAAACTTCTTTGTTTTCAAAATTTAGTTGTTCTATGTTGTAGAGAATTTTGTTCTACCCCATTTTGACCTATGGAAGTCCAAATTTGGACTTACAATGAAGGTTTTATGGAGCTTGGGTTCCATGGCCATCCTTCTCAGATTTTCAGAGAAGATGGACACCCATTTATCCAGCCGCATAGATGAGTACCCATCTACTGCCGCATGGGATTCTGTTTATCCAGCCGCATAGATGAGTACCCATTTACTGCCGCATAAGTTCCTCATCTACTTTGTCGTATGAGATTCATTCACCTAGCCGCATAGATGAGTATCCACTTATCCAGCCGTATAGATGAGTACCCATTTACCTAGTCGCATAGATGAGTACCCATTTACTGCCGCATAAGACCCTCATCTACTTTGCCGCATGAGATTCACTTATCCAGCCGCATAGATGAGTACCCACTTATCCAGCCACATAGATGAGTACCCATTTACCTAGCCGCATAGATGAGTACCCATTTACTGTCGCATAAGACCCTCATCTACTTTGCCGCATGAGATTCATTCACCTAGCCGCATAGATGAGTACCCATTTTCCCAGCCGCATAGATGAGTACCCATTTACTGCCGCATAAGACCCTCATCTACTTTGCCGCATGAGATTCACTTACCTAGCCGCATAGATGGGTACCCACTTACCCTGCCGCATAGATGGGCATCCATCTACTGCCGCTCATAGTGCCTATTTTGGCTGTTTTGTATGTTTTATGTCCTATTTGGCTGATTCGTAGCCAGAATTTCTCCCAACTCCCAACATAAAAGTTGTAAATCTTTGTCTTGGCTTCAAGGACCTTCATGTCTCACTTTAACCAGAATTCATATATGACTTTTATGTCACGAGGGGTCCACGTGACTTCATGACTTGACCGTGTTCCTGACCTGATTATCTGTATACGTGCTGGTACCTATTCTAAGTGTGTATTGAGATGCAATATTAGTATGCACTATGGTGCTATTTAATGAGTGCACTGAGGTGTGACTCTACGTGCTAAGTGATCATTCGTGTTATATGTCAATACTTGTGTACCTTCTAGCAAGACATGGTAATTGGTCTGTAATAGTGTCGTGGTAAAATGATTATTGTTTGATACATTACACTAAGCATGGATCTAGATTGAGCCGATGTGGATTCATACTTAGGGTACACGTACTATGGTACGACATATAGGAGAATGACCATGTGACCACGACATATAATTCCAATATCGAGATAGGGTTAATCTAAGCAACTTAACTTGGTAGATGCATTGGGAGGGAACAGAATCTCGAGATCGTACGTCACCAGCCGCCCTGGGTCCCGTCCTGGCGCGTCGGGTTGGCTGCCTCGGATACTGTATAGCCATCCGCACTAGTGGAGTGCAGTATCTGATTTGTGAATGTCGAGCCAGCTCTTCCTATAGGAGAGCTGGAACCGTTACTGTTTGTTCTAGCGTGGTGGCCTTTCGAGGGACCGGTGCATTTCGTGCATGCGTGTATATAATGGTTTGGCTAGCCCTGCTGGAATGCGATACGATCTGAGGATTCCTATATATATATTGCATTACTGGGATAACCCAGGCAAATTATAGAAAGCCGTAGGAATGATTGGCCGCTTGTAAGCTAACTTATTTTGTGATATTTTTTTCTGTTAGCAACTGAGGAACATGGACTATCGTGGTGCGTGGTCCAACCCATGTCCTTGTTTGGTTGTTGGGTTGGACTATTGTGCTGCGATAGGCTATGGACCGAAGTCGCGACCAGAAGCCCTTCACCTGCCCATGGTTATAGGATATATCTTATCTCGGCACAATATTGGCACCGTTTGTCCTTGTTTGATTGTAAGGGTGTCGTATTGTCTCGATGATATGGTATAAGCCTATAACTTGTGAATCAGGTCTTATTATTATTACGCTTGGGTTTTATCTCACTCTTTTGTGCTCCCTTGTGGTACTTGCTATTCGGGGCCTGACCCTGCTGGTTTTGTTTGGCCAGATCTTGTAGCAACGCCAGAGGATCCAGCATTCTACCCAAACAATGGTGCACACCAGGAGTATGGGCGCCAGGGACCATGAGTGGGTTTCTTCTTCTCTGCTCTGATATCTTCTATTTTGTACTTGGCATTTAGCCACCGGCACCTGTTTAGCCGGCTGTTCTGGACATTAGTTTCCTTTACATAATTGTAATTAAATCAGACTGCAGCTGACTACGGTTATGTACTATTGACTCTCGGTACTAGCTTATCATTTTGGTATAGCTAGGCTCATGAATCATTTTGATGAAGCGTCGTGGACGCCTTACTGCTTTGTCTTATATGATCATTATTTACTTTTTCTTATTTTGATTGATTGAGACATAGATGCTCTGTGAGACCATAGGAGACTTGATTGTAGCATGCACCCCCTTGTCTCTTGACAGCCACGATCGTCGTATGACGTTTATATACCTCATATGGAGTAGCTGGCATAGTCTGTCTCAGTATTCCGGTACTGGGGCGTGACAAGGAAGGTGATTCCAGGGCTCAAGTCTACAAAGTTGGCAAAGTGCACATACTGCTTAGCTGGGAAGCAAAATAGGGTGTCTTTCCAAAGTCACCCAAGTTCAAGGAAGCCGGCGTTGCTCGAGTTGATTCACTCAGATATCTGCGGTCCTATGAAGGTAAAATCTATTGGTGGTGCTTCTTACTTTGTAACTTTTATTGATGACTGTTCCATGAAGGTTTGGGTCTATGCCTTAAAGACCAAGGATCAGGTGTTGCCTACTTTCAAAGAGTTTCAGGCCTCTGTTGAAAGAGAGACGGACAAGAAGTTATTATGTGTTCGGTCTGACAACGGCGACGAATACATCAGTCCCTTTGATACGTATTGCAGAGAGTAAGGGATACGACACCAGAAGACTCCGCCCAAGATACCTCAGCTCAATGGTGTAGCAGAGCGCATGAACAGGACACTGATAGAGAGAGTACGGTGTTTGCTGTCATAAGCAAACTTGTCGGGCAGTTATTGGGGTGAGGCTCTTCTCACAGCTGCTTATGTTATTAATTTGTCTCCTAGTGCTCCTTTGCAGGGTGATCTGCCTGATAAAGTATGGTACGGCAAAGAGCCGTCATACAATCACCTACGAGTGTTTGGCTGTAAGGCCTTCGTGCATGTACCGAAGGACGAGAGGTCCAAACTTGAGCCGAAGACGAGGCGATGCGTCTTTGTCGGCTACGGTCGGGATGAGTTTGGCTATAGACTCTACAACCCGGTGGGAAGAAAGCTCTACAGAAGCAGGGACGTAGTATTCGTCGAGGATCAGACCATGACCAACACTCAGGATTTCGAGACGCCTTCTGAGGCTGAGGAATTGCCTGAGTTAGAGTCATTTCGCTTCGAGCAGTTTCCAGAGGATATCGCAGAGGATCCAATTATGGGGGAGCCAGTACATGAAGTTGCTCCCAACCTTGATCATCAGCCTGCTGATGGTGGTCAGGGTATCCCTCAGGAGGATGAGCAGAGGCTATGGAAGACGAACACATGTAGGAGTGGATGGAGGCCATGCAGGAGGAGATGAGTTCCTTACACGCCAATTCCACTTATGAGTTGGTGCGGTTGCCAAAGGGCAAGAAGGCTTTGAAGAATCGATGGGTGTTTAGAGTGAAGCAGACGAATGATGCTACTCGCCCTCGATACAAAGCGAGGCTGGTAGTTAAAGGCTACGGTCAGCGAAAAGGCATAGATTATGATGAGATCTTTTCGCATGTCGTCAAGCATTCGTCTATTCGAGTGGTGCTAGCATTGGCAGCCAGTTTCGACTTGGAGGTCAAACAGATGGACGTGAAGACGGCATTCCTCCACGGTGATCTTGAGGAGGAGTTATACATGGAGCAGCCGGAGGGATTCTGTGAGAAGGGCAAGTCATATTTGGTCTGCCGGTTGAGAAGAGCTTGTATGGTCTGAAACAGGCTCCGAGGCAGTGGTACAGGAAGTTCGAGTCGTTTATGGGGGAGCTGGTTATGCACGGACGACGTCGGATCACTATATATTTGTAAGATATTTTGTCGATGATGATTTCATTATTTTATTGCTCTATGTAGATGATATGCTATTAGTGGGTCGGAATGCCACTAGGATAGCGGAGTTGAAGCGCCAACTGGGCGCGGCCTTCTCTATAAAAAATTTGGGCGCAGCGAAGACTATTCTTGGGATAGAGATCAGCCGAGAGAGAGAGAGTCCAAGCTGCTACATTTGTTCCAAAAGAAGTACATTCACCGGGTACTTCAGCGTTTCGGTATGGACGGGTGGAAGAAAGTGAGTTGCCCCCTGCGGCCCACTTTAAGTTCACTGATGAGCAGTATCCATCTACCGAGGACGAAAAGAAAGATATGGAGCGGGTTCCATATGCCTCAGCTGTGGGAAGTCTTATGTATACTATGGTGTGTACGAGGCCAGACATCGTTCATGCAGTTGGCACAGTTAGCAGGTACCTTTCAAATCCTGGAAGGGTACATTAGAGTGCGGTCAAGTGGATTCTGCGATACCTTCAGGACACTGCCGATTAGAGACTCTCTTTTGGTGGTGACGAGCCAAAGCTGGTTGGGTATACCGACGCTAATATGGCTGGAGATGTAGACACGAGGCGATCGACTTTGGGCTATGTGATGATGTTTGCTGGAGGAGCGGTATCGTGGCAGTCACGATTGCAAAAGTGTGTTGTCTTGTCAACGACAGAGGCAGAGTACATTGTGGCGACAGAGGCTTACAAGGAGTTGCTGTGGATGAAAAAACTGTTGCAGGAAATGGAACTGAAATAAGAGCAGTATACTTTGCTTTGCGACAGTCAGAGTGCTATTCACCTTGTGAAGAACCAGACATTTCATAGTCGGTCCAAGCACATCGAGACTCGGTATCACTGGATACAGGATGTGGTTGAGAAGAAGGATGCGGCGCTTGAGAAGGTTCATACTGATGACAATGGAGCGGACATGCTCACGAAGGTTCTTCCGAGGGAGAAGTTTGAGTACTGCAGGCAGATCGTCGGGATGATGACCTCCTCCACATAGTTGTGAAGGAGGAGATTTGTTGGAGTGGGTGGAGTTCCCAACCTATGTGGAGAAGACCCCGGAGTGCGACAAGTGTCATCTATGTGTCAGAGAATCTCGGGGAGGTGACGAGGCCAGTCGGAGGAGACAAAGAAGCTCGGGAAGCTACCTGGAGACATTCTGGAACAGGGGGGCAGATTTCGGCCCGAACTCAGCCCCACACAGAGTTCTGGCCGAACTCTGTGTTTTGGTTCCAGAACCGTTCTGGAGTCAAAACACAGAGTTCTGGCCGAACTCTGTGTCGTCGGGCTGGGCGAATTTCTGGGGTGATTTTTTCACCGTTGGATCATATCTGATGGTCCAGATTTTGCTGCGGATTAGGGTAGTTAATATTAGGTTATTCCTAACCCTAATCATTGTAGAGAACACAAGAAAAGAGATAGGAAGGAGGCAAGAGTGCCATTGCAACTTTGGGAGAGAAGACGGAGGATTGAAGGTCTTTTTCGGAGGAGAATCGGATTCGGGTAATCTCTACTCGTCGTTCTTGTTCTTCGTAGCCTTGTAATCATTGTTATTGCTTCCAATTGTCATGGGGATCTGATTTGGATCGGGAGAAGTTTGTAGAGGGTGTAATTCTTCTATTTCATTAGTGGAGGCTTCTCAGGGTTGGACTCCGATCGTCCCGTAGTTTTTCCCGCAAGGGTTTTCTACGTCAAAAATTCTGTGTCTGAGTGGTTTGTTTTGGTGTTTTGGTTCGTGCGTTGTATTGCTCGGTTCTCTCGCAGGTACTCTCTAGTTTGGGGAAAGGTTTTCGCGTTTCTTTCCCAACAATAACTTCATGAAATGTCATCATAGTTGCATATAGAGGAGACGAGAGATATGCATATATATTAGGGGTGCAACTTGGGTGGGCTAAGTCCGAGCCCGATCGGGTAAATCCGTTAATGGGTTAGGTTGGGGTTAAAGATTCTCGGGTTCGGGCTCTGTCAACCCCTGAATTTCAAAATAATTTTAAAATGAATATATATATATATATATATATATATATATATATATATATATATATATATATCAAATGACTAATTTAGCCTTAAAATAATTTAGTATAATTTTCTAGAATTTTTTAAATAATATTTAGATGATTTTAAATAATTTTTAAAACATAAAATATCACTTTGTAATAAAACAAAATGTCTTAATAGCATTTTGCAATTCAACAAAATGTTTTTAAACCAGTTTGCGAATAACAATTGTTCAGTGCAATTTATAAATTGCATAAACTACTGTGGGAGGGGTTTTGCAATTTCCTATTTTACAATTACTAAGGCGGTTGGGTTTAAAGTGCAAATAGTAAATTATCGGAGGGCTTATCTGTAAAAGCTCCCCACGACTCGGCCTGGGTATTGGTCGAGCGCCGCTCGTCGACGACGAAACCCTAACCCTAATTCATATTTCTTCGTCAAAACCCCAAATCGACCCCCCTAACCTAGCCTATAAAACTCCCCATACTCGAAACCCTAACCCAGACCCCTAGCCGAACACCATAGCCACCGCAATCTATCATCTTCTCCGACGAGTCGCCGGAGCTAGTCGCTTGCCAGCGCCGCCAATCCAGATGCCGTCGCCGCACTCCAGCACCACCGACGTGATCGCCGCATCGAGACGAGCACAGCGCCGTCGCCATCCGCCACCGCCGACGCTTCCTCCGCCCTGTCGTAGCCGCAACAGCAACCTCCACTGGACACGTACGTGTCACTTGAACCCTGTGTCGTCCTGTGTCTCGTGAACACGACCCCAGACGCGCCTAGAGACGAGCAGTACATGGGTAGGTTCGGACACGCAGAAATGGCGTCGTGCGTGTCGTGCTGAACGAAGACACAAGACTCGTGTCTAGATCCCGTGTCCTAAACAGTCAGGACACGAGTTGTGTTATTGTGTTATTGGGTATTCAAGTGTTAACGGGTTTGGGCTTATGTTATTCGTTTTAATATATAATTAATGTAAACCCGATCCTATCAGCAAGCTCGTGCTGGCCTATTGGCTAGCTGAGTGGGGCTCAGTCACTGACCATTGCATACCCAGTTCGAACCCCCCTCTCATATGTGGGGTATTTTTTGGTTTTTTTTAAATCAATGTTTCTTTTTATGTGTATATTATATATATGTATATATATATATATATATGTATATATAATTATATAAATTTTGTAAAAATAGTAAATAGGTATATAATGTTATATTGAACCGTTTAGAACATTTTTTCTCTAATATATATTATAAACTATATATTTCACACACACACACACACACACACACACACACACACATATATATATATATATATATATATATATATATATATATATATATATATATATATATATATATATATATATATATATATATATATATAAAATATATATATATAAAAAAATATATATATATAAAATATATATATATATATATATAAGTAATGAAATATTGAAGTTAATTAATATTAATTCTTGCTTTCATTTCTTTTGTATTTTGAGGAGTATATTATATTATATATATATATATATATATATTTAATTTTGTCATTTAAATTTTTGCCACTTAATTTTAGTCATTTAAATTATGTCATTTAATTCAGTCATTTAAATTTATGTCAATATAAATACAGTGCCTATACTATAATATGTAAATAAATACAGTGCCTATACTGTAATACGTATTTATAAATACAGTGCCTATACTGTAATATGTACGCTTTCAATTTCTACAATTTAAATTATATGTATTTAAATTACGTATTATTTAGGATTTACGTACGTTGTACAAACGACCACTCTGAGTCCAAGCCTAACATGGGTTGATCGGACTCAGGTGAGCCTACACATATTCGGGGTCTAGTCAAGTCATATTGGATTTGATTCACGGCTTCGGGTTCCATATCTGGACTTCGGTTCAATTTTAAATACGCGAACAAATACATTAAATAATTATTTATTTAATTTCAGAATCTGTGATTTATGAACTTTGAATTTTTAGACCACTTTTTAATGCAAAATAAATTCTAAAAAAATTACTATAAAATAGTATATTAATTAATCTAATTTAATATAATTTTTCTATGATTTAATCTACTGTTTTGACACTGTTTAAAAATAGTAAAACAGAACTCATTTTTAATGTACACTTGTATTCTGATTTTTAATAAATACTTACACTGGATCATAAATTCCAGAAAAATTATATTAAATTACTATAATTAACAAGGATCAATTTGGTATATTATTTCATATAAAATAGTACTGTATAACTATCTTAATAATTATTGGAACATAATGTACAGTATGATTAATTAAATAATTAATATTAACTTGGGTGTTTTTGTGTATTTTTGGGATATTTTAGTATCGGGACCTTACCCTACCTTAGTGTAGAGACCTACTTGTTAGTCTAGATGTTGTAACACCTCACTTGGACTACTAGAACTTTACCTAGCTAGTGTCCTATTAGGAGCCGTGTCACAACACTAGTGTAATCTTAATCATAACTTAGAGGCTGAGTTGTATATCATTTTGACAGGACACCGGACATCTGTACCTTCATATTATTACTCTTGCTTTACTCAAGGCAAGTACCCCTACAAACTTATTTACTGCTTATGATAAATAAACTGTAAATGAATCATGTTAGAACACTGCTCTATGAATAAACTGCAAGTCATATCTTCACATGCTTCTTACTGGTTCTCAGTACATGACATGCTTTATAGTATTCACTCACATGTTATAAAATGGGTTATGGAAAAACTGATAGTTGAGTACGTGATCATGCCCCCTTCTCCCGTACGTATGTACCGAGCAAGGTTGACATTTTATATGTATACCTTGTCGTAGGCGTACCAGCTGTATTTGTACGTATGTACATCTATCGCTTGCTTACTTATACGAAAGTACATTTTATATACTTGTACCACAGTGCATTTTACACCTATTGACGATCACGTACCTGCTCCAGTTATAAACTATATATATGCATGTGTCGCCATGACAAATGCATCCTTGCCATGATAGTTGTGATTTTACATGATAGATTGTGCCATGTTTAGGATTGCAGTCATTTCATCTCTTACCATGTCATAATCAGTATTATATGTTTGTAGTACAAGTACTTTCTCCCGTCCTGACAGGATAACGTTGTAGGTGTACTTTCCGAGGAGGAAATACTTTGCGATACTTTTTATGGAGCTGCTTTTGAGGACCTGGCCTTTGCTCCAGAAGAGGCCCCAGCGGGGAACCTTGCTTAGACTTGCCAGTCGACTATAGACTTAGAGTTATTACAACTTTTATTTAGTTACTGGACTTTGTCTCCAGTTATTACTTTGGAAGTGTATTAAACTTTAAAACATATTTGATTTCATCTATAAATGTTGTGTTGTGACAAACATCTTAAAATGCTTTAAATATAATCTTTAGCAAACTTAGTACTATCCTGACTATCTTTTAGAACAGCTTACTACGTTTTCACCAAGCGTAGGCAGGACATGGCTCGGCCTGGCCCAACAATTTGGTTTGCGGGTCGTGACAAGCTAGGACTTGGATTAAAATATTTGAACCCGATTAAAATCAGATTGGGCTCGAGTTCATGTGTTGGGTTACCCGAAGAACCCGAACACGACTTATATATACACACACACACACACTTCTTAAATAAAAAGTTTAAATCCTGAATTTCTTCACCCAAACCCTTCAACTCTTTGTCATAAATCTTATTTTAGTTTGTATTTTGAAATGATCAAGGCTTGATTGATATTTGATTATGTGTTTAATTACTTTTGTTTAAAATTATTTCAAATATTATATTAGATCCCGATGAACCCGACCAAACCCGAGCCTCCGGGCTTGGTCTTGAGCTTCATATGTTGAACCCGAGGTCGGGTTGGACTTGGGCTCGGGCTAGGCTTATGATTCCTCGGGTTGAGCTCTGATTGACCTCAAGTCCGACCCAACCCGCCCGAGTTGCACCCCTAATATATATATATATACTAGTGGTTAACCCGTGCCATAATGGCACGGACTCGAACCCGGCCTTTTAGACGTAGGCGTGCAGGCACCGGGCCAGCGCCAAGGAGTTCCGGACAGAGACGTGGCCTCCGAACTCGGCCTTCTCGACGTAGGCATGCAGGCACCGGGCCAGCGCCAGACACCCGAGCCCGGCGGAGGCGGACACGACAAAGACCACGATGGTGGCATTCGGGGGGGCGTGGGGCCTCATGAAGGTGAAGATGCGCATGGCCGTTGCGGGGCGTCCGAGGGCGGCGAGGCTCGAGACGACGGCGGTCCAGGAGACGACGTCCCTGTGCGGCATTCCGTCGAACACCCGCAGGACTTGGTCGGCGGAGCCACGTCGGGAGTAGGCGGTGAGCAGGACGGCCTGCACGAAGGGGTCGGGCCGGAATCCGAGGAGGAGGGCGTGTGCGTGGAGCGACCTGGTGGCGGCGGCGGCGGCCGCGGTGGTGGTGTTGAGCAAGAAAGAGAAGGTGTAGGAGTCATGAGGGATGCGGCGACGGAGCATTTGGGAGTAGATGGAGAGTGGGTCGGCGGAGATGGTGATGGCGGTGTTGAAGGAGGAGTTGGGGTTGGTCATGGCGGTGAAGAGGGAGGCGACGAAGGAAGGGTCGGCGTCGGCGACGCGGTGGAGGAGGCTGCTTGCGACGAAGGGGTTGCGGAAGAGGCCGACGACGACGGCGTGGGCGAGGATGGAGCAGAGACGGCGGTGTTGAAGGAGGAGTTAGGGTTGGTCATGGCAGGAAAGAGGGAGGCGACGAAGGAAGGGTCGGCGTCGGTGACGCGGTGGAGGAGGCTGCTTGCAACGAAGGTGTTGCGGAAGAGGCCGACGACGACGGCGTGGGCGAGGATGGAGCGGAGACGGTGGAGGGAGGGTTGGTGCAAGAGGAGCTGGAGGCGGGGGTGCCGTTGGAACAACCGGTTGCTCCGCACCCAACATGGGACCTCCTCCTCTCTTATAGAAAGAGGGGCAATTTAGTCCTTTCATCATCGTTGAACCAGAGCACATGGGTCGGACCAAAAATCCACTGTGCTTTATATTATACTAGTGGATAACCCGTGCCATAATGGTACGGACACGAAACCGGCCTTCTCGACGTAGGCGTGCAGGCACCGGATTAGTGCCAGGGAGTTCCGGACGGAGATGTGGCCTCCGAACCCGGCCTTCTCGACGTAGGCGTGCAGGCACCGGGCCAGCGCCGATCCCGGCGGAGGAGGACACGGCAAAGACCACGGTGACGGCGTTCAGGGCGACGTGGGGCCTCATCGAGGCGAAGATGCGCAGGGCCGTCGCGGGGCGTCCGAGGGCGGCGAGGCCCGAGACGACGGTGGTCCAGGAGACGACGTCCCTGTGCGGTATTCCGTCGAACACCCGCAGGGCGTGTTCGGTGGAGCCGCGTCTGGAGTAGGCGGTGAGCAGGACGGTCTGCACGAAGGGGTCGGACCAAAATTCGAGGAGGAGGGCGTGTGCGTGGAGCGACCTGGTGACGGCGGCGGTGGTGTTGAGTAAGGCAGAGACGGTGTGGGAGTCGGGAGGGACGCGACGGTGGAGCATTTGGGAGTAGATGGAGATGGGGTCGGCGGAGATGGCGATGGCGGTGTTGAAGAAGAAGGGGTTGGGGTTGGTCATGGCGGAGAAGAGGGAGGCGGCGAAGGAAGGGTCGGCGGCGCAGTGGAGGAGGCTGCTTGCGACGAAGGGGTTGCGGAAGAGGCCGGCGACGACAGCGTGGGCGAGGATGGAGCGGAGGCGGCGGAGGGAGGGGCGGTGCAAGAGGAGCTGGAGGCGGAGGTGCCGTTGGAACAACTGGTTGCTCCGCATCCAACATGAGACCTCCTCATCTCTTATAGAGAGAGGGGCAATTTAGTCCTTTCATCATCGTTGAACCAAAGCACATGGGTCGGACCAAAAACCCATTGTGCTTTATATTATAGATTGTCACGACCCGATCCCAAATAATTGGGTCGAACCGGATCATGTCCAGCCTGCACCGTTGTTGAGACGGCGGCAGTAAGTTGTTCCATTAGCAGGTAACCATAACAACAACATCTATATTTGTCATAACTCTTTATTCGGGAAATAAAACTTTATTGAACATTTGAAATAAATACAACTGGAATTTAAAAGTACTAAAATTAATACTGAATTCAAATAAACAGAATTTTCAAATGAAACAACAAAAATGGAAAGGAAAAATCTATCTAATCATTCGGCTCTTCGGCCTCGGTCCCTGCGTCCTCCAATGGGGACTCTGGCAGCACTACGGGGTACAGAGCAGAGTCGTAATAGCTGCTGTACAACAGCTCAGCATCCTCAATATCCCCTAAAAATGTATCTCCAGTCAGGAGGGAGCAAAGTACATTTCATGCTAATTTAAACAGCTAAAATAAATAATAGAATCATGCACTTTTAAACAGTTTAGAAATGAACAGTTTTCTAGCAGTAAAACAGTGTGATTTGAATAGGCAATGAATATGACCGGCTTGGGTTGTTACAGTCGTATCCT
The DNA here is from genome assembly GCA_029216955.1 of Iris pallida. Taxonomy (NCBI): domain Eukaryota; kingdom Viridiplantae; phylum Streptophyta; class Magnoliopsida; order Asparagales; family Iridaceae; genus Iris; species Iris pallida. The sequence continues at coordinate 2,175,633 of JANAVB010029818.1, read as the reverse complement.
ATTAATACGATATGGCTTATCCCCGTGTGAGAGAGGGGTCTAATGTCACGACCCGCACCCAATTTTTTTTTTCAAACGGATACGAGACGTGTCCAAGCCAGCCTACGCCGCAGTGTCGGCGGTAGAACGCTGTCACGGCCATGAAGATCAAAAATCACAAATAATGTTCATTCATAAAATTAATTTAATTTATAATGATCTCAAATTTTACATTTGCAGAAAATATAAATTGGTATAATTATAAAATGACTACAACTCAGCTATCTAGTTAGTCTCTAGGCTTTTATCTGTAAGTATTCCCGTCACTCCCCAAGCTAAGTGAATCCACGGCTAACCTGAAAATGTTGGTTTCCAGTCAGGAATGGAACGAGCACAATTCACTGAATACAATTTCAAATAAAGAAAATGACTATAAAACAAAGGTTAGACATCAATCATGAGTTTTGAAAATAAACAGAAAATACAGAAAACCAATAGCAAATAAATAGACACAAAATAATTTCTCCAATTGTTAGAAGTACCTTTGATATGTGATCAGTCTGGGCCACTACACCGCACGGTCTACAATGTCTACTTGCAGAAAATAAGCACTGTCTACAATGTCTACTTGCAGAAAAATAAGCACTGTCTACGATGTCTACTTGCAGAAAAATAAGCACTGTCACGATGTCTACTTGCAGAAAAATAAGCACTGTCTACGATGTCTACTTGCATAAAAGTAAGCACTGTCTACGATGTCTACTTGCAGAAAGTAAGCACTGTCTACGATGTCTATTGCATGAAAATAAATACTGTCTATGATCGGATCACACATCTTTGGTACTTCTCATTCCCGACTCAACAATTTATAATAGAGTATAAAAATCACATAACCAATGACTAATCAATGAAGTATAGTAAAGATCAATATCGAAATGCAGACAATAAATTGTACTCGTCTGTGGTCCTGTGCTGGTGAAACCGATAATCCAAATCACTCGATATGCCACAATAGTCAAAACCCGTACAACAGTCCCCGGAAGCTGAAATAAACATTACCAATGTTCTTAGAATAGTCAAATTAGCTAGGATTGCCTATCCTTAAGTCCAATTCTGGACACAGGGGCAAAACGGTAATTTTGGGCCAAAACGGTGTCCGCCGTTAGACCCGCTTTGCACCGAAAAGCGTGCCAGAGTCAATGGTCTCTAAAGTCGTCAAACTATATGTTTATAGATCCAGTTTTCTGATACGAACCCAACCGTATGTCCAAAGTTGGATTCCGACGGGCCGTGCACAAAATCGCCCGTTGAGTGGGACCGTGGGGCCCGCAAAAAACGGTGATTTTATCAACTGTCTCAGAATCGGACCAAACTTGGCATACAGGACCAGAAAAATGATACGGTCCTGCTAGCACAAGTTTCGTCTCGATCTGACGAGCGTGCACAAAGTAATTAGAGAATTTGCAAAGTGCACGATACGGTAAATTTCGACGGATACGCATCAAATTCGTCGCGCACACGCGACCAATTTGAATTCCGTCAAAGCCCACACGACCACGAAGCCGTTACGCACCTTTCGATGCCTTCGGTTTGCGACCACGTCGCCCGAAATGACGGAACGCACGTCGTGTCGAGAGATTTTCAATATTTTAAAACAGGTTTTTCTAAAACTTCGAGATCGGATAACTTTCTAGATACTTTATGAATTCAGGTTCTATAAAAGGTGTTGTAATCCTGTATATGTTGGCTAAAAAGGTGTTCAAATAGATTCCTAAAATTTCTATTATTCTGTTCTAGAATCCCCTTCCAAAACAGGAGATTGGACTGCTTGGGTTCTGTTTTAGGACAGACTTTTGGGTCAACTTCACGTCGATTTTTGAGTCGATTCCTACTCGTTTCCATCCAGACTTATCTAATGGATGTGAAGGTGTATCTATGGGGTTCATACCTGAAGAAGTGGCTCGAGAAATAGTCGATTGTGCGCGAAGATATCTCGCGACGAAGCTGCATCTCCGTGCAACTGCTGTTGCTGTTTCTTCCTTGAGCGCGTGGCTTGCACGCGCGCGGCCCTGTCTCGGCGACAGTCCGGCCGACTCTGGCCGTCGTGGCGGCGGTGGGCGGTGTGCCTAGGGTCGGAGAAGGTGGCGTCGGGTGTTGGTGGCGTGGATGAGCTAGGGTTTGGTGTTTGCGTGACTCCTCTGTTCGAAACCTCATATTTATATATGTTCGTTTTATACAGGGTTGGTTCCCAGTTAGCTCAGGTTAGAAGTTTCGGGTATGGGCTGTTGTTTCAAATATTGAGGGGGGGGGGTTTAAGCCTGGCCCGGGCTCAGCTAGGCTGGGTTGGCCCGGCCGGCCACTGCCTCTTTTTCATTTTATTTCTTTTTTTCTCCTATTCAATTCATTTCATATATATATAAATGTAATATATTTGTATATACATGTTTATACGTATATACTTATATATCTATATATATATATATATATATATATATATATATATATATATATATATATATATATATATATATATATATATATATATATATATATATGTACATATGTGCGTATATATACATATATATATATATATATATATATATATATATATATATATATATATATATTATTAATCATATATATATATACATTTATATATTTATATATACATACATGTATCCCCATTTATAATATATTTATATACATATATATACACATACAAAATATAATAATATATAATCTATATATATTATACCTTTATTAGGTAATAATAATAATATAACCAATAATAATATATTATTATATATAATAATAATAATAACAATAATAATAATAGTAATAATAATAATAATAATAATAATAATAATAATAATTTTAATAAATCAATAATGGTATATACCATATTGCACAGTCTAAAAATCCTAAAATGTACCAGGACCCTTTTCTACAATTGTCGTCGAATATCGACTAATAATAATAATTATAATAAATAATTAATGAATATTTTAGAAAATATTCATTAAATCATTAACACGAAATACAACACCCTCATACCAAATTCCATCAACACGAATGTCATTGGACGTGTCGCATGACTACACGGGCTTGGGCTCAGTTTGAGTCCAGTCCGGGCTAAAATGGTATAATCAGTTTTTCCTAACTTCAATAATATAATTAATAACTAAAAAATCTTCGGTAAGTGTTAAGTCGCAACTTAGCTTGGTTTTCCTAGTTAGGACATCACTATGGCTCGGCCTTCCCTATCAGGGCTAGCACACTAGTCAAAGCACGTCAATGCACTATCCGTACCACGTTTTCTAGTCGCCTTGTACTCCAAAACTCCATTATGACTAAAATTATCTACCGTAAAATAAACTAAATAATTATTTACAAAAAATCTAAAATTACCATTTAAATCAAATAAATAAATAAAATATTTCAAGAATTTCGGGAAGGGGAGCTACAAATCTACCTACCTTAAAAATAATTTTGTCCTCGAAATTCTAATTCATAACTATTCCTAAAAATATCAAAGTCTACTATTACCTCAATATCCTCAAATTTCATTTCTCAAAAAATATTTTATAAACTCGAATACTTGAGGACTTCTACCCACCTTTGGTCACACTACTCCCTCAAAGCTAGGTCACTAAAATTTTATAATCATCCAACTAATTGCTATAATTGCTACCAATTGATATCTACTGAATATGGCACCTATAAATCTCTCTGATCTATCAAATAACCCAGAATCTAACATGCAACAAATTTACACAAGTAGCAAAAAAAATATTGCTAAATTCTAATAAGCGTGACCATTCGTCACTCTGTAACAGGAAGGACAGGAAGATAAAGAAGAATAATCGAGAGCATTTATGAAGTTTCACGAGCGGTAGAGTGTATCCAATGATGCAGATAGAATGAAAGTCTATGAACCATTGGCTTATTTGCTAGATTGGGCTACTCTAGTCCAGTCACTTGCTAAATCAAGAACCCTTCGTTTCTTAGAGGGGCTTGTAATCCGTAAAATACAGAAATTCTGTTCTCGGAGTCTTAGACAATATTCCAAAATAGGACTGAATTTGAAAAATCAAGATTGTGATCTTTTTCGGGGTTATCTAAACACACGAGCAAGGGATGCGAATGCAATGCAAGATCGTCTCGCGACGTCCAAGTAGATGGAATAATGGTTACGAAGGACATCACATTCTAAGGGGTGGAGACTTCATAGTAGGTATAGGGACCTATTTCAATGGGTTCGGTTTTATAGTCCAAAAATAGTGGTATGCATGAATGGGTTTTACTGTGTCTTAATGGGTTTCCCGATTGGGCATCCATCGTCGGTTGGATGAACCTAGGACTTCAATCTGAATTGACTGGACAATATCCCGATGATAGACTATTTCTACTAGGCTAGGGTAACCTAGAATAGGTTTCTACCCACGTGGTTGAGCTAGATAGCAGTCGGATTGGTTAATATGCTTTGTAAGCCTTGAAGATGTGCTTTCCGTGACTTTCGTGTTTAAAGTCGTACGAGAAGACACAATTGAGTGGCACACTAGTGACATGTGCGCAGGGGACTTCGAGTAGACCACAACCATATATTGGGTCGAAAGGGTCGAGTCGAAGTCGAGTCTCTAATGGTAGTCAGAAAGTATACGGGTATTATGGTAAGGGTTATAGCTAGTCCTTTTTACCTGAAAGTCGTACCATAAAAATAGAGTACAAGGGGACAGGTTTGAGTGGGACATGATATACCTAGATGAAGGTGGACTCGTCTAGATCTTACATATGAAATTTGTTGGAAGATAACCGCTGGTATTGTGCTCCGAATATTAATGACACGGCCGGTGACACAAAATAATCTAATGGAAAGTGGGAGTCCATGAGACACTAATTATCATCCTAATAAAAAATTATTCTAATCAATCGATAATCCTCGTATATCCAAATACTTTAGGAGGCTTACAGTCTACCCACCTTAGAAATAGGACATGGTCTTAGGAAAATTGAGGTTAGAGGGTTCCCAAAGTCCGGATACTGTACCCCGACTCTTGTTGATAAAGAATGAGGTATGGCGCAATGGGATACGGTAGATATAAGTCAAGTCAAGGATCGTTCCTCCATGAATGGAAAACGAGTGTGTACAATGACACATAGTCGATAAAATAGAATGACCTACTCGTCCGCAGTATACGAGAGTTTCTGATGGGGTAACCAACTACAAGGCACAACATAAGAAAAGAATTCTAACAACTGAGTCAAGAAATTCTATTTGTGTCAACCTGCCAGGCTATCGTCACAGAGTTGTAGTGATCGTGTATTGCTGTTGACAACTGGTAGTTCATAATATGACAGAATATTTAAGCTATGGTATTGGCTAAGCTAGTGACCGTGGTGTTCCAACACTAGTTAGGTCTCAATAATAAAATTTACATAACTAGAGTAATATTTGTTGGAAACCAATCTCGGAATGAGTGTCACGGTAAATGATTACCCTATTGTCCACTCATCTCATGTCTAACTGTGGGCTTCGGTCGAGGAAGGGTTGGTTCAAGGCTTAAGGGTTGCTAGTTAAGGCAAGCTTCCAGCAAATAATTAGAGACTCACAACATTTGGTTTCTTGAGAATAGATAGTCTCCTAGGTTGGCGTTCTGACTAAGGGTAAAACCCTAATCATTCTCAAATTCGGATGGCTCGAAAGTCTCAATAGTAGTTTGAGGGTCGATGGGAGAACGATTAACTCAATCACATGACTGGCCGATGGTAGCTACACTTGTGCCTACCATTATCATAGCTATGGGAACACTCTGTATCTTTCTACCATCACGAGCTTTCGCCTTTCCAAATCGGTGAAAGACAAAAACAATAAAGAGTTCAAGGGAGATGTTACTGAATACAATTTCGTGATTCAAGGGCGAACATATAATTCAAGAGGAATTGTAAATGCAGTCGCGGATGAGATCCTAGAGACATCTACATCTCAATCCACGTGGGATAATCAGAGAGAGAGCGAATCGAGTGCACAACGGTTGATCAGACCGTAATACATCAATTCTGATTAGACAATATGTTAGTAGGTGTCCCCAATAAACATATGTCTTGAATCAAGTTCGATAAAAAGTAAGCTTGCAAAACTAGGCTGTGATAGCAACATTGGTCAAATAGTCAAATTACAAGTATACAGGATTTTTGAAAGAAGGCACAAGAAGTTCGAGTTCTGAGAGAATCAAAACCTTACCCGGTATTCTTACTTATACAGTCATCCTACTATCTTCTTATCCACAAGGACTTGGTCGACTAAAGGGGTTATGACCTCTAACTTCTATATTCTATGCAAACCTATTAGATTCAGTCAATTACCTCGCCAATAGATCACAAGGACCACGGAATACTAGGTTGGGAGACATGCTATCCATCCTGCAGAACTTCTGCTAGAATTAGCTTTGGATCTTATGGGACATACATGGCATTGTCCTATCCTCCATAGTATCCCAAACTTGTAATCACGCCTGAAATCATTTCACCGAGGATTACGCCTCGCCCGTATACTCGTACGATGGTAAACCCTTGGTTCCGTGACTCAGATGTGATATCCTATCAGATACTCTACCTGACACTAAGGTAACTACGATCAAAGAGGACCACTAGCCATAGTTTTAGTAACATTCTATAACCTATATTTTCATAAACTACTTTCAACTATAGGGGTCGTGTCTCGCCAGTGCGCTGTTGGCTGCAGTGAATCCATAGTCTCCATAATTTAATTAAATGGCGACAGTGCGCTGTTGTCCTGCCATTATACGTTAACTAACATTCCTTTAACTATACCTAAAAATATTCATGAGCTTCTAGAGAATCGAACAAGTTGACCATGAAATAGAGCGTAAGCATTTGTTCTATCAATCATAACCCTTAAAATAAAGGATTGAACATGAAAGAAATATCTGAGGACAAAGAAATACAACATTCTAATATATATTCTATGTGTATTCAAACCACAGAGGAAAACCTTTGGATCGAAACTAACTTGAGGTTCGTATGGGTATAACAATAATCAGAATTTATACAAAATAATAATTCCTAGGGCAATTAGAAACTACACAGGCAATTCGACAAGATATGAGGATGATATCTAAGAGGCAAAAAGAAGGATTTGCACAATTCATCAGGGTTAGATCATTGATTCTATGAAGCCCTGTCCCACCAAGTGAATAACCTATCCACATGGGATCGTATCGTCATATCAAGAGGAAATAGTGTACCTATGAGGATCTGACACTCTATCAAAATTAATAACTCCTTATCTACCTTGCATGGCCTAGACTACCCATCGATAAATTTGTATAAGGGACTCCTAGTCCTAGTCATTCTCGTAAATTAAATTAATTTCTAATTCGTAAATGAGCATTTCCTAGTCGCAGGCTCGTAATAGTACAACTAACTTAAGTACTATCACGAGTTCGCGTGATTTGCGAAGACTGACCTGCATGGGCCACCACAAAAACTTGTCACGACCCGCACCCAATTTTTTTTTTTCAAACGGATACGAGACGTGTCCAAGCCAGCCTACGCCGCAGTGTCGGCGGTAGAACGCTGTCACGGCCATGAAGATCAAAAATCACAAATAATGTTCATTCACAAAATTAATTTAATTTATAATGATCTCAAATTTTACATTTGCAGAAAATATAAATTGGTACAATTATAGAATGACTACAACTCAGCTATCTAGTTAGTCTCTAGGCTTTTGTCTGCAAGTATTCCCGTCACTCCCCAAGCTAAGTGAATCCACGGCTAACCTAAAAATGTTGGTTTCCAGTCAGGAATGGAACGAGCATAATTCACTGAATGCAATTTCAAATAAAAAAAATGACTATAAAACAAAGGTTAGACATCAATCATGAGTTTTAAAAATAAACAGAAAATACAGAAAACCAATAGCAAATAAATAGACACTCCAACTGTTAGAAGTACCTTTGATATGTGATCAGTCTGGGCCACTACACCGCACGGTCTATAATGTCTACTTGCAGAAAATAAGCACTGTCTACAATGTCTACTTGCAAAAAAATAAGCACTGTCTACGATGTCTACTTGCAGAAAAATAAGCACTGTCTACGATGTCTACTTGCAGAAAAATAAGCACTGTCTACGATGTCTACTTGCAAAAAAGTAAGCACTGTCTACGATGTCTACTTGCAGAAAGTAAGCACTGTCTACGATGTCTACTGCATAAAAATAAACACTGTCTATGGTCGGATCACACATCTTTGGTACTTCTCGTTCCCGACTCAACAATTTATAATAGAGTATAAAAATCACATAACCAATGACTAATCAATGAAGTATAGTAAAGATCAATATCGAAATGCAGACAATAAACTGTACTCGCCTGTGGTCCTGTGCTGGTGAAACCGATGATCCAAATCACTCGATATGCCACAATAGTCAAAACCCGTACAACAGTTCCCGGAAGCTAAAATAAATATTACCAATGTTCTTAGAATAGTCAAATTAGCTAGAATTGCCTGTTCTTAAGTCCAATTCTGGATACAGGGGCAAAACGGTAATTTTGGGTCAAAACGGTGTCCGCCGTTGGACCCGCTTTGTACCGAAAAGCGTGCCAGAGTCAACGGTCTCTAAAGTCGTCAAACTACATGTCTACGGATCCAGTTTTCCGATACGAACCCAACCGTATGTCCAAAGTTGGATTACGGTGGACCGTGCACAAAATCACCCGTTGAGTGGGACCGTGGGGCCCACAAAACGGTGATTTTATCAACTGTCTCAGAATTGGACCAAACTTGGCATACAGGACCAGAAAAACGATACGGTCCTGCTGGCGCAAGTTTCGTCTCGATCTGACGAGCGTGCACAAAGTAATTAGAGAATTTATAAAGTGCACGATACGGTAAATTTCGACGGATATGCATCAAATTCGTCGCGCACACGCGACCAATTTGAATTCCGTCAAAGCCCACACGACAACGAAGCCGTTACGCACCTTTCGATGCCTTCGGTTTGCGACCACGTCGCCCGAAATGACGGGACGCACGTCGTGTCGAGAGATTTTCAATATTTTAAAACAGGTTTTTCTAAAACTTCGGGATCGGATAACTTTCTAGATACTTTATGAATTCAAGTTCTATAAAAGGTGTTGTAATCCTGTATATGTTGGCTAAAAAGGTGTTCAAATAGATTCCTAAAATTTCTATTATTCTGTTCTAGAATCCCCTTCCAAAACAGGAGATTGGACTGCTTGGGTTCTGTTTTAGGACAGACTTTTGGGTCAACTTCACGCCGATTTTTGGGTCGATTCCTACTCGTTTCCATCCATACTTATCTAATGGATGTGAAGGTGTATCTATGGGGTTCATACCTGAAGAAGTGGCTCAGGAAATAGTCGACTGTGTGCGAAGATATCTCGCGACGAAGCTGCATCTCCGTGCAACTGCTGCTGCTGTTTCTTCCTTGAGCGCGTGGCTTGCACGCGCGCGGCCCTGTCTCGGCGGCAGTCCGACCGACTCTGGCCGTCGTGGCGGTGACGGGCGGTGCACCTAGGGTCGGAGAAGGTGGCGTCGGGTGTTGGTGGGGTGGATGAGCTAGGGTTTGGTGTTTGCGTGACTCCTCTGTTCGAAACCTCATATTTATATATGTTCGTTTTTATACAGGGTTGGTTCCCTGTTAGCTCAGGTTAGGAGTTTCGGGTATGGGCTGTTGTTTCAAATATTGGGGGGGGGGGTTTAAGCCTGGCCCGGGCTCAGCTGGGCTGGGTTGGCCGGGCCGGCCACTGCCTCTTTTTCATTTTATTTCTTTTTTTCTCCTATTCAATTCATTTCATATATATATAAATGTAATATATTTGTATATACATGTTTATACGTATATACTTATATATCTCTATATATATATACACAAAAATACCTATATATGTATATATGTATATATACGCACATATGTACATATATATATATATATATATATATATATATATATATATATATATATATATATATATATATATATATATATATATATATATATATATATATATATATAAATACACATATACACATATTCATATATATATATATATATATATATATATATATATATATATATATATATATATATATATATATATATATATATATATATATATATATATATATATATTATTAATCATATATATATACATTTATATATTTATATATACATACACGTATCCCCATTTATAATATATTTATATACATATATACACATACAAAATATAATAATATATAATCTATATATATTATACCTTTATTAGGTAATAATAATAATATAACTAATAATAATATATTATTATATAATAATAATAATAACAATAATAATAATAGTAATAATAATAATAATAATAATAATTTTAATAAATCAATAATGGTATATATACCATATTGCACAGTCTAAAAATCCTAAAATGTACCAGGACCCTTTTCTACAATTGTCGTCGAATATCGACTAATAATAATAATTATAATAAATAATTAATGAATATTTTAGAAAATATTCATTAAATCATTAACACGAAATACAACACCCTCATACCAAATCCCATCAACACGAATGTCATTAGACGTGCCGCATGACTACACGGGCTTGGGCTCAGTTTGAGTCCAGTCCGGGCTAAAATGGTATAATCAGTTTTCCCTAACTTCAATAATATAATTAATAACTAAAAAATCTTCGGTAAGTGTTAAGTCGCAACTTAGCTTGGTTTTCCTAGTTAGGACATCACTATGGCTCGGCCTTCCCTATCAGGGCTAGCACACTAGTCAAAGCACGTCAATGCACTATCCGTGCCACGTTTTCTAGTCGCTTTGTACTCCAAAACTCCACTATGACTAAAATCATCTACCGTAAAATAAACTAAATAATTATTTACAAAAATTCTAAAATTACCATTTAAATCAAATAAATAAATAAAATATTTCAAGAATTCCGGGAAGGGGAGCTACAGCTAATACAGTTCTAAGTTACAGTGGATGTGGTCATAAACATTACTCTATTCCCCCCAGTACCCAATAGTCAATCAGTCAGTGCTCTCCAAGGAAGTTTCGTGTTGCATCGTGGTTTAAACTTGTAGTAAAACGATTATTAAAATAACTGTAAACTAACATAAACTGTACTTACCTCAAAATGGACTGGACTGGAAAGGTTGAAGACTTCGAGATGGGATTTAGGATCGTCTTCGAATTCCTACATTTCGAGAAGTTGATTTCAGAACCCAGGGTTACCAAGCTAACTATACTAGTGAAATCTCTAATTGTGTCATAATCAATTTTAATCTTTATTTATTAACCACGAACAAAAACACGATTATTGGTGCGTTAAAATTAATAACGAGGGAAAGATCATTTAACCTTGTATTTTGGAAAAACTTGTCGTTACCAAATTAATTTGATTAAAACTTTGTATTTTCATAATTATACATATAAAACTAAATTTCTTATTTTAATGAGAAAAACATGATCGTTGTTAAATATTAAAACTTGTAAATTTTAATGTGAGAAAACTTTATTAATTTTTATATCAAAATAATTATCTATTTTGATTTACGCGTACGCTAAAAGAACTCGCAAAACCAGAAAAACAACAGAAAACCTACGCTACTAAATTACAGGTCACAGAGCCAAAAACCAGCTGGGCTTATGCCCATTACAATTTATTTACATAAATTGAAATAAGACGAAACGGTTGTTAGTTCTAAAAATCTTCCTACAATTTAAGTATGAAATAAATTAGATAATAAATAATTTAAATATTTAATGAGTCTCAGATATGGTCCAATCGTCATATTGGCTAATGCCTCAACGTCCGGGCGAAGCCGGTTTCGTTTGCACTTAGCCGGGGCCCATTGACCAATACGGTCGTTGCCCAAAATCCAAAATATTAATATTTTCCGAAAACTATTTTAAAAATATAATTAAATTTTATGGAAAATCCGGCAGTATTTCCTCTATTTTTGGTCAACCCAAAAACTGGGAAAATGTGCCAATTTTATCCAGTATAAGTCCCAAACCAGGGAAACCCATGAATTAAATTCCATAACCAATTTTATATAAAAACATATTCACAGAAACGTTTCCGGAAGTATTCGGAAAATCCGAAACGTATTCGGAGATCCAAAATCAACCCAGGAAACAATCACAGCACAAATCCGAAAACCAAATTATCCAGAAATTCATTTCCGAAAGTTTCGGAAAACAAACCAAACTAACAGAAGCTTTCCCGAAAGTTTCTCGGAAAATCCCGGAAACAAACGTAACCCAAAAATCAAATTTTTGAAGGAGATTCGTAGACCAACTCATCATTGACACGGGAGGGACGAACTACTGTGATTAACCAGGAATTACCCAAAACGACAGAATTCGAAGGGTTGCCTCGGACTCGGGACGCGCGAATCCACAGAACGAACTCGAAATCGGAATCGAACCACGCCGAAAGCATACGCAGGTGCTGTCCACTCGGGACGGGGCTACGCGCGCGCAGATCGGGGCTGCCGGGGGCGGCAGCGGCTGCTGGAGACGGGTCTGGCCGCGGAAGACGTCGGAGCGGGGATGGATCGGGGTCCGGGGTGCGCGGCCGCGGGCGCCGCTGGAGGGCGCGGCCGAAGCGGGGTCCGACAGGGCGTCCGAGAGGTCGTCGGTGTACGGCGGGCGTCGGCGGGATGGCGGGGCGCGCGGGTCGGCGTCGGTGGAGTCGCGGATGGGGCGTGTGGCTTCGGGGAACGGAGGTTCTGGAGGAGCTAGGGGGTTTGGGGGAAAAGGTTTGGTGAAGAAGGGAAAAGATGGAAGAATAGGGGTTTGTGTGCTGGTTTCTCGTGAGGAGGGAAACAAGTGTGGGGAGAGTTGAGGGAATGAGAGGAGAGTGGGTGGAGTGGTGAGGAATTTTGTGGGGAAGGAAGTAGTGCTGTTAGGGGGGTGGTGGTGGTGGTGTGTTGTCTTTTTGTGGGGGAAAGGATTAGACGTGGGGGGTTGAGTAAGTGCTGGTGTTGGTGTGTGTTAATAAGGGGAGTGGGGAAAATATGTGGGGGTGAGTGAAAGTAGGGAGAGAAGTGAGGGGGAGAGTTGAGAACGTGTAATGAGGGGATGCTGGTCCAACTTGGACCAGTACAATATATATATATATATATATATATATATATATATATATATATATATATATATATATATATATATATATATATATATATTTAATAAAAAAAATATATATATATATTTAATAATAAAAGAAATATATATTTAATAATAATAGAAACTGGATTTTCAAAAGAAATAGAGTGGGTTCAGGTCGGGTCTGGGTTTCGGGAACTGGTCCGGGCTCGGGTCAGGTCAACAACAAAAAATCCAACTTTATTATTTTCGAAACTAATTTTTTAAAACTCATAAATAATACTAATAATAATAGTAATAATATAATAATAATAATAATATCATTACAAAACTGGGTTTCACATAGATACTAGTGGATAACCCGTGCCATAATGGCACGGACACGAATCCGGCCTTCTCGACGTAGGCGTGCAGGCACCGGACCAGCGCCAGGGAGTTCCGGAGGGAGACGCGGCCTCCGAACCCGGCCTTCTCGACGTAGGCGTGCAGGCACCGGGCCAGCGCCAGGGACTCGATCCCGGCGGAGGCGGACACGGCAAAGACCACGATGGCGGCGTTCGGGACGGCGTGGGGCCTCATGGAGGCGAAGACGTGTAGGGCCGTCGCGGGACGTCCGAGGGCGGCGAGGCCCGAGACGACGGCTGTAGTGCCCCGAAATTTGTGATACGTATTTTATACGTGTTCGTATTTCTGACCCGTATTTTTCTTTTTCTTTGATTAGTTAGTTGTGGTTTATTTTCATATTTAGCATGTTGGTTTAATTGTCATTTATCGTTCATGAATTTATTCTGATTAGTGGAGCTTGGTTTTATTTGGATATGAGAGGATTGGGTTGGTTCGGCTTGGCTTGGTTTACTTGGTTCATCATGAACCAAGGTGAACCCCTACCTACCACCATCCCCATTATTTAACCCTTTCTCCTTCTCTCTCTTCATTAATATCTTCTTCTTCCCCACCATTAATTCTTCACCTACCAGAGAGAGGGAGAGAGAGGTCTAGGCAAGTGCAACTTGCTTCATGGAGGAACTCCAATTTTATTACTTCACTCTCTTTCTTACAGCATTTTAACTTACTTTAGTACTTAACATTTTTACTTTCCCTGGCTAGATTCTTGTAGATCTACAATTATATTATTTTTGAAATTCTTGGGTTTTGATCTACTTAATTCTGTTATTACTAAGTTTTGATGGTTCCATGTTGTTGAGAATTTCGTTCTACCCCATTTTGACCTATGGAAGTTCGGATTTGGGCTCCGGATGATGGAGTTATGGAACTTGGGAGCTTGGCTTTCATGGTGTTCTTCTTCTCAGAAATTTGGGGAAGAAGAACAGTGCTGACTTGACCGCATGAATATTTCATGCGGCAAGTGATACCCTAGCCGCATGAGAATTTTCCTGCCGTATGATTGACCGGCCGTATATTTACCAACTCGTTCTGAGCCGCATAGGCTTGAGCAGTACCCCAGTCACAGCTAGCCGCATAAACCCGCTGGACCCCAGCCGCATAAGATTCCGCTTCTCTTGAGCCGCATAGGCCTTGCTCCCCGCTGGCCGCATGAGAACTTCTTTCCCCGAGCCGCATGTGTGCCCGCTCATTCGAGCCGCATGAATATCCTTGACCCAGCCGCATGAGTCATATCCTCCGCTAGCCGCATAAGTATCCCCCCCCCCCCCCCCCCGAGCCGCATATTTCCTGCCTTCCTTCTCAGCCGCATGACTGACTGGATCTCCGAGTCGCATATGACTAATACCCCACTCTTCCCGCTAGCCGCATATGCCTCCTTCACCTCAGCCGCATGAGCTGCTGCCGCATGGATTCTCTTCTTGGCCGCATGCGCCTGACCCCATCTGAGCCGCATGGGCTGTCCTCTATTCAGCCGCATGAGATCATTCCTAGCCGCTTATGCCTTAGCCGCATGGCTCTTCTATAGTCCTGAATATTGATATTTTATTAGATATTTTACGTCTATTTTATATCCTTACGCCTTTTTGTCATGAACTTGATAATCACGAATTTACTTAATATGTTTAGAAATGATAATTGAACATGACTTGATAGTGGCCCGTCGTGGTGCACTCCTGACATGATAACTTGACCTGATAATTTGACCTGCTACACATGACACGACAGTGACCCGTAGTGGTGCACTCTTGACAAGTACCCTGACAATGCTTGATAGTGGCCCGTCGTGGCGCACTCTTGATAAGTAATAATGGTAATGATAGTGGCCCGTCGTGGCGCACTCTTGACAAATTAATTCATTGGCCTGGACACCGTGGTTGTTGCATTGATTGTGCTTGTATAAACTACTAGTCCGGTTATGTCTTGCATCATGTCTAGGGCATGATCCCTGAGTACCACGGTCAGGGATTCCATACTGAATCTGGCTAGGTTAATGACTAGATTGATCAATTAGTTCATGGAGAATTTCCCAGTTACCTGTTGCCCCTTTGGTCCCGGCCCTATATATATATATACATGGGATTTGTTGCTATCCGTCGAGATGAGCGCACTTCCAGCCCGCCGTCGAGCGTGGTACCTTAGGACACATGTATCTTACTACAGTGTGTCTGCTATATCTTGCTATCTTTTCCTTTTCTTTGCTGGGATCACTCAGGTAGTAACAAACAGGTAGCCAGACTTGGAATTCTCATTGCATTTTCCTAGTAACTAGGCCTGTGATAACCCTAGTTAGTTAAAGTATCAAGCCGTACTTATTGCTTGGCCGTGATTGTTGGATGGGGTTCAATCTGTCTAGTCATGTCTTGATCCTATACAAGATTGTTACATACCTTGATTTCTTATATTTACCTTGCCGATAAATGGTGGGAGAAGCCAAGTTCCGTTCAGACGAAGGGTTACAACCCCGGTCCTTGTTTGGTTTACGGGTTGTAACCTGGTTATCTAAATAGTCCCATGGTTATCTCATCGTATATCATCCTGTCATGCTCTTCCATATGTCTTGTCTTTTATTGATCCTGTACAAGATTGTCTTTTATATTTACCTGTCATGCTTTTTCTTAAATTACTGTCTCTTATTTTATTATTGTGCTAATTGCTGGTTTTAGTTCCTAAGTGAAGCCTCCTTTGTGGCACTTGCTCTTTCTGGGGTCTGACCCAGCTGGTTTTGTATGGCCAGATACCGGAGCAGCAGCAAAGGGTCTACCTGCTTTTCAGCCCGATGGTAACCGCCAGGCGTAACCAGGGCAACGAGTGGGTTTCTTTTGTTCTCCCACTTTATTGTACATTATTTTTTTGAGACGTTTAGCCGCCGAGCACTTGTTAGCTCGATGCATTTTTTTTTTCTGTCTGCCTACGGACTGTAATCATGATTGGCAACTCGAGGTTGATCATGTATGACTTAACTCTTGCTAGTCCTCACATTTTGTATGACTAGCTTCATGATCATATGGATATGTAATGTTTGGGACGCCTTACAATTATATATTTGGTGGTCTGATATCTTGTAATATTTACTTACTTGTTTATGATTGAGACACTAGGCTTGTTATTGACCATAGGAGACTGATGGCTTGTAGATAACCCTCATATTTCTAGACAGCCTTGACCGTATAGTGGAGTGGATCCCATTTCATTATACGTAGCTGGCTATGTCTGTCCCCGCTCTCCAGTATTCTGGTTCTGGGGCGTGACAACGGCGGTCCAGGAGACGACGTCCATATGCGGCATTCCGTCGAACACCCGCAGGACGTGGTCGGTGGAGCCGCGTCGGGAGTAGGCGGTGAGCAGGACGGTCTACACGAAGGGGTCGGGCCGGAATCCGAGGAGGAGGGCGTGTGCGTGGAGCGACCTGGCGGCGGCGGCGGCGGTTGTGGTGTTGAGCAAGGAAGAGAAGGTGTGGGAGTCGGAAGGGACGTGGCGGCGGAACATTTGGGAGTAGATGGAGAGTGGGTCGGCGGAGATGGCGATGGCGGTGTTGAAGGAGAAGGGATTGAGGTTGGTCATGTCGGAGAAGAGGGAGGCGGCGAAGGAAGGGTCGGCGTCAGCGGCGCGGTGGAGGAGGCTGCTTGCGACGAAGGGGTTGCGGAAGAGGCCGGCGACGACGGCGTGGGCGAGGATGGAGCGGAGGCGGCGGAGGGAGGGGCGGTACAAGAGGAGCTGGAGGCGGGGGTGTCGTTGGAACAACCGGTTGCTCCGCACCCAACATAGGACCTCCTCCTCTCTTATAGAGATGGACAATTTAGTCCTTTCATCATCGTTGAACCAAAGCACATGGGTCGGACCAAAAATCCACTGTGCTTTATATTATATATTATATATATATATATATATATAGAGAATTATTTTTGGTAACGGTGCTTATATTTGGAAAGCACCAGGCGGTTCGACAAACCGGACCGGTCTGGTAACCGGCCGGTTCGGTTACAAATACCGACTTGTATTTTATGGCAACGGAGATTGGAAAATGGAAAATAAAAATAAAATCTACGCCCAATATTTCCAAATGTGGCGGCAAAGTGCTCCATCGGTGAGAAGTTTCTGAATGAAAATATTTTTTCTTCTTCTTCTGGTCATTTTCTTTCTTTCTTTCTGCAGAGGATCAGAGATTCGGACGAGATTATTTCAGGTACTTTCTCTAGAAATTTCCCAAAAAAATCTCTCCCAAATCTTATTTTTTGGTCCTTTTTTTTTAATTTTTTTGTAGATGAGGAAAACGAGTTGGATTCGGCCACCTACGATTACGACTGCTCTAAGAATCTCGAATCGCTCTGTCCGCAAGGGAACAAGGTGACGATTAGGGTTTCGAACGTGTTAATTTGTTTATAATCACTGACACGATTTGGACACGCCGAAATGAGGACGATTTTGGCATGTTTTAGTGTAGTTTGGAGTGTTTCTGCCCGACACGGACACGGTACCGGTTTTTGGAGTGTCATTGCTTACTAGGTTGTCAGTCCCACTAGAATTGTGTTTTCACACTATTGACGGGATAAGTGGTGATAAGCTGTCTCTCATGGGCACACATATTTATGAGACAACAAACAGATTGACACGACACCTATTTTGGTGTGTCTTAGCGTAATTGGTAGCGGCCGTTATCGTGTCTACGTGTCCGACACGATGTCATCAGCTCTTATAGTGTCCGTGCTTCCTAGGCGGTAACACACGACTATTGTTAAGTGGTCAGCCACATATGGTTATAGATGTTGGAAAAAGTAAATATTGAAGTCACACTTGTTGGAGTTTGATTTGGGAACCTAGCAGGCGTGGATGCTCCAAAACTGATGCCGCATCCTTGTTGGACATGTGTCAGACACGCTATGTTGCATGGGTAAGAATAAGTCACAACATTGATTTTTGGTGTGTTCTAGTGTATTTTGGGGTATGTGTCGTGTCCAATATGCGTCAAAAAATGCAATTGGAAGTATGATTCCCTCGTTTAACGGTCTCAGACTATGTGGTCGATAAGATGCCATTTAGGTTTATGAGTGAGATCCTATCTGGACTATGGACGTCGCAACTAGAAATCTAGCATTCATTGGAGACTTTACTCAAGTTTAACATGGTTGATGACATAAACTTAACTGGCAGTTTTGCATCATATTTTCTTATTATATCATTTTCACTAAGATTGAGAGTGCACGAATTCCTCATGCACCACAGACTTTCCCAGCTTGTGTATTTAATAAATAATTGTAATTTGTTGGATTTTTTTAGACTTTTAGTTATGTGTGATATAGGCTTAAATTTGATCAATTGTAGAGTAGTTGGAATGCCTCTCTCTCTCTTTGCAGAATTAGGGTCGGTTTGGTTCTCATTTGAAATGACTAAAATTCCATTTCAAATGGACAACGTCAAATGGTGCTTCTTTGAGCATTTGCTGTTTGTGGTCATTTTTGTGTAGCCTAACGAAAAGGCAAATGCTGGAATCTGCCATTTCAACCAAGATATGATAACGGCTCCATTTCAAATGGGAACCGAACTAGCCCATAGTCTTAGTATATTCTTGATATTTCTGTCTAAGAGAATCTAGATATTTCGTCTTTGATTCTAACTCTTCAATTTATGAATTTAGTTCGTACTTTGGGCTCAATATTCGTTGTTAAATTTCTAGAACAATGAAACAAAGCCTTAAAGATTCTGGCTCAACGCTAATATACCATATAGATATCTCACTTTCATGATCATCTTAACAGGACAATTGATTAGGTTGAAAACTTCTTCAAAGTTTGATGCTAACTGTTTGATTTCATCTTCCTTATTCAATGACCATATTTTGATTTTCCACCTTTTACTCTTTTTTTTTTTTTTTTGATTTCGTAATGCATGCATGCTACAAGGTTCTATTTACTACAAGTCTCATCATCATCATCATCCAAGCCTTCTCCCTTCAGAATGGGGTAGGCAGACTATGGAGCATAAGAAAGCTTCATACAAGATTTGACGATACGACCAACCATCAACTTGACGTCAACCTTCTATATTGGTGCCAAATTCCTATCAAAGGTAGCTATGAACATGAGATGATCATGCTGTAAATATATAACCAGTTGACAGGTAGGTAGACCTTTTGGATTACAGTTTAAGCTCATGCAACCAAGGAGTACCCTCTAAGTTCTCCTTGACTATAAAGAATCTAGACGAAGAGGTAAGATGATACAATTTGCTAGAAGAAACATATATAAATAGGACTATATATAAATATTATTGATGCTATGGAGTAGGGAGTATAATTCAATTTTTTGACATTTGTGCATGTGAATTCACTATGCGTGTCAAGATTCACTAGAAAAGATTGATTTATTGTTTTCCATAACATTTAATATAATCTTTCAACAACTTATTATAATGTATGTGATAGGTACACCTGCCTGCGTTATCGCAACTTGATTCTCTTAAAGGTATGACTCCAGAAAAGTTTTTGTGTAATATTATAGTTTACTAAAGTTCATTGGATACGCATCTTGATTTTTCATGTACTTTTCTAATGGTATACTAAGTATAACTATAATTGTTTTTCCCCTAACGATTACAGTTTGAAGTTTCACATCATTATCTTTCATTAAATATAGCAACATCCCTTGTTATTCAGTTGACATGTTTGACATCACCAGCTTTATATAAGCCTGTAGTTTGATACATATTTGTACATTTAAGGCCTATTTAAACTCACTTTCAAATGATGAATGTTTAATTTTCAAGGTGGAATTTTATTACCTTTTATCACAATTCAGAATATTTTAACTGGGAATATCACTTAGTCGCCCTTCTTTGGAGGTTACATGAGATTCGTGCACAGATATGCCATGAGAACACTTTGGTACAAACTTACACTTGAATTCTTGCTATGATACCATTGGTCTCTTCACTAGATTTAATTCACCTTCATAAACAACATTTTCTTCAACTAGTGTTCCAAGATATGAGAAGTCCAATAGTACAATTTAGTAAATCTTTTTAAAATTGCAAATGTAATATAAGTTGCTCCAGTTACCATCATATTCAATCTAATGTATGAACAAACCTTTAAGTCAGTGCTAGAATCTTTACGAGGAAGCATTAGGAGAAGGAAGGTCTATTGTGATTGACAATTTGTGAGATCCGCTAATAATTAGGTATTTATGCTCTTATAATCAATAGACAACATTTTAAAGGTTGCTAGAGTATACAATGTCTTGGTTGCAATGGTCCGCTCCGCGCGGAGGCATTTGTTGGCTTGTTGGATTCGATCAGATTGTCGGACTGTAAGTTATGTTAGAATCGAGAGATTTGAAGGATGATGCAGTCTTTCTTAAATTGCGATGATTTATGGGACGTAGCTCATTGGTATGGTTATGCCAAGTAAGAAGATCATGCATTGCGTCAAATCATCTCTGGAGGACCCATTAAGCATATATATGATTGGAGCATGGAGACCAATTGTATAGGTGGGTAGATCTGTCCATTCTTCTCTACTCCTTCACGCTTAATAAAATAAATTTCTTGTGTTGCTATGCTATGTCCCTAAATGCTTAATGCTCTAGTTGATGTAAAAATAGTGATGCTCACGTTTAATGTTGCTGAAATGAATGAGACACATGAATAATGAACTGCCTATGTAATTGACACGTGAAAGATAGAATTGATATTGAAATGACACAAAGAATGTGATGTAGTATGTACATATGAGAAATGCTGCAATATAGTGGAATGAGAAACATGAGAATAATGAAATGTAGGGATCGATAGTTCACCAAGTGGAATGATGATAATGATGAGTCGCTGAATGCGGTTTGGATGGTACGAAATGAATGTTTACTTTTAGTATTTTATCATGCAATTAGTGCTTATAATCGAGTCGTATATACATTCGCATGGTCATGGACAACTTGTACACAAAGTTTGAATGGGTTTTTTGAACGGTACCTGGGGAACTGGGATCGATTCAGCCTTGAGGGAAACATTGGTCGTGCTATGGTGGCATGAGGTAATTGCGGGACTTCCATGAGGCTTGTAACCTTCGGTGGAATTGTCACGCCCCACTCCCGTAGGAGCGATCGTCCTCGCTAAGGCGTGATGCCGCACGAGCCTAGATTGCGCTCGTACAAGGCAGTTCCATAATGGCCGATTACATCGGCGGCGACGGGGTCGTCGCACAGCAGTCCCAAGTAGAAACATTGAAACATGCAGCAGAAATTTATAGCAAGCACACATGAACACACGTCATTCAAAAGAAGCTCTTTATTGATATTGAATACAGGATTAAATTTGTGGACGCAAGGCCGAATTACAAGTCTCTCGTGCTTACTTTTCTCTCATTTACAAGTCACTATGCTCTCTCTTATCTCTCGATACAATTGCTTGAGCCAGCGGAAGCTTCGGAAGGCAATGTCCATACATTATGTCCTGTATAAGTCTTCAATCAACACGGTCGCACGCTTCGAATCGCCAAGGAACTCCGTGCCTCGACGCATCCAAGCTAGCTCCGCGCCACGAGCTTCTACCTGTGCCTGCACATGAACACTGTGTGGGTGTCAGTACTCAACTGTACTGGTGGAGTGAGCTTCTCGCCCACCCATACATAACCGACACGTTCATTTACTTTGTGCAGCTTAAGTCCCTTTCGATTGTCTTTCTAGTCTTGCCTTAGGATGCATTTTAAGACTTGACGTCTAACCAACTCGACGTGCAACGACATGGTCGTGCAACAATACCGACGTGTATTTCGATCGAGGCAGTGCCTCATCGCCTAGGTACTTGACCAAACTTCAACTCGGGACGGCAGGGTCGTGCCACAATCTATTCGCAACTTAGGCATATTCAAGACAACGCTATGCCGAGGAGCAACTTACGCGAACTCGGCCGTGCCAAGACCTTTGTTTAAACTCAAGCGCCTCTAGACCAATCCTCATGCCAATGATTCAAGTGCCAAGGACGGCAATGGGACGACTCGTGCAGGTCGTGCCTCTAGACCTTGCTTAGACTTGTTCGTGCTTCAAGATTAGGTCGTGCCTAACGACTCCCTGACTTAGCCAACAATGCCGCTACGCGAAAGCCAACACGCGAATGCCAATATTTGATACGCGAAAGCCATGCTTTGTGCCGAAGCAGGTATCTTGCTAACTTGATACATGTCATGCTAGACTGTCTCATGATTCGACCGACGTCGTGCTAGTACTTGACGCTATCCAAAGGCAAACATATGGTGTGCCGCTATTATGCCGACGCATCTACATGAGTGGTCACTAGCAATGTCAAGCTATCATAGACTCGGCTCGAGATCTCGGCTCGTCCCTCACGGGTAGCTAGCCCGGAGGCGCTTTGTATCTCCCATGCGGTTATCCAGCATCCTACCGTGAGCCGCCTCGTTCCTCCCGGGCCGAAACGGTCCCTTGGCCTAGGCAACCGCTCGAGGAAACTACACCTTGTCGACAAGTTGTCCAATGACCATGCAACTCGATCTACCAAGTCCTTCCTTATTCATGACCATGTTTTCCTTCTTTCTATCAAGACTTATCAAGACTTGGCGAGACTCCCAATTAGCGGGAGCGATCTCGGCGACAACAAGTCGCGTGGACTTCCTTTGTTCGTGGCAAGCTTTCACTAAACCGACCGTAGCTCGTGCCTTAGACAGACTCGATTCTCTAGGCGACGCTAACGCTCAAGTCATATACTTTACACGACGAGTCTTGTTCTCAAGGGACTACGCGACTTGACAACCGCAGCTAGAGCGGGACAGTGCTAGAAATGGCTTCGATAGCCCAGCACAACTCTTGTCTAATTTCTTCGGGCAACGACTCGACGAGCAAAGGCTACGCCGAGCTTCGCATCGAGGGAACGTGCTATGCACGGGGTCGACTTGAACAACCAAGTTCGTGCCTAGACTTAGCCAACGAGCCGTGCAAGACGACTTAACTTGTGGGACGTGCAAAGGCTATGCCAAGCCTTGCGGGACAGGACCGTGCATGCTTTGTTAAGCATTCATGCGGACGACGCCTATGACTTAGGCTGATTTGAGTGTCGGGACAAATCGACGGAACCGGGCATGCTTTAACAAGCTTTCACGCAGGCGACGCTTAAGGCTTAGGCTATTTCAAGTGTCAGGGCAACTTAACTAAAGCCAACGTCCTTCTCCCAAGCCACGGGATCGAAGGATTGAGTGTCATTTGAAAGCACGCTGAGCCGACTTCTATGAAGACCGTGGGACCATTTTCCATGTTCTAAGATATTCCGACCCGACGGGATTATTTCCTTAGCTATGTTGGTGCGTAGCTTTTAGATTAGCCTACCAGTGCAATTTGAAAACATTGCGAGTTATTATGTGAAGGCTAAGATGATGCAAGTTCACCGAAACTATCCCACCTGTGCGAGGAGTCGCCTCGGACGAGCGAGCCTTCGAGCAGCCGTTGCAAGGCTAAGTTCCAACGCCGTCGGCGTTTCGATTCCCCCGATTGACTTCGCGGGACGGGGCACTACAACATACACCACTCAGAACAAGTCTCGTCCTCGAGACTTTCCTGAAGGCAAGCCATCCTACCATTTCCATGGCCAAGACTTAGTCGAGCACACTCCGCCTATACGTTTCCTCAATTCCGAGCCACGCTCGTACTATTATCAATCCTTTCGTTAACATGATTTCAAGATCTCGACACACTCCCATCCTTCAAGTCTTGCTTGAACTTATTGTATCACTTGGCTGGATCGTGCACGCATTCCAAGCATCCCCAAAATACATGCATTCAGCCAAGCCGCATGATAGAGAATTTGTCATTCTCACTCGAGTCGTCTCGTGCACATACCCAGGCGTCCCTGAAATATATGCATGTCAGCCGAGTCTCGTGAGCAGGGTTTCCTACGTTCGTGATTTATGCTATCCATACAAACCAATCCTCAAGATCAATTCTTTGATTGATAACTCTTGCAACAGGGACGTTTCGCCTAACCGCTAGGCCAATCTTTGCGAGGCTAAGTCAATGTCAGGATTGGAATCATAGTTCCCCAACAATAATGCCAATACTGACCCCAATCCTAGGGTCAAACCAAAGTCGGTAGTACGGGGTTTTCTACCCAAGCTCGCGTCGCTCAAATTTCTAAACATCGAGCATGATCGCCTATTCGCATCAACGCATTCGTTGCACGTATTCGAATCCATTCTTATAACCAAGTCTAACCAATTCATGTATTCGATCACGAGGTCATCTAGCTCGACAATACGTTGCGCCCCAATCTCACGCGAGTCCGATTATCCACGGTGGTTCATGAATCACCATGCAACGCACCCGCGGAATAATCATTCTCATCGGGGCGTAACTCTTGTTTGAGTTTAGACTGACTCATTTTCGATACGCGGATTGGACCTACTCAATCCTCAAGTTCGATTCTTCAAGCACACAAATCCATTATCGAGTCACCTTCGCGTCAAACCACAAATCGAAGCACACAAATTGTCACGCCAAGCTAGGTCAATCACCCCCGCTGTATGAATCACCATACCAGCGCTCACGCGGAGTGATCGTCTCAAATCGGCGCGACGCATGTGCGAGACTGGAGTTGCGCTCGCATAAGACAAGAATGTCGAAGTTGTGGTTATCGACGAAGCAAATCCAAATGTTTCATTTTCATCCAAGCCAAGATTTCAATTTGACAGTCCGACCGTCATTCATTCAACCAGAAAATCCTCGAGCCAAGTTTTATCCTTTCTTCGACACGTTTCGATATCCCGTGTATAGAATCCATCGGAACAATGACATTTGCACGATCGTCATTCGCCGAGTCAGAGTATCCCCGAGTTATCGCATATCGATCTTTGATACGCCTCAATACCATCGACGATATGCGTAACCTGACGATCTTCCTTTGCAACCAATTTCGAGTCGTGCGACTGATGCTATTGTCCAAACTGGATGTACCATAACTTCCTTGATATTCAAGATCAAGTTCTATCGCTCTTCCTCAAGCTCGTTTCAAGATCGTTGTTCGAAACTCAAGTCACATTTCATTTGCATCAATCCGATATCGTACGCGCGATCCTCTAAGTTTTCTCGATCAAGACCATTCATTTTCATTTATCGTTCCGAATCATTTTCTAACATGCGTTGCCTATTCTCAAGTTGTCCGAACGAGATGCTCGTTTGGGACATTCGAAGTCACGACCAACTAAGCGTGACGCGTTCTATGGCTTTGCGCGATCGCATCGCCTCGTTGACATACTCGAAATCCTCAATGTTTGCTCGAATGATTTCCAAGAAAATTCATACACCACTCGGATTCGAGCCATCCGCTCTAGCCTACAATCACGTTCGCGTCATTCGATAAAACATCATTCGGATTCGTTCGACGAATCCCTAGCGTAATCGCTTACGTCGTATCGACGTACTAAGTTGTTCGCACTATTTCCTCGAAATCCAAGGCAATCCTCCGTGTACGCCTAAGGGTTTACTCGATAGTGTTCCTATCGATAGACACTCTAAGTGTAGCTCGTTCCCGACCGAGCGGTACTTGATATCACTCGCAATTCGTTTGCCCAAAAGGTCGAGGTGCGCGACACGCGACGTAACTTAGCCAAAAGGCCGTGCGCATGGCTATCCCGTGCGGACTATATTCGAGTTTGCACGCTCAATTGCTAGGGTCAACGCAGGACTAGTTAGGCACGCACGCGACATGTTAACTTAGCATGTGTTCTATATCGAGTCAAGTTTACATCGTTCGGCACAAAGGCCTGCAGATGTGTTCAGCGATAGCCTACCGATGCGTTCAAGTGAACGCTTGTACGAGCTTTTGAAAATATTTAGACTTATTGTATGGACATGCCGAGGGACAATCGAGAGAGAGCGCACACTTATTTTCCAACGACGAGCTTTCAAAACTGAAAATTCGATTTGAAGTCCAAGGACGTAAAGCCGTGCTCTGATACCATTATGTTACGCCCCGCTCCCGTAGGAGCAATCGTCCTCGCTAAGGCGTGATGCCGCACGAGCCTAGATTGCGCTCGTACAAGGCAGTTCCATAATGGCCGATTACATCGACGGCGACGGGGTCGTCGCACAGAAGTCCCAAGCAGAAACATTGAAACATGCAGCGGAAATTTATAGCAAGCACACATGAACACACGTCATTCAAAAGAAGCTCTTTATTGATATTGAATACATGATTACATTTGTGGGCGCAAGGCCGAATTACAAGTCTCTCGTGCTCACTTTTCTCTCATTTACAAGTCACTCTGCTCTCTCTTATCTCTCGATACAATTGCTTGAGCCAGCGGAAGCTTCGGAAGGCAATGTCCATACATTATGTCCTGTATAAGTCTTCAATCAACACGGTCGCACGCTTCGAATCGCCAAGGAACTCCGTGCCTCGACGCATCCAAGCGAGCTCCGCGCCACGAGCTTCTACCTGTGCCTGCACATGAACACTGTGTGGGTGTCAGTACTCAACTGTACTGGTGGAGTGAGCTTCTCGTCCACCCATACATAACCGACACGTTCATTTACTTTGTGCAGCTTAAGTCCCTTTCGATTGTCTTTCTAGTCTTGCCTTATGATGCATTTTAAGACTTGACGTCTAACCAACTCGACGTGCAACGACATGGTCGTGCAACAATACCGACGTGTATTTCGATTGAGGCAGTGCCTCATCGCCTAGGTACTTGACCAAACTTCAACTCGGGACGGCAGGGTCGTGCCACAATCTATTCGCAACTTAGACATATTCAAGACAACGCTATGCCGAGGAGCAACTTACGCGAACTCGGCCGTGCCAAGACCTTTGTTTAAACTCAAGCGCCTCTAGACCAATCCTCATGCCAATGATTCAAGTGCCAAGGACGGCAATGGGACGACTCGTGCAGGTAGTGCCTCTAGACCTTGCTTAGACTTGTTCGTGCTTCAAGATTAGGTCGTGCCTAACGACTCCCTGACTTAGCCAACAATGCCGCTACGCGAAAGCCAATACGCGAATGCCAATATTTGATACGCGAAAGCCATGCTTTGTGCCGAAGCAGGTATCTTGCTAACTTGATACATGTCATGCTAGACTGTCTCATGATTCGACCGACGCCGTGCTAGTACTTGACGCTATCCAAAGGCAAACATGCGGTGTGCCGCTATTCTGCCGACGCATCTACATGAGTGGTCACTAGCAATGTCAAGCTATCATAGACTCGGCTCGAGATCTCGGCTCGTCCCTCACGGGTAGCTAGCCCGGAGGCGCTTTGTATCTCCCATGCGGTTATCCAGCATCCTACCGTGAGCCGCCTCGTTCCTCCCGGGCCGAAACGGTCCCTTGGCCTAGGCAACCGCTCGAGGAAACTACACCTTGTCGACAAGTTGTCCAATGACCATGCAACTCGACCTACCAAGTCCTTCCTTATTCATGACCATGTTTTCCTTCTTTCTATCAAGACTTATCAAGACTTAGCGAGACTCCCAATTAGCGGGAGCGATCTCGGCGACAACAAGTCGCGTGGACTTCCTTTGTTCGTGGCAAGCTTTCACTAAACCGACCGTAGCTCGTGCCTTAGACAGACTCGATTCTCTAGGCGACGCTAACGCTCAAGTCATATACTTTACACGACGAGGCTTGTTCTCAAGGGACTACGCGACTTGACAACCGCAGCTAGAGCGGGACAGTGCTAGAAATGGCTTCGATAGCCCAGCACAACTCTTGTCTAACTTCTTCGGGCAACGACTCGACGAGCAAAGGCTACGCCGAGCTTCGCATCGAGGGAACGTGCTATGCACGGGGTCGACTTGAACAACCAATTTCGTGCCTAGACTTAGCCAACGAGCCGTGCAAGACGACTTAACTTGTGGGACGTGCGAAGGCTATGCCAAGCCTTGCGGGACAGGACCGTGCATGCTTTGTTAAGCATTCATGCGGACGACGCCTATGACTTAGGCTGATTTGAGTGTCGGGACAAATCGACGGAACCGGGCATGCTTTAACAAGCTTTCACGCAGGCAACGCCTAATGCTTAGGCTATTTCAAGTGTCGGGGCAACTTAACTAAAGCCAACGTCCTTCTCCCAAGCCACGGGATCGAAGGATTGAGTGTCATTTGAAAGCACGCTGAGCCGACTTCTATGAAGACCGTGTGACCATTTTCCATGTTCTAAGATATTCCGACCCGACGGGATTATTCCCTTAGCTATGTTGGTGCGTAGCTTTTAGATTAGCCTACCAGTGCAAGTTGAAAACATTGCGAGTTATTATGTGAAGGCTAAGATGAGGCAAGTTCACCGAAATTACCCCACCTGTGCGAGGAGTCGCCTCGGAAGAGCGAGCCTTCGAGCAGCCGTTGCAAGGCTAAGTTCCAACGCCGTCGGCGTTTCGATTCCCCCGATTGACTTTGCGGGACGGGGCACTACAGGAATGATGCATAACATTACTCTATGATGTCCTATATAGCATAAAGTATTGCGAGACATTCATTGAGGCTAACTACCTACTTTGAAATGGTGCGTCGCAATATCTTTGAGGATGTCCGTTATGATGCAGTTTTCACCAACGACCATGTCGTCATGATGCATGCTAACGAATGTCTTACGCAGGTGGTAAGTATATTTTATCATGTATCTTGTGCAGGGATGGTAAAGTCGCCCGTTGCTAAGAGATCATTGAAAAGTGATACAAATGTCTTGCATATTATTCAACTTATTCTGCTTAATATGTAAACACAAGTATGCTATGAGCCTATGATGTTGATCTTTTATAAACATTGTTAATTGACCTTAGGCCCTAATTGAAAGATCATTTTAATAAATGTTTGCTTACATGACTAGAAGCGTTGGTTTGGATGAGTGGGGTAGTTCTGCTAACTAGTACACGATAATGTACTAACCCACGTCTATGTGGGCTTTTCCACAGGTGTTGGGGTTTACAGTACACATAGTTTGACTTGATCAGTTCTGAAACATCGAAGATTTGTTGGGCGTGCAGAAGCTCTTCTTATAAAAAATGATGTCTTCCGCTATAAAGGGCATCGTGTATGGAACATTGTAATTTTGTTGTACCGATGAGTTGTAAGCCGAGTCGCAAATCTAATGTAAGCCAAATTGACATGAGTTTGATGGCCATTATTAGCCTTGTAATTTCTTGTAAATCTTAGTATTCTGCTGCTATGGTTCATAAAGAGATTCTTTTCATATATCACATTGTGGCTTCAATTTGTCTGTTTATTTTGCTGCAGTGTACTCGTTTTGTGATCCATTTTATTTGTACATTATTTTGCCTTGTACAAGTACAATTTAGACTTGTACGACATCACGTCCGTGACGACTTATCGGTTTTACGGGACTGGGATGTAACATAATGGAGAGCCATGTTAATTTCCTCAGACTGTAATTCGATCAAACTCATTCCAAAGTTGCTTCCGTGATTCTTTCGCGATTTATTCTAAATTGTTTCCGCTATCGTAAGTCTTTTGACCCTCATGGCTGCTTATTGGATGTTCTATACAATAAGTCTAAGTATGTGATGATGTCTTGTATGTATTTGATGATTGTTGTGACACAGAGAACCAACAATGATTCGATGCCATAGAATAATATTTTGCGAATAATGTTCGAAATGTGGGAATAGAGAAAGTTGACATGTGTGCTGTAACCAGAATGGGAAATGACATTGAATGCCAAGAAATGAATGTGAATGAGAAATTGATGATTGAGATCAATAGAAAATGGTGAGTTGATCTGTATGTATTGACTTGACTATTTTGAAACCTTGATAAAGTTGATATTGTGCTGTGATGAGTAGTATCACCAAGAACATGTCGGAATTGACATGGGTTCGGTCAGAGAGTATAATTCGGGAATGATATTATTTCTGAGTGGTATATGTCTCTACCCTCTTAGTAATGTGACGTGCTCTGACCCTTTTCCATTAGGATAGTGATAAGTTTATCTATGAGTATTAGGTAGTGCCAAGATTTAGCTGGGAGTCATGCTTTGTTGATATGTGCTCGAATGTTCCTTGATAATTTGGATTCGGATAATCACTACCAAACCCCTTATAGTTTGATATTATTCTGGGTAGCAAAAATTTTGGAAAAAATGGATGCCTTGGTTGGGGAATAAGAATAATGAATTGTACAGTCAGACGATGACTCGAGCTAGCCGGATGAAGAATTAAACATTGGATAAATGGATGGTAACATTATAGAAATTCAAGTATGAAACGATGCGACTCGAAATATTGAATGATAATTAGAATTGGTTAGATGAAAATCATGTGTGGCCATTATGAATTGATTGATAAATTGGAAGTTCTTGAAAAGTGTTGTTAATGACTCAAATGAATATGGAAGATCTGTGCCCTTGACATTAAGGGTGTAATAGATGCTCACCTATCTAGTTCATAAAAGATAGTACAAGTGAGAAATTGTGTTGGATGAGATGGATAGTCGTTGCATATGTGCATGTATGCTTGAAGGATTGAGATGTGTCACAAAAGTAATAAGTAATGACTTTGAATATTTTTGTTGTGTGGAGAATGATTAATCAACATATGAATTCGTCGGATTGAGATGGATTATTTGTCCTTTGTGGTATGAAATTTTATGGAAGTCCTTTACGAGATTTCGATGGCTGGGATACGAATAAAACATTAAGGGATAACAAGACGTATTAGATATTGTCAGGAGATAATGTAACCGCATGTATGACAGTTGGTTGGAATATAGATTGTTGGATTATAACTTAGCTATTTATGTCATACAGACTAAGATAATGTGATTGTTAATGTCGAAGTGATAAGCTGCGACCAAATAGAACTGCAGGGCAGTGATCAATAGAAGTTGTTAGTATTTTGAAAGGAAAAAAAAGTGGATTGGATCAGTGATATATAAATCTGTACACTTGGATCATAATTTTAAATATATCAAAAGAGCCGAATTGGAATTGAACTGAAGCGGAATGCGAAATTTCTTGTAATTAAGGGAGTTAGTGGAATGAGTTGTTCTCTTAAGTTTCGAGGACGATACTTTTTCTGAGTGATATATTATGTAATGCTCTGTTCCATACGGAGGTATTTTGTTGGCTTATTGGATTTGATCAGATTGTCCGACTGTAAGTTTTGTTAGAATCGAGAGATTTGAAGGATGATGCAGTCTTTCTTAAATTGGCTGAATGAGATAATTTATGGAACGTAGCTCATTGATATGGTTATGCCAAGCAAGAAGATCATGCATTGCGTCAAATCATCTCTGGAGGACCCGTTGAGCATATATATGATCGGAGCAGGGAGACCAACTGTATAGGTGGGTAGATCTATCACTTTTTCTCTACTCCGTCATGCTTAATAAAATAATTTTTTTGTGTTGTTGTGCTGTGTCCCTAAAATGCTTAATGTCAAGTTGATGTAAAGATACTGATGTTCATGTTTAATATTGCTGAAATGAATGAGACACATTAATAATGAACTGCCTATGTAACTGACACGTGAAAGATAAATTGATATTGAAATGACATAAAGAATGTGATGTGGTATGTACATATGAGAAATGTTGCGATGTGATATGATGAAATGAGAAACGTGGGAATGAAATATAGGGATCGATAGATCACCAAGTGGATTAATGGTAATGATGAGTCGCTGAATGTGGCTTGGATGGTACGAAATGATGAAATGTTGGCTCTGTTTACTTTAGTGTTTTACCATGCAATTTATGCTTATAATCGAGTCGTATATATATTTGCATGGTCATGGACAACTTGTGCACAAGGTTTGGGTGGATTTCCTCGAACGGTACCTGGGGTACTGGGCCCGATTCGGCCTAGAGGGGAACATTGGTCGTGCTATGGTGGCATGAGGTAATTGCGGGACTTCCATGAGGCTTGCAACCTGTGGTAGAATGACGCATTACATTACCTTATAAAGTCTTACATGGCAAGAAGTATTGCGAAACATTCATTGACGCTAACTACCTGCTTTGAAATTGTGCGTCTCAATACCTTTGGGGATGTCCTTTATGGTTTAGTTTTCACCAACGACTATGTAGTCAGGATGCATGCTAACGAATGTCTTATGCATGTGGTAAGTATACTATATCATGTATCTTATGCAGGTAGGGCTGAAAATCGAACGAACGAGCTCGAACAAAGAGTCTTCAAGCTTGGTTTGACTTAACTATCGAACGAGTTTGATTCGAGCTGAGCTTGGACCGAGCCGAACATTAGCAGAATGCGAACGGTTTGAATCGTTTTACAGTCCTAGTAGTGAGTATTTATAAGACATGTTGTATAGACTATCACACTGTCTCTCTCAAGTTTTAAAGACTTTTTTATTGAATTACTTATGCTCTTTACATCATAAATTTACCATCATATAAAGAACAAAAAAAAGTAAAACTTCTAAGACAAAATATATTTCTATCTATTAAAAAAGGCATAGCATATACTAGAAAAAGTCCTAATATGATAAACCGAGCCGAGCTCGAGCCTGTTTGCGAACAAGATCGAGTCGAACAACTTATGGTCGAACTAGGTATCGATTAGTCCACGAACGAGCTTAAACCGAGCTTGGACCGAACTGAACACGAGTCGAATGCGAACGGTTTGAATCGTTTTATAGCCCTATATGCAGGGATGGTAAAGTCGGCTGTTGGTAATAAATCTCTGAAAAGTGATATAAATGTCCTGCATATTATTCAACTTATTCTGCTTATTATTTAAACACAAGTATATTATGATATTGATGTTTTATGGACACTGTTAATTGACCCTAGGTCCTAATAGAAAGACCATTTTAATAAATGTTTGCTCACATGACTAGAAGTGCTGGTTTAGGTGAGTAGGTTATTTCTGCTCACAAGTACATGGCAATGTACTGACCCACGTCTCTGTGGGATTTTCCACAGGTGCTTGTGATGTGCAGTACGCAGAGTGGCTTGATCAGTTCTTAGGCATCGAAGATTTGTTGGACGTGCATAAGCTCTTCTTGTAAATGATGATGTCTTCTGTTATAAATGGCATAATGTATGAAACTTTGTAATTATGTTGTACCAGTGAGTTGTAAGTCGAGTCGGCAACTCCAATGTTAACCAAATTGGCATGAGTTTGATGGCCATTAAGAGCCTTTGTAATTTGTTGTAAATCATTGTATTCCGTTGCTGTGATCAATAAAGAGATTATTTTTATATTTTACATTGTGACTTCAAATTGTCTGCTTATTTCGCTGCAATGTACTCGTTTTGTGATCTATTATTATCTTGTCTTGTACAAGTACAATTTAGACTTGTACGATATCACGTCCATGACGACTTATCGGTTATGCGGAACCGGTATATGACATTGGCGTATGGTGAAACAGGAGAAATATGGAAGTGCATTGCATCTCATGCTTAAGCTATAAACAATAAAGCTGGCAGGAGAAATATGGAAGTGCATTGCATCTCATGCTTAAGCTATAAACAATAAAGCTGGTAGTTCTCCAATAGTATGTGCTTCTTTGTTCTTAGGTTAATTCTCCTTGCTCATGCTCTTTCAATGAGTCATATACCCAATGTTTTGTGATCTTGCATATACTTCCTTAGTACCTTCTCAGAGATATTGGGACTTACTTTATGTTGGTTCTCCATATCTCTCCTGTTTGCAAATTACCATTATTCTAAAGAAGAAGAAAAATAATTTAACAATTCAGACCTAATTGTTCGTGATCTCTCCTCTTATATCTATGATCTATGAGTAAAACTGATCTAAATAGTACAGGGCACAGTTGGTTGCGGCTATATATTGTCTTGAATTGACTTGTGAATTCCTATTAACAATTCGGACCTAATTGTTCATATTCTCTCCTCTGATATCTATGACTAAAGCTGATCTAAATATCATAGTTTGCACTATATGTCGATACCTATTCGATGCGGTCGATACCAATACGGTTTGGCATGTCCCTATGTGATACCGACCGCTACCGAATATGATCAATAATGACGTTAGGGGTCTCTTTCCTAGTCAATTCGGCAGAGAAAATTGAGCGAAAAAGTCCAATCAACAAGGGTGTAAAAGCATAATAAGGTTGTAAAAACATATAAATGAAGAAAACTTATTAATCGCAGGTAAACCAATCATCTAGGGTGACTTATTTCATTCAATTTCAAAATATGCCTAAATGTATAAAATATTTTTTGTAAATTTATTAATAATTATTTACTTTCTGACATCAAAAAATCTGATACTCCAATCCGTTAACTACGACCGTGCCGATATCGCCGATCCCAATACTCATAGGAAGGGTCCAATATCGATTCCGATATCGATAATGTGAACCTAGCTAAATAATATACAGTGTGAATTCCTGTAAACGTAGAGGAAATAGAAACGAGGAAATGGACTTACTATCTCATTTTAGTTTGTTATGTTGTTTTCCTCAAACTATTCATTTGCTATATGCCATTGTAAACGGTAATTTATAGAATTGGATCAATTAAGTTCTTACGTGATTCATATTTAGGATCATGAACTCTGAATAGGCTATTTTTGAGTGTTCTAAAATTCGCTAGGCAGGTTCGGTGCGGCGGAGGGCCGCTAGGCGTCGAACTTTTTTTTTTTTTTTTTTTAATTTGAAATCCATAATACACATTTGAAATTTGAAATCCAAACATGTTCTAAATCTATAATCCAATTCATAATTTTTTAAAATTTGATATCTATATTACAAATTTGAAGGTTCAATGTTCTAAATCCAAATATAATCTTAAAATCCAAGCAACATATCCATAATTGATAATACAACTAAGAATATAAAAAAATAAAAAAAATCCCAAAATTCGCATAGCTGCACAAGGCCGCACAGGTCCGAACAGATGCCGAACAGGTCCGAAAACACGCACAAGAGGGCTAGACAAGGGGTTTTCGGTTCGACCGGCGGCCGTCTAGGCCAATTTTTAGAACAATATTTGGTGAGGACATCGCACCACATGCACGTGATTTTCGACACGTGTACAGGCGCATGAAGCATCTTGGAAATGATCCATCGTTGCTCATGTGGTTTTGAGTTGCTATTTATTATAAGGTTTATTTTAGTCCCCACATTACTTGTGGAGAGTTTATTTCTTTTTATTTGCATCTTTAGTCCCACATTGCTTGTGAGTTAGTATGTAGCTCTTTTGTATGCCTATATATAGGCTTTCTCTTGTCATATTGGAACATAAAATAATCATTGAAAATTTGTGAGAATTTTTTTTTGCTATCCATTTTTTTTGAGATTAGAGTGAAACATAATCTCTCTCCTCCCTTCCTCCCTGGGTGTATGAAACCTTAGGGTGGTCGTTCGTTGAGCGT
This sequence comes from Iris pallida, assembly GCA_029216955.1. NCBI lineage: Eukaryota > Viridiplantae > Streptophyta > Magnoliopsida > Asparagales > Iridaceae > Iris > Iris pallida. The sequence continues at coordinate 2,139,780 of JANAVB010029818.1, read as the reverse complement.
TCTCGACCTCCTCCTCTCCCCAATCTCGCTGCCAAGCCGACCACCAACAGATCCAGGCGGTACCAGCAGCTTTCCGTCGTCCTACCTCCCGTCCGGTCGTCGGTCTCCCTCCATTGGTGCAGCAGGTCGCCCGCTGTCAGGCCATCCGTTGCTAGGCCGCCAGCGGTCTACTTTCGGTCGCGAATCCGTCAACAACGTCCTCCTTATCTCAAAGATCCCGGTGCGTCGTTCCAACTTATCTAATATTTGTGAAATTACCACTGTTAGGATAAAGATCTCTTTAATATTTTCAACCATTCATGGCTGCAATTATTTCTTTAATTATGAGAAGCGAATTTGTTTGATAACCGATCTTATATTTTCCAAAAGATCTGAATATTAAATTGGGAACTAAAATTAGAGTACAACTTATTACATTAATTTTCTGTTATAAAAGCCATTGCGATCCCAACATTGAATTTTGAATTTCTTCTGCTTAATTAGTCATCCTTTATGACTTATCATTGATTCTCGTTTATTTTGCTGATTTCGATAACCTGTATAACATAGAGACATATTTTAGAACTAATCAAAAATACATGTATTACATCAAATTTGGTATCAGAGCCAGGTTTGTGCATTTAGGTCATTTTGCATAAATTATTTTAAGGGCAAAACCCGTACAAGATAGTGGTTGGGATTTCATCACCTATCCATATCCCCAAAACCACATTGAACTACATTTAAAATCTATTTAGATATTTGCCTTAAGGACTCTGGTGTCAGTGCCTCGGGGTTGTCGACCAGACGGAGCTCATTAGGACGTTGAAGAAAGCGGTTGTGGTGTGATCTAATATTATTGAGTCTCGTGCCACTGGTCCATTCACTTAATCCAAAAAAAGTTGGGAGCTAATTTTCTTTTCTAAAAAAATTGCATTCTAGGGTTTAACATTTCATTTAACTAAATAGTTGCATTCTAAGGTTTAGTATTTTATTTTATTTAAAAAAATAATTTTCATTTGCATTACCAACAATTTAAGTAGTGCATGCCTACATGATCTGGTCATTCATATTTGTTAGGCGAACCTAGTCAATCACCCAAGAGTCGAATAAAATAACCCTTTGAATATACCAAGTGAATCTACTAAGGACAGTATGGAATCCAAGTTAGGTAGAAAGTTAGAGGTGCTAATGGGACAAATGGGTACCGTTGCTCAAGAATGTAGGGCTACCCGTAAAGCCTTAACTGAATTTAAAAAAAAACAAATGATAAGTTCACCAGAATTGAGAGAGCATATAGTCGTACCCCACATGGGAATGACGAAGTGAGAGTACGTAATCAGACACCTCATAGAGATGAGTATGACTAACAAGTTGATTACGACCATGGGGGTTCTCATTCCCCACGACGAAACCATAACCATCGACCACAACGATACGATCCTGACAAGCAATATTTGAGGAGTATCAAAGTTGAGGCGCTGACCTTTGACGGCAAACTCAACCCACAATACTTTTTGGATTGGCTCAAAGGTATGGACCACTACTTTAAGTAGTATTCCTTGACCGAGGAGAGAAAAGTAAAATTTGCTGCTATGAGATTGACTGGCCAAGCTAGTCAATATTTGTCTAATATAGGACACTTGAGAGAAATAAGAGGTGAGTTGCTCATGAGGACTTGGACTGAAATGAAACAACAATTGAACGAAAAATACCTCCCTCCTTCATATTACCCACGTTTATTAGAGCAGTGGAATCTCCTACGGCAAGAAAACATGTCGGCTAAAGAGTATGTAGCAAAATTTGATGAGTTCATGGTAAGATGTAGCACTATCGAGAGTGACTCCTAAACAAATCCTATCTAGGTTTAGAACTGTCTACGAACTGATTTAAAAACTGAGTTCGTGCGAGACATTGAAACACTAGAGAGAGCTTATGTCCTAGTTCAAGACTTAGATGAAGCTAAACCACATCCGAATTTTAGGAATCACAATTTTTGTAAGCAAGTTTCACGATCATCAACAAACGAATACCCAAATCAAATTGTTTCAAACCCACCCCAACCTAGAGTAGATGCAAAGGGCAAGAGTTGAAAAAGATTTTTCAAAGCTTGGCTCACATGTAAAGTGTTTCAAATGTCAAGGATATGGACATGTCGCTGCAAATTGTTCTAGTCCTTTTAAGATCAATTTGATTGAGGAACAATTTAAATAAGAATCAATATCCGATGACGAGGAGTGCGTTCATCAAATTGATGAAGACACGGAATACCTTGAGGGAGGAAATGACGTTGTCTTAGGTTATATAGGGTCTCCTACATTAGCTGTTGTTAGGTGCACTTTGTCTCAACCTAAAGTTAGTGATGACTCTAAAAGACACGATCTTTCACACTTTTACAAGGACTGGGGATAAAAATTGCAAGTTGAGATTAGAAAGTAGTAGTTGCATTAATGTTATTTCTGCTCCTATAGTATCTAAGGTGGGCCTTACAGTTCCACATCCTAGTCCTTATAAGGTGTTTGGATCCACGAGACTGTCCTCCAAGTCCAAGAAAAGTGCCTTATTCTGCTGCAATTTGCAATATATAAAGACAAGATTTGGTGTGATGTATTGAATAGGGACGTTAGTTACTTTTGGAAGACCCTTTGACGCAAAATAAAAACAAAAGTGTACTTTTTATGACTTTTCACCTCTAGACTGACAGTCAAACAAAAGTCGTTAATAGAAGTTTGGAAAAGCTGTTGAGAACGTTAGTTGGTGAGAATTTAGAAAATTATGAGCTTCATCTGTCCATTGCTGAATTTGCTTATAATAACTCTGTCAATAGGTCTTCAGTGTCTGTCCAGCTGAAATAGCTTATGGTTACAAACCTAGACAACCTATAGACCTCATTCATATGTCTGCATCTCACAGAGTATCAGAGTCAGCATTTGCATTCGCATCTCGCATCTCGCATCCATGATTTGCATAGAGAAATCAGCAAGCGAACCGAGCAGAATAATGTCAACTATAAATTACGTGCTGATATAAAAAGAAAGTTTAAAGAATTAAAAGTTGGTGATTACGTAATGGTCCGGATTCGTCTGGAACGATTTCCCCCAGGAGCCGTCAAAATGTTACATGCATGTAGTGCAGTTCCATTCAAAATTCTGAAGAAAGTTAATGATAATGCTTTTGTCCTCGACCTTCCAGAAGGGTTTAATTTTAGTTTTACATTTAATATTGAGGACTTAATCGAATATAAAGGTCCAGATTTTAACCCAGACAACCTATTGGTTGATGGCCTTACCCTTGAACCTATTCTTGAGGAACCTTCTTTACCTCCACTACCAGAAATACAACCCACCGCAGTACATGATATTGAAAATATTATTCATGAGTAAATTATTTCTACTAGCAGTGGTGGTATTCGCATGTACTTAGTTCGTTGGAGAGGTTGTCCTGAGTCTGAGAATACTTGGTTAGTCCGAGATGATTTATATAGACTTGATCCAGATGCTTTGGAGTACTACGAAAGTAGCATAGACCCAGCTTCACCACATGCACGTGATTTTCGACACGTGTACAGGCGCAAGAAGCATCTTGGAAAGTATCCGTCGTTACTCGTGTGGTTTTGAGTTGCTATTTTATTATTAGGTTTATTTTAGTCCCATTACTTATGGAGAGTTTATTTCTTTTTATTTGCATCTTTAGTCCCACATTGCTTATGAGTTAGTATGTAGCTCTTTTGTATGCCTATATACAGGCTTGCTCTTGTCATATTGGAACATCAAATAATCAATAAAAATTTGTGAGGAAAAAAATCTCGCTATCTATTTTTTTTTGAGGTTAGAGTGTGAAACCTAATCTTCCTCTTCATGTTCGTGTGAAACCCTAGGGTGGTCGTCCGTCGAGCGTCCTCGAACTCCTCTCCCCAATCTCACCGCCAAGCCGTCTGCCAACCAATCAAGGTGGTACCAGCAGCTTCCCTTCGTCCTGTCTCCCGTCCTGTCGCCGGCCTCCCTCCATTGGTGTAGCAGGCCACTCACCGTCAGGTCGTCCGCCGTCAGGCCATCCGTTGCTAGGCCGCCAACGGTCTACTTTCGGTCGCAGTTCCGTCAACCAACGTCCTCCTTCTTATCTCAAAGATCCATGTGCACCGTTCCAACTTATCTAATATTTGCGAAATTACCACTGCTAGGATAAAGATCTTTTTAATATTTTCAGCCATTCATGGCTGCAATTATTTCTTTGATTGTGAGAAGCGAATCTGTTTGACAACCGACCTTATATTTGCCAAAAGAACTGAATATTAAATTGGAAACTGAAATTAGAGTACAATTTATTACATTAATATTCCGAGAAACCAAGAATACAATATTTGCAAATATGATTGTGCTTCTGCTTTAAAAGCCATTGCGATCTCAACATTGAACTTTGAATTTCTTCTGCTTAATTAGTCGTCCTTTATAACTTAGCATTGATTCTCGTTCATTCTGCTGATTTCGATAACCTATATAACATAGAGACATATTTTAGAATTAATCAAAACTACATGTATTACATCAATATTTTTGACAAAACTCTTCAGCAACCTCACTTGTTCTCACATCAGCTAGAAACATGAAATGTGCGCTGCCAACCTTATTTTCACTCTTATTTTCTCGTTGGTTTTTGTTAGGTTTGCATAGGCAGTTCAAGAGTTTTACAGTGACCGGATAGTTCTGTGCATAAGCATCTTTTTCTAGATGTGGGGTTTATTTGATTAGTTCAATTATTTGTTTCACCTGTCACTGGTTCCTAAATATACTTAAAGTTAATGTATCTAACATAACACTGACATATGGATGCATATCTGATATTTGAGTGAGGTCAATTAATGACTGTCCATTTTTCCATTCAGTAAACGAGAACTTTCCCAGCTGTGGTGCTCATGAAGTGAATTTCAGTCAGAGGAACTTCTCTTCATCACTTGGGGCATGGCTAAGTTGATTCGCTTTTAATTTTGCCATTCATCAATATTCTAATAGTTTCCAATGGTAATCATATGGCAACCATTATGCCAGAAGCTGGAGAATTTCTACCCTGACAATGAGATTGGAGTTAACAGATTTGAAGATGAGGACGTAGAGCTTATACGATCCCTTTGTACTGAGCGGCATGTTGAATCTGGTGATGAATCAATTTCTGAGGAGGTAAATTATTTTCCTGTATGATACCCTTTAATTTACAGTATTCTTTCAGAAAATGGGATTCACGCCATAATTGGAAATTAAACTTATACTGAAATTTGTTGTTGGTTTTTGTTGGACTTGGAAGGAGTGTGCTGCAATCTCAAAGATGTCCGAGAACTCTGCATCTTCCAATATTCAACTGAATAATTATTATCGTTCTGAACATGATAACCAAAGAGAGCACACATGGTCTGCTGCTATTGAAGAAGCCAATGCATTAGCGCATCTACCCAAAGAGATCAACAGTTGCACAAGAATTTATGATACCTTACAAAGAAGGGACATTAAAAGAGGAGGTATATTCCATTGCCTCTTGGTTCTTATACATGTAGGATATACACTTTTTATAGAAGATTTATTTAACCATCTAAAAGCAGAAAAAGAGATGGCAATAGATCGAATTCTTATGCTTGTCAAACACCTGGACTTACTGGACTAGTTCTCATCTTGATGTCTGATATCAGAGCTATTTTCTCAACTCACCTCAGTTCAGTTTCAAAATTTTGGTTGTGAATTGTCATGTTATATTTTATTCAAAAGCATAACATCTTGCTGTGATGGATCATTCTTTATGAGTGCTATCTGCAAAGATGATGATTCAAAAAGCTTGATTAGGACTCTTTTCTCAAGATGTGCCAGAAAAAGTCTCAGTTTCTCTCTTATACTGTCTTCCATTCAAATTCAGCACACGAACAACACCCGCCCCCTTTGCTAAAAGGCTCACACACGCACGTAAAAGAAAAATGCATCGCTATCATGCCTAATTCACACCTTCCACCTCAACCTGATTTAACCCTAAACCAAGCCCCAACATTACTGTCAACCTCCTCTGTCAGCCTTCATTAGCCCAGGAGCCATTGGAGCCGCCAATCTTCCTCCCGTCTGTTAAACTTACCTCATAACCTATGACACCCTTGTCCAGGACAACATCAAATATAAATTCATGTTTCTCAGCATACTATGTTTGGGAAGGACTTACACCTCCACACGTCATTCGAACTGGGTTCTAGTTTCTGTCGTGCAAGAGAAAGGGATATTGCTAATTTGGCACCAGTATAGATGGTTAACATCAGGTCGACAACCGGTCATAAGAAATGTCAAATCTCTTATGTAGCTTTCTTATGCCCCATAGTCGCCCCCATTATGATGGGAGAATGCTTGGATGATCATGACGGCGACGATGAGAAGTTCTCCACTTGGGAGAAGTTAATCTTCTTCTCAGAGGATAGCTTGCTCCAAAGAGAATATTTACAAAATCTGAGCATTTAATGACTTTGGTTATTTAGATCGGTGTAAATAATTTGTGGAAGAGTATATGTTTAAATATTATCATAAGCAATTGCACGATACAAAATCATGCATGCCCATTATTGCCTTAGTATTCTTAAGACTAGTTGAAAGATCTTCTAGACATTTCCACCAGATCTTCTTCCATGTCATACTTCCTGTTGTCCTAGCACTTTTGGCAGAGTTCAAGTATCTCATGCTAATTCCACTGATGGTTGTAACTCAACTATGCATATTTCCCACCCACCTAAGCTTGTCTTTTGCCCTTTGTTATTTTTGTACTTTTTCCAGAGTTCTAAAATACCACTGGTCTTTAATGCTCGAAGAGTGATCGTTACATATCATTTTCTATGGAAGTTGATAAGATTAGCAATTTACACATAAGATAGCAGTTTTTACATTTAGCTATTAGCTGACATTACCCTTTGTGGAAGGTGCTAGAATCCTAGTCATCGGAATATTTAACAAGAGAGGGACATCCCAAAGTCCTCGTTTGGTTCGCAGAATGGAAAGGAGAGGAAATCAATTCCTTGGTATTTCCTTTCCTTTGGGAAATTACAATTCCCATCGATTTTCCTTTCCGGTGTTTGGAAATGCCAAAGAAATTGGAAGGGAAAGTGAATACTTAAATGTGGGAAAGTAAATCCTTGCTTGGATGGATGGAACCACTTTTCCCCCCTAATTTTCTTTCCATTGGGAATCACTTTTCTTTCATCCTCCATTCTTTCGGAACCCAAACGTAGGAAAGTAATGACTTTCCTTTCCTTTCCCAAGCCCATGATTCCGCGAACCAAACGAGGCCAAAGTATCTACAAGCTACAACACTAACTAATATTTTGCCCCTTCTTGAAGGAGCAACCTCCAAGTGCCCCTAGACTATAAAGAGTCTAGAAGAAGAGTTAAGATTATACAATTTGCTCTAGCGAATCACATTCATCTCTATGACACATTAAGCCAAAGAGTGAAAAGGAATGACATTCCCTGAAAGAGCATAGAAGAAAATTAGCTGAACATAGAGAAGTTCATAAAAAATGGGTGTTGTGGCTGATCTTAGAATTGGAATTTCAGTGATCACCCTGTGACTAAAATAGCGTTCAGCAACCGCCTATGGCAATTCTAAACAAGCAATCTTAGCAACAATCTATGGTATGCTTTGCATCCATAATATAACATGTTATGCAAATTGTCTCTTGGGTCAATTGGTGAAGAGGGAAAGAAACTAAAGGCTGGAAATGTATTATTTTCCCAGTTAACAGAAAATACGCCAATGACAAAGCCCTTATTGGCTTATTCTAGAATTTTCCTCGCTCCTTCAAGTATGATTGTCACTCCTAACTAGTGCAGACATATGTATGAAATATCAACTTAATCAATAGTTCATACCTACATAGATCAGTGGATTCTCTTGATTGAGCTATCAAGATCAAGGCAATCTTTATTTATATCACGTGGTGTTCTACAATCCATCTCCTTCACGGGTAGACTTCGAGTACAACAGGGCTACTTATATGAACTATAACTGGGTCGACTTATATGAAGTAGGCTATTCAAATGTTCTTGTTTTGTTTATGAAATTTATCATGTATCTATACTCTTTTCTGTATAATATTTCATATTATATTATTCCATCTTTCTGTATACTATGTTGTTAACATGTTACATTTTGCCACAGTCAGCAGAGGCAGAGCCAAGCTCAAGTTTTCATTCCGTTCCTTATCCCACAAGGATGATTTTTCCAGTTCTAGTTTCCTGAAGGATGGAAATGAAGTGTCTTATGTAAATAAAGCCGATGATCTTGCGTTTCACAATAAACTTGAGGACCGAACTAAAGAAATTTCAATAGTTGAGTTCCAGGAAGAAAGTGGTGAGCTGCCTCCAGATGCTGTATCTCATGAGAAAGTACGTGCAGGCTCTTCAATGGCTAAATTGTTGGAAGATCTGCAGGAGGAGAACGGCCTATCTGCGAGGCCTTCTAACTTGGTCTGCATTCTCATGTGTTTTCTGACCACATTGTGGGCTATTATACTTTATGCCTCTTATTAGCAATCCAGTCCTAAACCTGCTTACTGCAGTCTGCAGACCACCTTATGAACAACGTTAGTCGATTAAAGCCCTTGGCTGTGACAGTCAACTGTTTAAACTTTCTATCGTTGATCAAATGAATGGATTATACATAAGGGTGCGTTTGATTGCAAGGTGGAAAATATGTGAAAAAAAATTAATTCCATGGAATTATTTTCCTAGGAAAAAAATTCCTTGGAATTTTAAAATTTTCCCATGGAAAACTTAATTTGGGTGTTTGATTGTCATTATTTTCCACGGAAAATAGTTATTTTCCATGGAAAATGATATTTTCCTATGGGTTGGGCAAGTTTCATTTTCCACCATTTTAGAAGAAAATATGGAAAATGATAGTTTTTTGGAAAATAATTCCATGAAAAATATAAGCTATCAAACACTACAATTGTGGAAAATTTGTGATGGAAATATTTTCCATGGAAAAAAGCCCAATCAAACACAGCTTAAGAGAATTATGAATTACTGATTTTGTAATCAACTGGTATATACATTCGACTTCGCAGATGTTGCAAGATGCTAAGCCAAAGGAAAGAAAGATGCAGAGTGTGGGAAAGAGAGGGTTGTCTCATTTGGGTTATAGAATTCTTGACAATGAAGACCCCCCTGAATTTAAGGGTGATGGATTGTCTAGTGAGGACGAGGTGATTCTGTCATAATAATATACCTTTCTTTACCACATTATTACTTTTGGTATACTCTGTCAAGGATATGACAATGTTTTTATTCTCAGGACATTGGTCATAACCAATTATGCATTGTAAGTCAAAGGGATGAAGGACGAACAATGGCAGATCTATTTCAAGAAGCTTTCAGTAGATCCGAGGCAGAGGGATTTCAATTTCCTACTGGCAAACAATCTGGGTGAGCTCATATTTGAAAATTCAACTTCTTATTTGCCCACATGCTAAACCTTCATTCTGAGAATTGTTAAAGGAGTCCTGTGACTCCTGCTTATTGAGGCTTGTTTTTATTTGCACTTCAGACTTGGATACCATGGTAGGTTGCAACAGATACTTCAGGTTGAAAAAGATAGACATCTAGAACTTTTAAAGTACTCAAAGCCAGGATACAGTCCTTCAAGTAAGAGACAGTCCATCTTTATCTTCTCGTGTTTTGTATGATTGTATTGTGAATTGCTTAGCCCATGTAAATGCTAGCATTTCTTCTGTGATTAATCTTTGTGCAACCAGCATATATTTCTGCTTCAACATTCTGCATACTGTATATTCTAGTTATTACTTGCTACCCTTGTGCATGACTTGGTTCTCCTGACGGATCATGGTGCATGATGTACAAACTGCATACAGTGTACTTGTAACCCTTGTGTGCATCTTGGTTCTTCAGATGACTTAGGGAGCATGGATGTGCAGATTTTATCTAGATTTTTGGAGGCGAAGCTGACAGTTTGCCAGTGCTCATACAGAGAGAATACAAATGTTGGTATTATTTTATGAACCAATAAGTTCAAGACATTACTGCATCTTCCAGTATCATTTTAATTAGTCGCTTACTGGTAGCTCGTAACAAACCTTAATGACTTGCATGTTATATGATAAAATGGGATGTATCTTCGCATATTCTTTTTACCGATTTTTATGGATATTGGTATTTATCTGAAATCCTTGACCAAAAGAAAACCTAAGTGAACAGAAAATTAAAGTAAAGCATGAATTTGTACGGGTAAACATATTAAGATTTGGAGAATGACAACAGCATTTAACCTGTAGCGAATACATTAAAATATGGAAAGAAACTAGAAGACCGCTTCTATTTCCATGTCATCATGTCTTTATAGTAACATAACATAGGGAACAAAGGTTGGACAAGTAACATTGAGATGAAATAGCTTGTTTATATACATTAAAACATCACATGGTCTCATGAATTCCATGTGATAACTATTGCATATAATATATTGATTTGGTAGTAATAGCAATAGGAAATGGTGCTTGTAATATTCTTATGAATATTTATTAAAGGCAGGGCCCTTCACAAGTAATGAACATTCGAAAAATAACCCAAGATTACGGAGAAAAAAAAAGAACTTCAAGGTTCAAGATGATACCAATATCCATAAAAAATGGTTATGTATGCGAAGATACATCTCGTGATTCTGTCTTATAGATCCTTTAGTTTCTGCGAACTGCGATGTCTAACCGTCAAATGCAAGTATATTTGTCATTTGACTTGGAATAGGATCTATGACTCTTGCACTTCTTTTAGAACTGCCGTTCAATAGTATTGATGGTATCTCCATCTCGTATGAAAATGGAAAAGTCAATTGTGCTAGCTGAGTCTCTGACTGACTCACAGATATGTCATGTGTTGCAAGGCTGAGTGACTGCCGTACTTAAAAGATAATTTAACAGGGCATTTAAAAAGATAATTTAACAGGGCATTTCTGGATCTGGTTAGGGTGGATAGTGAGAGTTGCTAATGCTTTAGACACTGGGTACTCTTATCAAACCAGGAACAAAAAGAACTTAAAGTTTAATGGTACAAACAATATAAGGTCTAATTTGAAACAGCTGATGTCACATTGGTTTCTGATTCCATGTTCCAGAATTTGGCCAAGCAGCCAAAAGTTGATTTAACTTTAATTTTCCCACAGATCTCCCAATATGGAAAAAGTGCCCAGAAATCTGAACATGATGGAGGAACCGTAAAAAGAACAGTTATTTTCAGTTCAAAAATATGCAATAATGTGGAGCTTGAAGTTGGGAATCTTATTCGTATCCTTCCGCCATGGTATGCTTTATTTAGTCCTTACCTTCTAGATTCTTTTTGCAAAAGGCTCTAATACCTGGTCAGATAATTAATTATTAGTTCTATTCTCTGCAAATGCATGTAGTGTATGTTGCACCAAACAGATTGTACAGGTGTTGGACTATTAGAAACTAGTGACCCTTATATTGTTGGACTAAATAGATTGTTCAGTTTCCTGGAATTTGTTAGTGTTAGTGCACCTGTTAAGTTGTGTTGCCTGTGCATGGTTTGTGATATTGTTGCTTCAAATGGATAGGTGCACTACAGAGTGTACAATGGTATATGCTTATGAAATGACTATGTTCTAAGTTCCTTTTGGAACAGGAGATCTGTATCTAGTAAGATAAATAACCTATGCAATTACATTTTCTTCCTGCAAAGGATATTGCTTGGAAATCCTCTAAGATTTAACCGCAAAAACCACACCAGATGAATTAGGTCTTGGGAGAAATAGAAAACAGAGAATAAAGCATTTGTTAGTAAAATGTCCCTTTGCCTTTCTGTTAGTTTGATTCTAACTCACTATGGTTCTCTCATGATATGTTGGTTCAAATGGTTCACTGCATCCTTTAAGTGTTATCTTATTGGAAGCTTATTGCCTACATGATGGGACCATCAAGACTCTGCCACTATATACTTAAAGAACCGACGACCACTTCTCATACTAAGCACAAACTAATAGTTACTTCTGCATTCTGGTTAACTTGAGCTTCAAATTCTTTTAACTCTACCATCATTAGATCATTGCTTAAAACTTGAGTGCTGCTTATGCTGATAGCTTGATCTTAAATTGGTAGGACAAAACATGACTTCCATCCTTTCTAAGAATGACATATGTGCCTGGATGTGTAGGGTTTCACGTATTACCACTCTGTCTATTTTTCCAAGAATTGTTACCTTACTGGTCATGGTAAGTTAGCTAGTATACTATCATTTATTTGGAGTAGCCTAAAAAATAGAGGGTTGACAAGCGGTCATAGAAACTGGTCAATTCACCTGTGGAGCATTCGTATGCTCCACACCTGACCCCATTATTGGGGAGAAGGCTTGGATGATGATGATACTTAAAACCTAATTACTGATTATAGGTTAATAGCCAGACCTACAATTCCTGATTAAAGAAACTAGAACATAGCTCCCTTCTTCAGGTTGTAAAGTCAGCTCCTCCCACCTGACACTAACGGCATACTTGCTGAAAACTCCACCTGCTCAGAAAAACGATAGCCTGCCACTGACAGAGCTAATAAACCTATGTCGAACGAAAATAAACAACTATGATTGGGGAAGTACCCTCTCTATAATGAACCTAAACCTAGGGGGAGATAAAGCTCTTGTCACTTTGTATTGATAGATCCTAATGATTTGTGAGATTACCCACTGAAGCTGTTAGAATGGCAGTGTGCAACAATTGTTATTGATTTTTTTTATTAGCAGTAAATGTGTAGCAACAAATGAATGCTGGTCTCTTGTGATTGACAGGAAGGACGTCCTAGTGAATCAAGATGAGAAGATCATCCTGTGTACATACTTCTGTCAGATTAAGGATCGCGGGATGGAGGCATCAGTAGTCTGTGCTGCAGAGTTATAACTCTCCTAGTGAATCAAGATGAGAAGATCATTTTGTGTACATTCTTCTGTCAGATAAAACTGAACTATGGAGCGCTCCATGGATGGAGTGTGTGATATTTTGTAAGATCTCCTATGTGGGATATTTGGCTTTATGGAGTTGCAAGAGATTTTGGGATTTGGTTTTGCAAACCGAAAAAGTGTTTGGACCTGTAGAATGAAACCCCTTTTTTAGGTGAATCGTATTTTATGACGGTTTATTCCAATATGCATATTATGTATAAAGTTTCATTCAAACCTGATATACCAAAACTTAAAATGTTGATAGAATATCATGGAAGCAATCTCATCTATCATTTAAATTATAATAAAAATTTGGATTTTAGTTTATAATTTCAATTCAATCGAATCTATTAAAGTCTAACAAAATCTGAAATCTTATTTAATATAAGTAATCTCTATCTTAAAAAATAATCGAAACATTACTACATAAGGAGGAAAGAAAAGAAAAAGAAAAGACATAGGATAGTTTTGTAATTCTCTGACGGTCTGCTTTGATTGAGGGGGAAAAATCAGAGTTAAGTGAGATTTAAGTGAGGGAGAGGGAAGTCAATACATATAACTTTGCTTGGATTGGAGAGAGAGTTAAGCGTGGTGTGTTTAATAATTCTTGTTTGGATTGAAGAGAGAGTTAAGTATGGTGTATTTAATAATTCTTGCTTGGATTAGAGGTTTTGAGTAGAAAAAATTAATAAAAATATAATATTTACAAAATACTCTTATTACGTATGACATAAAATTAGATTAATTTGATTGAATTTTTAACTAAAAATTGTCAAAATATCTTTACAAAAAATAATAGCTACACTTCGGATACATATATAAAGAAAATAACTAGAACATAAACACAATAAAATTAAATAACATGAGAATTATATGCTTCTACCATTTATAAGCTATGGAGCAGCACTTTGAAAAGCAAAAAGAAAAAAGTCATAGTATTTTGCATGACAAATATGGGATATTTATGTCTTTTAAAACAAAATTTCTTATTTTTTCTTGTTAACCCCTCGATTTGGAGAATTAAAAAAATAGACAAAAGAAGGCTAAACAAACTTATACTTAACCCTCTATGACTTTTCCTTCCAAACTCCTATCTTCAAACTAATCAAAATTTTTTTCACTCACTTTACTTTTCCACATTTAACTCTCTTAACCCTCAATCTAAGTAGATCCTTGGTTTATAATTTAGTGGGGCAAAATTGACAGAGAAAAAATTAGGGATATTTAGTAATAGGTCTCACATAATAAATAGTTGATATTAGGATTTTGGTTTCCAAATTGTCCAACATTAGTATTTGGGGCTCCAAATCACTATTCAGAAGTCTACGTTGATTTGGAGACCCAAACACAACGTTGGACAATTCAGAGATCCAAATTCTAATATCAATTAGACTTGTGAATAATGATTTGGAGACCCAAACACTAAAGTTAGATAATTCGGAGACCATTATCATAATATCAATTATTATGTGAGACCATATTACTAAATAACAAAAAAAAATTATGTACATCAGCTGACCGCCACGTGTATTTGTCAGTACGTGGCATCAAGCCTGATGGTTGGCAACGGGATTCCTCCTATCTATACGCGACCCACATCTTCTTCCAGCCATTTTCATAGGTCATTTCCTGAACAAAATCCACACTTCCATTCCCAAAACCCCAACTCATCTTCTTCCTCCTCCTCCACTTCTATGACAGAAACCCTCACTTTCTCCACTTCATCCCTCGTCCTCACTCCCAAACGAAACTCCAGAGCTCGCTTCCTCCTCTCTTCCCAATTCTTCCCAAAATGCTCCCTCCTTCCTCCTCCTCTCCCCTCCTCTTCCCGAAATGCCCCTCCTTTTCTCCTCTGCTCCTTCTCCAGCCGAACCAAACCCACAGTGCAGACAAAGAACAAGAGCGGCGCTCTCTTCAGCGAAGGGAGGGACGAGGACGAGGGTCGCCTCGTCTGCCCCGGTTGCGGAATCTACATGCAGGATTCCAACATTAACCTCCCCGGTTTCTACCAGAAGCCCCAAGTTTCGGAAGATTCCGACGGATTTCTCGAAGAGGAGGACGAGTCCAGCGACGCTTCGAAGTCAAAATCGTTTCTTGGTCCCGAAATTGAGACGATGGAGCTGAACTTCGAAGACGATTCCAGTGAATTCTTATCCGAGTCTCTGGAAGAGGAGGACGAGGGGATTGGTGGGTCGAAGTCAAAATCTGATCTTGGTTCCAAAATCACGGGGTTGAAGCTGAATTTCGACAGTTCTGGCGAGTTCTTGTCGGATTCTGATGAGTTTCTGGAGGATGGGGATGAAGGAATTGATGGGTCGAAGTCAAAATCTGTTCTTGGTCACAAAATCGCGGCGGGCGAGTTGAATTTTGATGATTCCGATGATTTCTCCGAAGAAGAGGATGAAGGAATTGGTGGGTCGAAGTCAAAATCTAATCTTGGTCCCGGAATCGATGGCTTTTCAGACTGGGATTCTGATTGGGATATGGAAATGGATGAAGAGGAAGAGAGTATTAAGAAGGAATTGGACGGTTTTACTCCTGCTGGTGTCGGGTACGGCAACGTTACTGAGGACACACTTAGAAAGTTCAAGAAAGAGAAGATTTCGAAGGCCGAAAAGAAAAGGAAAGCTAGAGAGGCTAGGAAGAATGAGGAAGAGGAATCGATCACAGTGTGTGCGAGATGCCACTCCTTGAGGAACTATGGGCAGGTTAAGAACCCGAATGCCGAGAATCTCATACCCGACTTTGATTTTGATCGCTTCATCTCGAACCGGTTGATGAAACCAGCCACTAGCTCCCCGCTAGTAGTGATGGTCGTTGATTGTGTGGATTTTGATGGTTCGTTCCCTAAGAGGGCGGCGAAGTCTCTGTTCAAAGCATTGGAAGGGAATAAGAAAAACCTGAAACTAGCCAGATTGCCGAAACTTGTACTTGTAGCCACCAAGGTCGATCTCCTACCTTCTCAAATTTCTCCGGCTAGGTTGGATAGTTGGGTTCGTAATCGGGCCAAGGCTGCTGGAGCCCCAAAGCTTAGTGGTGTTTATTTGGTTAGTGCGCGAAAGGATCTTGGAGTTAGGAATTTGATTAAGTTTATTAAGGAATTGGCAGGGCCTCGAGGGAATGTGTGGGTAGTTGGGGCTCAGAATGCCGGAAAATCTACTTTGATTAATTCTTTTGCGAAGAGGGAAGGGGTGAAGGTGACAAGACTTACGGAGGCAGCAGTGCCAGGAACTACTTTGGGGATATTGAGGATTGCAGGGATTTTGCCATCGAAGGCAAAGATGTATGATACTCCTGGGCTTTTGCATCCATATCTGATGACAATGAGATTGAACAGGGAAGAGCAGAAGATGGTGGAGATACGGAAGGAGCTGCAACCTCGGACTTACAGAATGAAGGTTAGATGCTTTCTGCACTTTTTTTTTAATTATTTCTTTTGTTTCTATAGCTCTTTTGGTTAGCCTATTAGCCTCCTCTGCCATATGATGGTCACATGGTCAATTTGATAAGTGAGCCGAACTCCATAATTGGTATAATATTCGCATATGAGCCTGATTACTTATAGAATTCATCATCACGTCACAATTTAATTCTTGTTGTAATTTGTTTCTGTTCCTTTTTTTTTGCACACTTTAAATGATCGTTATTCTCATTGAATTTTATGAGCAATCCTCCACCATAAAATAAGCTAACTCTGGGAGCATAAGTCTAAATTGACATGGCTCCAAGGATGGATTTATGATAGGATGTCATTCTGATGCCAACCTAACCTGATGAGATGAAATGGACTTGGAGGGTTGAAATCAGTCAGTTTTTTACGGTTTCTCTGATACATTGACTTTGACTTGCAGACATGCAATATTTCTATTTTCTCAGACATTGTGTTTCATGAAAATAAGTTTCCACTTTCAACTCAATGTCTCCCACATATTCTCTCCATCCTTTATTCCGTTTGTCCTACTAATCCTGTGGAATCCAGAACTTACCTGTCTCAACCTTAAAAGATTGCTTTATGACAACGGTCCTTATGTACCAATGCATTAAGCAAATACCAGCTGTATATACATATATCTGTATTTCTTTTATACTTTGACAACTTTTGTTAGTTCATGGTTTAATAAAGAGTTGGTAAATCCGTGAGGTATTATTAAGACAAGAACTTAATGTTCCATAGTAGCAGTGTCATAAATATACAACAATGCTGCCGAAAGGATGGGCTGTTCTGAACAGTACTAACTAGAGTCTCATAAGAAACTCTTCATATTTAGTTCTTTGTCAAAGTTCTCTTTTTGCATCAATTTGTATGTTGGAAGTATCGGAAGAATGGGACTTTAGTAGCATCTGCTAATGTCAATCTCATATTTGATATTACCATTTCCCAATCATATAAGGAGGTTGTACCTTGTTTGTACATCCATTGATACAATGGTTACTATCTATGTTGCACGGACATGCCAGTTTGGCAACCGTGTCCGTATCAGTACGTAGTGGACACAGATACGTCCGGAAACAGACAGGATATGACTGGGTACGGGCCTGGATACGGTAGGATACGACAGGATACGGCTGGATATGTTCTGGACATGGGATTGACCCGGTTCGACAGTGAGCCCAAAAGAAAAAAATGGGCCGAATTCAACCCAAATACTGTTTAGACACATGTTTTCTTTTATATCCGGGTTAACATTACCCTGTATAACATAACCCGATCCGACTTTTAAACTTAAACATCTTTTCATTTCTCTTATCGACATAAAGTAGAAAAGAATAAAGAGAACACTTAAGGAATTAAGTATTTTCATTTCTCGTATTGTGTCCGTACCTGTTTTCAGTATCCGTACTCATGCAACATAGGTTACCATGCTCCATTATGTCTGTTAAGTACCTGAAATGGCTAGATTAAGGAATTAAGGATTGAAGCTTGCATGCATTATTCTTTGCCTAATCGGGAATACTTATTACGAAATCTCACTACTGCTATTGTTTTTGATCTATTAAAACCCTCTCTTAAACAAAATGAAAAACTGTGACTGAATCATCACCAAATATGTATTCTTAAAAAGTACTTTTGTTTTGTATAGGTTAACACTTTATTCGCAGGAAATTTTGTTTTTAACTTCTTTTATGGTCTTCTGTTCTGCTATCCACAAGAGATCCTTCCTTGTAAGAATGCATCAAAAATTGTTGGAACCAAAAGCTTTCCACTCAGAAAAGTTGCTCTCTTCTTTCATGAGTGCGATTTAAGCAGCTTGTGAATACTCTTCATCATTGATGTCTGAGTGGTTATGCTATCATATCTAAAACTGTTTAGTCGCTTCCTTTGTTAATCAAATATATCTATACTAGCCATTTTGCATCACAATACCAATATACCTGGAGTGTGGCTGTGGCAGGCTATGTCGCATGAGCCATGAATGCAGACACGTATACAGGTAAGGACACGATACTGATACGAGATACAAACATTTTCAAATAGGTACGGCATCGTCACCTATGTTGCATGAATACGAACACCATTACGGGTATGGATATGATCCCGACATAGATACGGACACAACATTTCCATATCCGTGCAACATAGCTGGCAGGAGTCTACCTTGTCTCCTTTCGTATTATCTAACAACTTTTCCCAATTCAATCAAGCCCTTGAGGTTTCTTAAACTAGGGGAAATGGGGGTAAACAACAGAAATGCCTCCATGTTATAGATGTCTGATGTCTATTCTCTTCAAAGATTCCAGGTGAGAATGTTACCTAGATTAACAAGCCAAACTCTGGTCCCCTGGTCATGATGTAAGGAATTATTCGGCAGGGAATTTAGGAGTATGCCATCGTGTCTGTTTTGACTTTAGTATGCCTTAGAAGACTTCAATTCCTTATAGGAATTTCCGTCTTCTTTCTTTGTCTAGATTCTTTGTCGGCCTAAGTAAAATTTGAGTTTGACGATACAACACTTCAACATTGACAAAGCAACCAATAAAGTAGCATCCTTCCAAGCCATGTCTCGTCTAGGATTTATGGGAAGACCCTCTCATAATGTCTATAGTTTCCTCTCCCTGGTACTTGGCACCTATTCAGACCTGAAAGCCAGTCTACACAGATTTGGCTAATCATTCGTTGACCTCCTTGATTGCAAGTGTTCACATTGCCAACTCATTTTGACTGGAATACCTATTGGTACTGGTAAGGTAATTAAATTCTTTGTTATATTAAATATTTCTGTCAGAAAAACAACTGCATTTATTGGAAAAGTTTAAGTTGAGGTTTAGATGGTTATGGCACTCGTTCTTCTTTGCATTTTTATGTGATAGTGATTTTGTCGATACATTATTTGTTTAATGTCTATGCAGGTAGGGCAAACAGTTCATGTTGGTGGTTTAATGAGACTAGATCTTATTCAGGCCACAGTAGAAACAATATATGTCAGTGTCTGGGCATCACCGAATGTTTCTCTTCATATGGGGAAGACTGAAAATGCTGAAGAAATACAGAAGAAGCATATTGGCGTTAGGCTGCAGGTGAGAGCTACTTCTTCCATCTTGTTATTACCTAAGTTACAGTATCTGTCATTTAGTTGCTCCTCTTTTGCAATGGTGCTTTGACTTTGATCTTTGTGGTTCTTGTGCTTAGCCACCCATTGGCCAGGAGCGGGTTTCTGAACTGGGTGATTGGCAGCAGAGAGAGATTAAGATTTCTGGAATCAGCTGGGATGTGAATTCCTTGGACATTGCGGTCTCCGGACTTGGATGGGTTTCTTTGGGGCTGAAAGGTGAGGGCACCGTGATACTCTGGACCTTTGATGGTGTCGAGGTAACAAAACGAGACCCGTTGGTTCTTGATAGAGCGCCTTTTCTCGAAAGGCCTGGATTTTTATTGCCAAAGGCCATATCCGATGCCATCGGTAACCAGAGCAAGATTGAGGCCAGGGCCAAGAAGCTGAAAGAGGAGGAATTGGATACCCTTTTGGAAGCAAACGTTTGAAGTTGATAACGTGGTAAAGCTTTGCTAAATTAAAGCTTTTAAATAGAAGCAGAGGTAGGCGTTTTGCTTGCATGGAGTATATGATTGTTGTGTTCTATTGCCTGTAGGCATATGGTCTAAGGGTTGAGGTTAGTTTCATATTTTATGTACTTAAATTTTGGTAAACTCATGCATTGTCAATTGGGGATTGTAACATCATATTACTACTTCCTGGAAGTTTTCCAAATTAGAGAATCTTATAACCATACTAGTTGCAGATGATACATACCATAGTTTGCAGTATCATCCGATATTGATCCGATACGGACGATACTGATAGGGTTTGGCATGTCCCGAGCCGATACCGACCGATACCCGATATTGAGGGGGTCTCTTTTTCGGTGAATTCGGCAAAGAAAATTGAACGAAAAAGACCAATCAACAAGGGTGTAAAAGTATAGTAAGGTTGTAGAAGCATGAAAAAGAAGAAAACTTATATATCGTATGTAAACCAATCAGCAATTGTGACTAGTATTTCATTCAATGAACAACACTGAAAATATTTAAAATTGTGCCTAAATGTATAAAATATATTTTCTAAAATGCTAATAATTTATTAATAATCATTTGCTTTCGATAAATAAAAAAAATCCGATACTCTGATCCGAAATTTCCGATACAACCGATCCCGATACTCATAGTAATGGTCCCATACTGATTCCGATATCGATATTGCGAACCTTGATACATACTTTCGTAATCAAAATGCTTAACAATTCCAACTAGCTATATGATGCAGTTTCATATACTAATGCTTTTGATAAGCCTCGTACACTCGGGGGCTGTTTTGATAGATGTAACTCTTTGAAAGTGTGAAAGTCGTACTTGCAGCAAGTTGAGTTTTCGTGGACTTGCAGCAAGTTGCACTTTCCAAAATGTGTTTCGATAGAATAATTTTTGTCTGCTGCAAGTGGAAAAAAAAAATTTGGTTTGGTGTTTGGATAGTTATGTAAATAGAAAGTGAAAGTTTTTTTGGAAATGTGGTAAACCTAGGTATGATTACCCCAAACTTTATATATATATATATATATATATATATATATATATATATATATAAAAGATCTCTCCCTCTCTCTCTACATTTTTTTTTCCAAAAAAAAAAAACTCTCCACCGCCACCACTCCTACCGCCGCCGCCGCAGCCACCACCACCACCACCAGCTCCTCCTCTCTCCCCACCACCACCACCGCCGCCAACTCCTCCTCTCTCCCCACCACCCCCGCCACCACTCCCCACCGCCACCACCACCAGCAGCTCCTCCTCTCTCCCCACCCCCGCCACCACTCCCCACCACCATCACCCCCAACCGCCACCACCGCCAGCAGCTCCTCTTTCCCCACTTTCTTCTCACTTACCTCACTTTTTTGATGTAATTTGGTTGTAAGAAAAAATTTGTGTGCTGCAACTACTGTTGCATGGATTAGACACCTGGAACGCCGATTCTCGCGCAAGCCAAACGCTGCAACTGTCGCGAGTTCCGCTCAGTTGCAGCAAACACTCTGTAGAAAATAATTGTTGTATATTTTATTGATGGACTACTTCACTACTTATAGGGAGTCTAGCTCCTCTACATACTACATATTCCGATGTGGGACTAAAAGTTCCTTATTGACTCTCAACACTCCCCCTCAAGATGGGCGATAGATATTGATCATCCCCATCTTGTTACATAGCTTCGACAGACTTAATGAACTAAGACCCTTAGTCAGACAGTCTGCAACTTGTTCTTCTGAGCGGACATGGTCAATCTTCAGTATCCCTTGTTCCAGCTTCTCCTTGATGAAGAATCGATCAATCTCGATGTGCTTCGTTCTGTCGTGCTGAACGGGATTGTTAGCTATACTTATTGCAGCTTGACTATCGCTCAGAAGACCCAATGGTGCTCCCTTGTCTAGCTTCAACTCTGTCAGCAACGCTTTCACCCACAGCAACTCTGACACTCCCAGAGCCATTGCTCTGTATTCTGCTTCAGCTGTCGACCGTGCTACCACAGACTGTTTCTTGCTTCTCCATGAGACCAGATTTCCTCCTACAAAAACACAGTATCCCGTGGTAGACCTTCTGTCGTCTATGCAGCTTGCCCAGTCTGCATCACAGTATCCCTCAACTTCTATGCGTCCATTCTTCTTGAACCATAGCCCCTTTCCCGGCGTTCCTTTCAGATACCTCAAGATCTGAAATACTGCTTCCATATGACCCTTTCTTGGATCATGCATGTAGCGACTCACTACACTCACCGCGAATGAGATATCAGGACGAGTGTGTCCCAGATAAATCAATCTCCCTACAAGTCTTTGATATCTTTCATGATCAACGGGTTCTCCTGCTTCTGCTCCTAACTTGCACTTCTGGTCAATTGGAGTGACCGCTGCTTTGCATCCCAGCATCCCTGTCTCCTTCAGCAGATCTAGTGTGTATTTTCTCTGTGAGAGAACAATTCCTTGTTCGCCTTCACACACCTCGATACCTAGAAAGTACCTCATCGCTCCTAAATCCTTCACTTCAAACTCCTTCGCGAGTTTTGACTTCAGCTTAGTGATCTCGACTTCATCATCACCTGTGATCAGTATATCATCCACATATACAGCAAGTATAGTGATGTGGCCTCTTGCATGCTGGAGGAAGACCGTATGATCTGCATTTGTTTGACGGTATCCCATGCCTGTAACAGCCTTTCTGAATCTGTCAAACCAGGCTCGTGGAGATTGCTTGAGCCCGTATAGCGACTTCTTCAGTTTACACACCTTTCCTTGCGACGTCCCTCCGTTTGATTCCGTCGCGTAGCACCCTGGCGGGAGTTCCATGTATACTTCTTCTTGCAGGTCCCCATGAAGAAATGCATTCTTCACATCCAGCTGGTACAACTTCCACCCATAGTTCGCTGCAATGGAGACCAGAGTTCTCACGGTGCTCATTTTTGCTACTGGAGCGAACGTCTTATCATAGTCTATTCCATATGATTGTGTGAATCCTTTTGCAACCAACCTCGCCTTGTACCGCTCTACTTTTCCTTCTGGCGTCTCTTTCACTGTGTACACCCATTTGCATCCCACAGCTTTCTTCCCTTTGGGTAATGGAACCAGCTTCCATGTCTTATTTTTCTCCAGTGCCCCAAGTTCTTCCATCATTGCAGCTTTCCACCTTGGATCTTTCTTTGCTTCCTGCCAACACTTGGGCAACGAAGTAGAGTCTAGCGATGCAATGAAGGCTCGATAATTCGAAGAAATGTTAGAATAAGACAAGAAGTTGGCAATGTCATGTTCGTAATCATCAAAACGAGCATGAGCCTTACCCGCATTGATGCGAGAAGATCTCCTTAAGGGAGCAGTAGGTGGTGGAGAGATCATACCATCCGAGTCGGAGAGAACCGCATCCGAATCAGAGTGATTCAGTGCGGGGGCAACATCTTCAGGAGTTGGAGCAGGAGTAGACGAGGGACTTGGCACAGTAGGCACAGGGCACGGCATAGGCACAGTACTGGACTTCTGTTGTCTCCTTCTGTAGACTTGGAGCTCCTTTTCCCTTGTCTGCTGCTCTCCCTGCGTAACATATGGATATTCTTCTTCATTATCTGTATCTGCAGAGTCACTGTGCTCTCCCCCTTTCGTCCAGTTTTCTACAACTGGACACGGAACCGATCCGACGACCACATTTGGGCTTATTATCTCCCCCTCACATCTAACGCCATCTGTGGTAGGTGTGTTACCAAATGCTGAACCTTCATCCGAACCATAGTATGGTTCGAGTTCTCTGAAAGTAACATCCATGCTGACAAACATCTTCCGCTCGACTGGACTCCAACAGGCATAACCCTTCTGAGTCGCCGTGTAACCGACGAAGACACATTTAATTGTCCTAGGATCCAATTTGCCAACGCCTGGCCTATTATCTTGGACAAAGCACACACATCCAAAGACTTTTGGTGGAACAGTGTATGTCGTTGCCCCAGTAAGCATTTCCAACGGTGTCTTTCAGTCCAATACTTGAGATAGCATTCTGTTGATAAGATAAGAGGCCGTCAATATAGCCTGCCCCCAAAAGTGTTTCGGGACATTCATAACCAGCATCATCGTCCGTGCGACTTCCAGCAGGTGTCTGTTTTTTCGTTCTGCCACACCATTTTGGGCCGGAGTATAAGCACATGAAGTTTGATGAAGTATTCCATGAGTGGAAAAGTACTCAGCAACCCGCTTATTAGTATACTCCGTCCCATTGTCTGACCGGAAACACTTAATTTTAGTGCCATATTGAGTTTTCACCCGTCGATGAAAGTCCTGAAAGGCCTCAAGGACGTCACTCTTATTCTTCCTAAGATAGACCCATGTCACGCGGGTATAACAGTCAATAAAGGTGACGAACCATCGAAAGCCATTAATACCAGTCGTAGGACAAGGGCCCCATACATCTGAATGTATCATGTTAAAAGCAGCTGAACTCCTATTCCCCATGCTCACATACGTACTTCTGGTATGTTTGCCCAACTCACAAGCATTACAGAATAACTTCTCTTTATTAGCCCTTTGATATAAGGACGGATACATTCGACTCATAACTTTAAAAGAAGAATGACCGACACGCTGGTGGTGGAGTAGCAGGTCGGCTTCAACACTGCGACAGGAAGCTGCTGGTGGTGCGTCTGCAACCAAGGATGCCAATGCGGTGTCCAGTCCAGTCCTGTCTAAATACCACAGCCCCTTATGCCATGTGCCAGTCCCAAGTCGTCGTCCTGTCCCTTTCTCCTGAAAAGTCACCTGAGGAATGTCAAAGGAAACAATACAGTTAAGATCAAGTATAATGGCACTAATGGATAGGAGATTGACAGGAAAAGACGGAACATGTAGGACATTGGTTAGAGTGATGGAGGGGGTGCATGCGACAGTGCCTTTACCCATGACAGGGCGGGATGTACCATCAGCGGTCTGAATACTCTCCGGCAATGGTAGGTGAGTATATCCCTGAAACGTATCACGGGACCCCGTGACATGGCGAGATGTCCCAGAGTCCATAATCCATCCTGACTGATGATAGAGGCAAGAGCACGTGCAGAATCATCGGTGCTGGTTTGGGCAAAGCAAGTGAGGTGATCTCCCGAGGTTGAAGACGCCCCAGGACAGTCGACCGAACCCAGCTTTGTGCCTCGCAACTTCTCAAGGAACTCCCGCTCAAGCGGGGTTATTTCAGCCAGTTGATTCTCTCCCCCTTCCTCCGCCAGATTTGCTTTGTGTCCGCCCCTTCTACCGGCATATCCTCCTCTACCACCACGCCGGCCTCCACGACCCCGTCCTCGATCAGTAGACTGATTGCGCAAGGGTTTTGGACAAAATCGGATGTAATGTCCGGAGTCACCACAATTGTGACAAACACCACCCATAGATGGAGGTTGATTGAAGGCAGCAAGGGCAGACTTTTCAACCGCGGCTGGCTCCCCCTGGGAGGAGCCCTTGTTGGGCATCAACTTCAGTCGAGCTTCTTCCTGTGTCATAACAGCTATAGCTTCTTCCAAGGTCGGAAGCGTGGGTTGGGATAGGAGGATATTCCGTCGCTGCTCAAATACAGGGTGTAGTCCCTTCAGGAATTTTATCATACGCTGCCGGGAAATATAAGCCAGGAACGTCTGAAAGTACTTTGCGAAGGCTGGTTCGACTTGTGCATCTTCCATCCCAAGAGGATCATAATGATCCAGATCAGACCAATACTTCTTCAACAGGGCCGCGTACTCAGAGATGGTACGGTCGTCTTGGACCACCCTATCGAGTTCATCTTGCAGTTGAAAGACTCGCATAGGGTTGTCAGAGCCGGAGTACATATCTTTGAGAGTTTGCCATATATCAGCAGCAGCCTCCATAGCCTCGACATTGTCCGACACCTGGTCGGTTAAAGAGGCAGTCAACTACCCAGCCACGACGTTGTTGACAATCTCCCACACAGCAAACTCCTTGGTGGAGTGATCGGCTGGCGCCTTGGCTTGGCCAGTGACATAGCCAACCAAGCCACGTCCCTTCAGTGTCCGCATCGCCTGCCGCGACCACTTCAAGTAGTTGGAAGTGCCTTCCAACTTCGTCTCCAGCTTCTCCAGCTTCCCCATTTTGTAAGGCGACGGATCCACATCAGTATGGATCACACGTGGAGTTACCTCGGTTAATCTCTTGGATAAGATATCATCAACCAAGGCCTTCATCTCTTCGGCCGTCAGTTTGCCACTGATCGAATCCATGGCGTCTTCAACTGTGAACTCAATTCGTCGTCTTCTTCGTCGTCGTCGGAGTCTGCAACTGACCCAACGTCGTCGTCTACGTCGTCGACGTCGTCTTCTTCAACGCCAGAGACTTTACTAATGCGCTACTAACTTGGCCAGCACCGGCGCGCGCATGTAAAGTGAACACGTCAGGACACCAGAGAAGACATGACCAGTCTCTGCATAGATCCCGATGTGAAGAAGGAATAACAAATAAAGCATTTGTTAGTTCCAAACGGCGTAAGCACGGAACAAAGTTGGTGCAAATAAAGATTTGACAGCCGTCTCTATTCGAAATACGTCTTTTTTTTTTGGTTAAAAGCTAGGGTTAGGGTTTGATGGGGCTGCTAGGTCTAGGGTTAGGGTTTCCATGGCAAAAAGCTAGGGTTAGGGTTAGGGTTTGATGTGCTGCTGTTGGGGGGGGGGGAGGGGGGGGGGGGGGCGGGGTGCTGCGGGAGAGGGGGGTCGGCAGGGTGCTGCGGGAGAGGGGGGTCGGGGGGGGGGGGCGGGGGCGGGGGCGGGGGGGGGGGGGGGGGGTTCTGGTCGGGGGGGTCGGGGGGGGGGGGTTCTGGTGGGGGGGGGGGTGGTTCTGGTCGGGGGGGTTCTGCGAGGAAGGGGGGGTCGGCGAGTGAAGGTCGGGGGGGGGGGGGGGGGGGGGGGGGTGCTGCAGGGAGGGGTCGGGGGGGTCGAGGGGGTTCTGCAGGGGGGGGGGGGTCGGTGAGGGTGTGTCGAGAGGGGGGGGGGGCGCAGTGGGTGGAGGCCGGGGGGATCGGGGGGGGGGGGGGGGGGGTTGTCGAAAAAAAAATTTTGTGGAGAGAGAGAGAGAGAGAGAGAGAGGGTTATGGCTCTGATACCATGTAGAAAATAATTGTTGTATATTTTATTGATGGACTACTTCACTACTTATAGGGAGTCTAGCTCCTCTACATACTACATATTCCGATGTGGGACTAAAAGTCCCTTATTGACTCTCAACACACTCCACTTACCACGGTTTTCCTGCGATCCAAACAGCCCCTCACCTTAGCATGTCAAGGAATATGGAGAATTAAACAGTTCTCTAGGGTGATTGGTGGTGGGGTAAAAATGGTGTCAACTGAGAGTTGACAGCTTCTAATTAAATTGTGGAAGCTAAATATATAAGTATATTTCATTGTGTTCTAACCTTGTCTGTCCAAATAGCAGCTAACTGAAATGCCTACCGGTGCATTGGATATCACCAGGTTAAAACTTTGCAAGAAGTTAATTATAAATTTGGCTTATTTGCAACTAAATATTCTGAATTTTCATGTTTTCGCAATTAATACTTTTTTAATTAACAACTAGATACCCTGTATTATCGGGCCATTAGCAATTTTTTTTTTTTTTTTTGAAATCACACGCACACACACAATTGGGGGGCTCGAACCTTGCCGGCCCCTCCGGATGTCCGCTCTAATACCACTAGGCTAGAGAACTCGGGCGGGCCATTAGCAAGTTGTTATCTCCCGTTAGTTGACTATTATATGTTTTGAAAATTTATCTTTGTAGGACTATTCTGCCACTAATAGTGGTAATTACTTTTTTTTGGTTAAAAAAACAAAATATTGAAAAATAAATATTGAGAAAGTCTAGCCTGTCGCCACCCTTGCCTATGGTTAGGGTATGGGACTGTGTTTCATATTGTTTGTTTTGTTTTAGGGATATTTTTGTCATTTTTAGTCGCATTTAACACCTGTAGGCTGTAATGCTTAATAGTTTTGGGTATTTGGTTGCTAATAAAAAACTTCAGAATATATAGTTGCAAAAACGTGAAAGTTCAAATAAAATGAAGTTTCATCGTCGCTAACTAATTTCTTCGCGACATAATTTTAACATAAAGTATTGTCTGAGGTCAGATAGACATGCAAAATCTGAATAGTTGCTTGGTTTTCGATGTGCCAGGAATAAAAATATGAGCTTTGAGAGTGACCGAAAATTGCATACCTGTGTCACTTGGAAACTCCCCTTCCTAAGGTTGATTTGTAAATAGTAGATTCATTTCTTAAAACCTTGTAAGTATAGTACTTAGGGAGAGAGCTTTACTTTGGGGGGATGCTGGTAGTTGTCTTATCTGCAAATTTTGGACGTTCAGGAAAGTTATATACTCTGTTTGGATTGCTGAGTTATCTTTCTTGTAGGATCTTGGATGTGTTAACCTTATGAGAGACTAGTGGCAGATGGACGTATATGTAGGGGTGAGCATTATTCGGTTTTAGAGGAAACCGAACCGAAACGAATAAGATATTCGGTTCGGTTTTGGTTTTGAAAATACTAAATTTTCTTATTTGCAGGCTTCGATTTCGGTCCAAAACCAAGAACAGAATTAAAAAATTTAGTTTATATATATATATATATATATATATATATATATATATATATATATATATATATTTTTTTTTTTTTTAACTCCAAGGGGTTGTGGGTTTATATATATATATATATATATATATATATATATATATATATATATATATATAAACAAAAAAATTGAATAAACCGAAAATCAAACTGAATTAATTCAGTTATAGGCTAATTAGGTTTGGTTTTGCTTATTCGGTTTTCGGTGCAATTCGATTTTCGGTTATTCGGTTTGGCTTGAACCGAATTAACTTAATGCTCACCCCTACGTATATATGTGGAGTTGAACTATAATCAGGAGGAATTTTTGTCCAGATTATATAACACAGTAGGAGGTATCCCCAAAAGTAGTGAGACAGAATGCATTAGAAATATTCTTCCTGACTCCATAACGTAAATGTTTCAGAATCAAATAATCTATCATGTTCTCTGTCTCTACCATGCCATCATCTTCTGGAGAGGTATGTTATCTTTGACCACTACAATAACACCATGTTGCCGAGGTCCCTTTGGTTTCGTGATGTTTTATCACATCGGTAACTTTATCCCTATCAAACGACGAGGCGACATCCTTCATTTATATGTGTGTATTTTCCAACCTCTCCAGTAGTCTTCCTTCTTTCGGAATAGTATGTATGCACATATGTTGCCATTTCGCGTGCATTCATTTCTGGGTCAGATTTCGATCTGCATCATCGGATCAATTTGGCTCATCTTTCTCTTGTTCGGCCTTTACAAGCTTATCAGATACCATCATCGGTACGCTCTCCGTCCATCTCCGATCGCTCAAAGTCGTCTCTGGGGAGACGATGTCCCCGAGGGTTCGTCCCAGTTAGCCAGTAGGGGTCTGGATTCGCGCGCCGTGCTCTCCCTTCCGTCGGTCGTGTTCGAGGAAGAGAAGAAGAGCGAGGGGGGCGAGTATGGTCGTGGCAGCGTCCCCGAGTGTTCCATTTGCCTGACCGAGTTTGAGGATGGAGACCGGCAGAGGGTTCTGCCCAACTGCTCCCATGCCTTCCATGTACACTGCGTCGACACTTGGCTCTGTTCTCGTTCCGACTGTCCGCTCTGTCGGAAGAGAGTCGCGTGTGACGTGGCCAAGCCGTTGGAGGCTCTGCCGAGAGAAGATTTCTGCAGAGAGAGAGTTTCTTGATCACCGTCTATTGGGGTTCGAGAGAGTTGAAGTTCCCAACCATTCAAGTATCCACATAGATATTGAATGAGTTTTTTTTTTTTTTTTTTTTAATGCTATGTTTGAGGATACTTCCGTGTGTTTTTTTATGCAATCGCCTACCCGTCTCAATTGACAACGGATCAGGAATGACAAGTATATATATATATATATATATATATATATATATATATATATATATATATATATATATAACGGAGTCCCACCAAAGCTCCAGTGCATCGGAGGGCCAGCGTGGGCTCCCGCGCACACGTTCGACAGTCGAGGACGACGGGACTG
Organism: Iris pallida; assembly: GCA_029216955.1. NCBI lineage: Eukaryota > Viridiplantae > Streptophyta > Magnoliopsida > Asparagales > Iridaceae > Iris > Iris pallida. The sequence goes on along the minus strand of JANAVB010029818.1, from coordinate 2,109,727 downwards.
TTGCAAACGGAACTTCGGAATATATATATATATATATATATATATATATATATATATATATATGGAACCAAATAAATTGTTTTTGGAATCGTTTCCACTGGGATTCGAACTCTTGACCATTCGGACCACATGCATCTCTCTTAACCACCAGACTAGAGGTCATATGGAACTTATATATACTAGTAAATGCACGTGCGCACATATAATAACGGATAATAAAAATATTATCTAACTATAGTCAAATATCTCTTCTAACTCATGTGGTTAAGGTGTGACGTATTTTTTTTTGTTTGGTTGAGTTCGATTCTCTATGTTGACGGCTTATACGGCTCATTTTTGAACCGTTTTGAAGTCTCATTTATATATATATATTATATATATATATATAACATGTCCATTGTTTTATATATATATATATATATATATATATATATATATATATATATATATATATATATATATATATATAAAACAATGGACATGTTATATATATATAACAATAAAAAAATTAAAATATATATATATATATATATATATAACAATGGACGTGTTATGTGCTTATTTAGAACTGGAAATTGCTGAGAAACCCAATTTCGGGGTGGGCTTTTATGTAATGCCCACCCGCTGGATTATTTTTATGAAATACCCAGAATTAAGTATTTTCACGTTAAATATTTCAAGATTTTCTATAGATGCTCTGTATTTACAAAATTTGCCATTATCATAGTTCCAAAAATATCCCTTCGCGCAAATTTGGACATCTATATATAATTTTGAATTCGCAAACTCAGATTTGGATTGAGAAATTCGTATTCTTCTTCTTCACGAGAAATTTGAAATCCATTGATATCATCTTTATCAGAGATCGCAAAATCGTTCGTAGTTCATTGTGGTTTTCGTCAGTTGAACGTCGATCATCCTTCATCATCATCGATCATCATCATCATCATCATCATCTTCGTGGTTTCCGGCGATTAGGTCAATTGTGGAAAGAAGATCTTCTTCTTTTCTTTTTATAGATCTTAAAACAAGGTGAGAGTTCAGATCTGTAGAAATTCATCCATCAGCTTCGTATATCTCGAAATTTATGCTGAATTTGAATTTGTTATGCAGATTATTAACTTAGAAAATATTAGAGAGATATTTAATCTTGTTATTTTGTGCGAATAACATTCTCCATTATATTTTAACGGAGAATGACAATTACTTATGAGAAAGATCATTATCCGTATGTTTTTATACGGATAATGAGCATTATCCATAAGTTACAGACAGATAATAATTATTCTCCGTTATATTTAGACGGAGAATGTCTATTCTCCGTGTGTTTTAGACGGAGAATATCATTCTCCATTTTACTTTAAACGGAGAATGATCATTCTAAGTTAGTTCCGAACGGAGAATATTTATTCTCCGTTATATTTAGACGGAGAATGATCATTATACGGATAATGAGCATTATCCATAAGTTACAGACAGATAATAATTATTCTCCGTTATATTTAGACGGAGAATGTCTATTCTCCGTGTATTTTAGACGGAGAATATCATTCTCCGTTTTACTTTGAACGGAGAATGATCATTATAAGTTAGTTCCGAACGGAGAATATTTATTCTCCGTTATTTTTAGACGGAGAATAATCATTATTAGACGACAATTTTATTGTTCTATTTGTGACCTCTTATGTTTTTATGTTATCAGGAGGGAAGGTATGGAATCAAGTTGTTTAGTTAACATTTGTTTCAAGGGAGACATAGTTTCCTGCCGTGTCACACATGAAAGTACCGTGGATTTTTTAAAGATTAAAGTGTGCGATCGATGGACTTCTTTGGATCCACTTTCCTTCCGTTTCAGGTTTTTGCACTCTGATGGGACTGAACTGTATGTTGAAAGTGATTTTTGGCTTCGCTCATTGGTTGGTGGTTTTAACGGTACTCATGATGTGAGTTTTGATCTATTTGTGGAGCAAATATACTCTCCATGTTCTTCATCAACATCTTTTCCTTGTCAAAGCTTTCACATGGGACCTTCGTCTTCCTCCTCTAGTTCTTTGAGTAGATGTTCTCCTACTGTAAAGGACAAACGAGTAGTACAATTTTATGAGGGCTCAACTGAGACAGTGAAGAAGAGGAAATCGGATATGTGGCCTGGATCAATTACTGGTGTTGGTCAGATTTTTCTAAATGATGTTGAAGAAGTTAGGAATGCTGTTAGAAAGGTATGTTTTGAATCTCGTCATCCATTCCACATTTTGAAATCTGAGCCGGAGAGGTATACTGTTTGCTGCAAGAATTACAAGACACATGCTTGTTTGTGGAGCTTCCATGCTATATCTATTTCGAAAGATAATCAAATTTTTGAGGTGAAGAGGTATGTGGGAGAACATAATTGTGGAGCTGGCTATATGGATAAAGGTAATCTGGTTGTTCCAGCAAAGTTTGTGAAAAGTTTGGTTAGTGATATTGTTCGGATGCATCCTAAAAAGTCCGCAAAATCTGTTGTCGATGATTTCAAGGTCGACTACGGTTTATCTGTTACATATGGACATGCATACCACGGAATTAGGCTGGTGCATCAGGAAATGTACGGAGATGATGTTAGATCTTACAGTGACTTGTGTTGGTATGTCAACAAGGTAAAGAAAACCAATAATGGTTCCGTTATCTACTTCCAGAAAGATGATTCATCAATGAGGTTTGAGCGGCTTTTTCTTTCATATGGGGCTTGCGTAGAAGGCTTTCAATATTGTCGCCCAATGCTATATTTGGATGCTACTTTCCTTACAGGGAGGTTTAGAGGATGTTTGATGTCTGCTACAGCGAAGAATGGTAACCAACAGTTCTACCCTCTTGCATACGGTATAGTCTCAGGCGAAGATGGTGACAATTGGGAATGGTTCCTTAGAAATCTAAAGAATGTTGTTGGATGTAGTAGGCGTATTGTTTTTCTTTCGGATCAAGGCACCGGTCTAGTTTCTGAAGTCCCTAAAGTGTTTCCTAATGATTACCATAGCTATTGCTATTATCACATGAAGAATAACATACCGCTGAAAGAGAAAGGAAATGAAAAAGTGTATCCGCATGTACTTGAAGCTTGGAGGCAAGCAGTATATGCTCTAACTCCAGGTGTGTTAATGAGACAGATATATGCACATTTTCTATGCATTTACCATTAATTTAACACGGAGAATGACCATTCTCCGCGTCAGTAAGATGGAGAATAGTCATTCTCCGTACGTATTACACGGGTAATGACCATTCTCCGTCCTGCATAGAACGGAGAATATCATTCTCCGTTAGCTTTTGAACGGAGAATGGTATTATCCGTCTTGCATAGTACGGATAATATTCATTCTCCGTTTCCGTCACACGGAGAATGACCATTACCCGTCTTGCATAGAACGGAGAATATCATTCTCCGTTAGCTTTTGAACGAGAAATGACTATTATCCGTCTTGCATAGTATGGATAATGTTCATTCTCCGTTTACGTCACACGGAGAATGACCATTCTCCGTCCTGCATAGAACGGAGAATGTCATTCTCCGTTAGCTTTTGAACGGAGAATGACTATTATCCTTATTTTAAACACGAAGAATGCACTTATTTTTTATAATTTTGTGAATTGACCTAATTCTTTATTAATTATTTGTTTTTCTCTATAAAGGTGGGTATAGACAAGCAATCAAGAAGATTTATGATCTGAATTGTGGTCATGTTGTGAATTGGATGAATAAACAAAAACCTGAACACTGGTCAAATGCATTCTTCCCGGGATGTAGATATGGTGAGGTTGCTTCTAGTTGTGCAGAGTCATTCAATGCATGGATAAAGGCTGAGAAGAAATTGCCTATATCAGCAATTGTAAATGTCATCCGTGTGAAGATGATGAAGATGATTTCGGATCGCCACAAGAATGCAATTGGTTTGAATAGCAAATTGACTCCATACGCTGAGGATATGCTGAAGCAGCTTAGAGATGATGGCATGTGTTATAGGGTATATCGGTCTGGTGATTTCGAATTTGAGGTGATCGCAGATACTTCCTCCCACATGGTGAGTCTTCTTGATTGTCATTGTAGTTGTCGTAGATGGAAGGTATATGGATTCCCATACAGCCATGCAATACAGTGCATCAGAGTTGGTTCAGATAAATCTGTTTACGACTTTGTGGAGCAGTATTGGACATCAGATTATTACCAGAAGTTATATTCATGTGCTATTCGTCCAGTTCCAGATTGTGAAAAACAGTTTAAAAATAATCCCACTGATGTTGTTCTACCCCCTGTTCCGAAACGTGGTCCTGGACGTCCAAAGGCGGACCGTTATAAGAGCAAATATGAGAACAAGGGAAAAGAGAAGAGAAAGATAAGGTTCCAGAATTGTTTTGAATTATGCAATCACAATCGCACCACTTGTCCTCTGCCTCCACGTGCTGCTACGGTATTCGATAGGGGCAGCGCCCCCTCGTTAATACATACACATATATTCCTTCTTTTATATAATTTTTTTTGAATACATATGTTACATTTTTTGATATCAATGGTAATAGTTTGAACTCTGCATATCTGATGTTTCACATATATACTAACAGCATAAGAACTTATTATCCGTTATACTCTGATTTTATAATGCATTGAATGACCATTCTCCGTGTATCTAACACGGAGAATGATCATTCTCCGTATGTGATACACGGAGAATGGTCATTTATAGATCAAAATACAAGGAGAAAGTCATTCTCCGTGTGTATTAACACGGAGAATGACCATTCTCCGTGTATTTTAAAACAGAGAATGATATTCTCCGTTTTAGAAGCACGGAGAATGATATTCTCCGTTTAATTTGACACGGAGAATTACATTCTCCGTGTTAGATACACGGAGAATGGTCATTTATAGGTCAAAATACAAGGAGAATGTCATTCTCCGTGTATTTTAACACGGAGAATGACATTCTCCGTGTTTGAAACACGGAGAATGCTCATTTCTAGGTTAAAATACAAAGACAATGTCATTCTCCGTGTATTTTAACACGGAGAATGGTCATTCTCCGTGTTAGATACACGGAGAATGATATTTCTAGGTCAAAATAAACAGAAAATGTCATTCTCCGTATATTTTAACACGGAGAATGACATTATCCGTGTGTATTAATACGGAGAATGATCATTCTCTGTGTCAAAATACACGGAGAATGACATTCTCCGTGTCTAAAACACACAGAGAATGACATTTCTAGGTCAAAATACAAAGAAAATGTCATTCTCCGTGTATTTTAACACAGAATCAAACAACAGAACTTTAACAAAACAGATTTACATATATAGAACAAAGTAAATTAGTTGAAAAATTGAGTTTCATTACAAAGGACAACAAATACATTACAAAAGAAACCTGACAGACAGAATATATATAAGGAATTTCTTAGCCAATTTACATTGTCATTTTATTTTATGATACAAAAGGAATTGCACAGTCACCCATAAGCAAAAGCTTAGCCAAAGTTAACCTGCTCTTTACAATAATATCGTGAACTGCTTTGTTTGTTTTCTTTTGTAAATCAAATGTAGCTTTCGACAAGTTTTCAATATAATACGCAACATACAGCAGGCAGCTGGGTGATAGTTGCTGTGGGCAATCTTTACAAACCTTGAGCTCTGTTGTTTCATATTCCTGAATTGCTGGGCTTTTCTCCCTCATTAATGCAATCTTCTTCATTACAATTGGCTCGATTTTATTCTTCATGTAATTTGCATCCTCGATTCCCTTAGCGCCCGTGTTTTTCCTCAATGAGTTGTAGTGTGTCCAAACATAGGAGCTGAAGTTGAATGCCAGCAGTATATAGTGTTTATTCTCTTCACGGAAGAGTGGCACGAATAACCATTCGATGTCATCCTCCAACTCCATGATAAAATCTTCTATTTCAGCTTTGAAATTGTACAATGCTCCAGATGTTGGGTTTTCTACATCGGCAAACTTAACGGTACGCTGTTTTCCAGAAAAAAAAAAAAAACAAAAAACAAATCATGAGTTAGTTTTTTACAACAATATTAGTAGGTGTACACATTAATATTTATTTTTCAGTTTTGATTCTTACCAATGCATGGGGCATCATGATTGCAAACCAATTACATTGTGCACCCTGCGAGCTTGACTGAACGGTACGTCTTGTTTCGGCTTGTAGTTCGTTCATAATCTTTATTGTGAAGTTCATAACATTGGCCTCTATTTCATCCATATTTAGTATGTCTTGTACTTCTTTAGCATTAAAGAGCAAGGTAACATCATTGTACCTTCTTCTTATTTTACAATCTTCTGGAGCAGTTGGAAAGTATTGGTATACATTTTCACTGCACATAAATTTAGTTTTGATTATGTTAATAATATAGGCTAATGATATAATTGTAAAAAAAAGTAACTCCAACAGAGAGAATGATCATTCTCCGTTATGAATTGGACGGAGAATGACTATTCTCCGTGTATTTTTACACGGAGAATGACATTCTCCGTGTATTTTTACACGGAGAATCATCATTTCTAGGACAAAATACACAGAAAATGTCATTCTCCGTGTATTTTTACACAGAGAATGATCATTCTCCGTTTACTTTGATACTGAGAATGGACATTCTCCGTGTTAATACACGGAGAATGACCAGTTCTAGGTCAAAATACAAGGAGAATGTCATTCTCCGTGTATTTTAACACGGAGAATAACATTCTCCGTGTAAGAAACACGGAGAATGAACATTCTCAGGACAAAATACACAGAAAATGCCATTCTCCGTGTATTTTAACACGGAGAATAGTCATTCTCCGTGTTAGATACACGGAGAATAGCCATCTCTAGGTCAAAATACAAGGGAAAATGCCATTCTCCGTGTACTTTAACACGGAGAATAACATTCTCCGTGTTAGATACACGGAGAATGACTATTCTCCGTGTTAAAATTGTCACGCCCCAGAACCAGAATACTGGAGAGCGGGGGACGTACATAGCCAGCTACGTATATTGAAATAGAATACATCTCAACTATACGGTCACGGCTGTCTAGATATGAGGGTTTACTACAAGCCAACGGTCTCTTATGGTCAAGCCTATTGTCTCAATCACAAGCAAGTAATATAATCACAAGATGTTTGACCACCAAATATACAATAAAAGGCGTCCCAAATATTACATATCAGCTGATCATGAAGCTAGTAGTACAAAATGCTAGGACTAGCAAGAGTTAAGTCATACATGATCAACCCTAGGATTTGTTAATCATGTTTACAGTCCGTAGGCAGACAGTAAGTAAATGTGCATCGAGCTAACAGGTGCTCGTCGGCTAAACGCCTCAAAAGAATAAATTTACAATAGAGTGAGCGAAACAAAATAGAAAACCCACTCGTAGCCCGGGTTCCTTCTAGTCGCCACCATCGGGCTGGAGGTTTGGTAGATCCTCGGAAGCTGCTCCGAAATCTGGCCACACAAAACCAGCTGGGTCAAACCCCAGAAAGAGCAAGTGCCACAAAGGAGGCCACGAAATAAGAACAAAAGCCAGCATATCAGAACATATTAAAATGGAAGAGAAATACAAGTAAGTAAAGAGAACAACAGGGCAATAAACGACTAGGGACGTGGAACCATTCCGGAAACCAGGTTACAACCCGTAAACCAAACAAGGACCGGGGTTGTAACCCTTCGCCTGAATAGCACTCTGTCTCTACCCATTTATTGTTAAGATAAGTAAAACAATCATGTACAGGAGTGCCAAGTACAGGGACTAGACAAGACTTAGACAGGACTGGACAACACTCATTCACAAGCGGCCAAACAATTACTACGGCTTACTACTTTAACTAACTAGGGTTGTCACAAGCCTAATTACTAACAAGATGCAATGAGAATTTCCCAGTCCCAAGCCCTGCAGACCATCCAGTTATCCTTCCGCGGGTTGAGAGTATAGTTGGGTACATCGCCCTGGAGACGATATACCCTTAGGTGACTTAGAGGTGCAACACATGACAGTGCGCTGGAAATGTGCTCTACTCGTCGGCAAGCTACAAGTCCAATTAAGAGCGCCCAGATAACAAGATTGTCTGTGACTGGAAATTCTCTATGAACTATAGTTTGATCTAGTCATTAGCCTAATCCATATTCAGTATGAATCCCTGACCGTGGGAAACCAGGGAGTCACGTCCTAGACATGATGCAAGACAAGACAAGTGGATTGCACAAGCAAGCAAGCAGGAACACCCACGGTGTCAAGTTGATTGTACGAGTCAAGTTAGCCGTCGCAACAGCATCAAGATAAATCATGTCAGGGTACTTGTCAGGAGTGCGCCACGACGGGCCACTATCATGTCAGGTTAGTCATGTCAGGAGTGCACCACTACAGGTCACTGTCGTGTTATGCTAGTTCCATGTCATACCAAGCCATGTACAATAGTCATTCCAAACATATTAAGTAAAATCAAGTTCATGACAAAAGGCGTAAGAATATAAAATGGGCGTAAAATATCTAATAAAATATCAATATACAGGGCTATAGAAGAGCTAAGCTTAAGGAAAATAAAACCAAATCTCCATGGTTGGACAGGTTGCGCAAGAGAATGGACTGCGCAGGGGTGAACTGCGCTGAAGGAAGAGGGCTGCACAGGGGGAGGTTGGCACAGTAGATGGATGGCGCAGGGATAAAGTGCGCAGGAGTGAACTGCGCAGGAGTGGATTGCGCAGAAGTAGATTGCGCAGGAGTGGATTGCGTAGGAGTGGATTGCGCAGAAGTAGATTGCGCAGAAGTGGATTGCGCAGGAGTGGACTGCGCAATCGGGCAACGGCCAGGCTGCACGGTCGGCGACCAGCGCTAAAGAGCGCAGCGCGGGGGAATGCTGCGCAGTTCAGTGCTGCGCTAAAGAGCGCAGACTGTAGATCTTCTTCTCCAGGCCGAGAGGAACATCAAGAACACCCAAAATTTAATCTTTCATATCTTGGTCAAATCAAGGCCAAATCTAGATTTTCAAAGTTCTAACTTGAGTAAAATTGAATTCTCTTCCACATGGAAGCATCAAAACCCACAAAAATCCAACCAAAATAGATCAAAACCATGTAAATTCGAAAATAGTTTAAACCTAGATCTAGAACAATAGAGACTCCAAATCACAAAATGTCAAGCACTAATATTGATCACCATGGCCTAATCTAGCTAATGAACAAATAAAATGTGGTTCTCATGTGGTGGCAAGGTGCACTTGCCTATGGGTGATGGTGAGTTATGTAGAGGAAGGAAGAAGAAGGAGATGGAGAAGTAAATGAAAAATAAAGAGGAGAGAGAAAAGTTAGGTGGGATTTAATGGAGGTGGGTGTGTTGTGTTGAGGGTGGAGCATAGGCTAAGGTGTTCCAAATGCATGTTGAACCAAACCAAACCAATCCTTCTCCATGAAATAAACCAAGCCAACTAAAACCGAGCCGGGCCGAAACCCAAAAATACGAGAAAACCTAAAATTCCACAAGTCGAGAAAATTAAAAATACATGCCAAAATCCAATTACGAGTATTAATACGAAATACGGGAAGTGGGGGTGACAACTCTACCCACCTTAAAAGAATTCCGTCCTCGAAATTTAATCAAGGAGCTAGAGATTGCCACAGCAACTACACTAAGCACCGGCAACTATACTTAGCAGTTCAATCATACAATCATACATGCAAGCAAGGGATGGAAAGCATAAGGCATAAGGAAGACATTATACCTTACGAGTCAAACAAATTGGGATATCGCGATCGGATATCGTCCTCACGCTCCCACGTTGACTCACCTAGAGAGTGATGACCCCAAGCAACACGGACTAAGTTAATAGTCTTGTTCTTGAGTATCTTCTCCCTCTGGTCCAATATAGACACGGGCCTCTCCTCATACGAAAGGTTGGTACCAACAACCAATTCCGAATGGTCTAGGATATGGCTCGGGTCCGGGATATACCATCGTAACTGAGACACATGGAATACATCATGCACCTCACTTAGCGACGGTGGAAGAGCAAGACGATAGGATACATCTCCTACTCGCTCCAGGATATCGAACGGCCCTATATACCTAGGACTAAGCTTTCTCCGTACGCCAAAACGAATGACGCCGCGGTTAGGCGAGATCCTAAGGAATACATGGTCGCCGATAGCAAACTCTAAGGAACGCCGATGGGCATCGGCCCAATGTCGCTGGCGGTCTTAGGCAACTCGAAGATGATCCCTGACTCTTCTGACTACTTCAACTGTCTGGGCAATCATTTCTGGACCGAGCATCTGCCTCTTTTCGACATCGTCCCTTGCTAGCGGAGATCTGCACTTCCTAACATACAGAGCCTCGAACGGAGCCATCTGGATACTGGCCTGGAAACTATTATTGTACGAGAATTCCACAAGATGCAGGTGATCTTCCCATGAACCACCGAAGTCGAGGGTACAAGACCTCAACATGTCTTCAAGGGTCTGGATTGTGCGCTCTGACTGACCATCTGTCTGCGAATAATATGCCGAGCTGAACTGGAGATGAGTCCCCAAACTCTCTTGTAAGCTACGCCAAAAATGTGATGTGAATCTTGAATCCCTGTCCGAGGTGATACTGACGGGCACACCGTGAAGCCTGACAATCTGCCTGAGGTACATCTCTGCCAACTGAGCCGTAGACTGACCAACTCTAAATAGAAGAAAATGATCCACCTTCGTGAGCCGATCAACTATAACCCAAATAGCATCTCGACCAGCTGGGGATCTAGGCAATCCAGTCACAAAATCCATGGTCACATGCTCCCACTTCCATTCTGGAATCGGCAAGGGCTGAAGAAGTCCAGCGGGCCTCTGATGTTCAGCTTTAACCTGCTGGCAAACCAAATACCGAGAGACAAACCGGGCTATCTCCCTCTTCATGCCATTCCACCAGAAATGCTTACGAATATTATGGTACATCTTCATACCACCGGGATGAATAGAATACTGCGAGCTGTGAGCTTCTGCCATGACTTCCTGTCTGATATCTCTACTGGGTACACAAAGACGAGTGCCGTGCCGAAGTGTACCATCCTTATGAATACATAACTCTGGCCTTCTTCCTGTCTCACACTCTGCTCTGAGCCGCTGAAGCTTGAAATCTGTAGATTGCGCCGTCCGGATCCTCTCAACTATGCTGGACTGAACCTGTAGACTGGCCATCAATGCCACACTGGAAGGAAGAACCACTTCAATTTCCATATTCTGAAAATCTGCCAATAACTCTGGTTACGCCGTCAAGAAATAAACTCCGGCTCTCCGGCTCAACGCATCTGCTACAACGTTGGCCTTCCCCGGGTGATACTGCAAATTCACATCGTAGTCCACCAATAGCTCAAGCCATCTTCTCTGCCGCATATTAAGGTCCTTCTGGGTGAAAACATACTTCAGGCTCTTGTGATCAGTAAATATCTCCACTCTATCTCCGTACAAGTAGTGCCTCCACAACCTAAGTGCAAACACTATTGCTGCTAGCTCCAAGTCGTGGGTCGGGTAACTCTTCTCATGGTCACGAAGTTGACGTGATGCATAAGATATTACCTTCCCATGCTGCATCAAGACACACCCCAATCCTCTGCCTGAAGCGTCGTAATAAACTGTGAATCCTCCGGTCCCATCTGGAAGTGTGAGAATGGGAGCCGTTATCAAACCTCGCTTCAACTTCTCAAATGATTTCTGACAATCCGCTGTCCAAGCGAACTGCACATCCTTGCGGGTCAACTGGGTCATCGATGCCGAAATCCTTGCAAAATCTGAAACGAATCGTCGGTAGTAGCCGGCTAATCCAAGGAAGCTGCGAACTTCTGCCACTGAGCTGAGTACTGGCCATGACTCGATAGCCACAATCTTCTGGGGATCCACTTCCACTCCTCCTCGGGTAATAATGTGACCCAAGTACGAAATGTGATCGAGCCAGAACTCGCATTTACTGAACTTGGCGTACAACTGATGCTCTCTAAGCGTCTGAAGGACAACCCTGAGATGCTGCTCATGCTCTGCTTCGCTCTTGCTGTTGACCAGGATATCATCTAAGAATACGATCACAAAATGATCCAAATAAGGCATAAAAATGCGATTCATGAGGTCCATGAATACTTCTGGCGCATTGGTTGCTCCAAAGGGCATAACAAGGAAATCCCAATGTCCATACCTCGATCTAAACGCTGTCTTCGGGATGTCCTTCTCTCTGACTCTGATCTGGTGATATCCTGACCGCAAGTCTATCTTCGAGAACACTGAAGCCCCTTTAAGTTGATCAAACAAGTCATCTATCCTCGGGAGAGGGTATCTGTTCTTGATTGTTACTGAGTTCAAGGTACGATAATCTACACATAACCTGGACGTACCATCCTTCTTTTTCACAAGAAGCATCGGGGCTCCCCAAGACGATCCACTTGCACGAATGAATCCCTTGGTCCTGAGTTCTTCAATCATCTTGTACAAAATCTCCAACTCTGAAGGCGCCATTCTGTAGACTCGCTCTGATACTGGTGCTGTTCCGAGGATCAAGTCTATAGTGAACTCGATCTCCCGCTCTGGCGGCATCCCTGGAAGCTCCTCTGGGAAGACATCTGGAAACTCTTCAACTATCCGGGGCAACTGCACTGCTGCTACTGCCATCCGCAACATTGGGGAGGATGGCTTCACCGCGCCTCTGGAAAATGAAAACTCTGGCTCGCCTGGAATACTAAAGATAACCCTGCCAACATGGCAGTCTATCCTAGCATACTGGTTCCTCAACCAATCCATGCCTAAGACTACATCATAGTCTGCCATAGGGAATTCTATAAATCTAGCGGGGAACTCTCTACCGTTAACTACGATCCGACACGAGGAAAACACTCGATCTACTCCCACAAGACCATTACCAGTAAGTATATTGAGCCTCACTGATAATGACTCGGGCTTCAATCCTATCCGTGTCGCAAATTGTACAGACATGAATGAATGCGATGCACCAGAATCAAATAATACTGAAGCTGGAAAGGAGTTGACGAGAATAGTACCTGCCACTACCTCACCTGGTGCAACTTCTTCTTCCATAGCTATCATCATGGCCTGACCTCTAGCTGCGGGTCCCCTCTGCTGGAAACCTCTCTGCCTGCTCTGCACTTGGGCTTGGGTATACTGCTGCTGGTTCTGCTACTGAAATGCCTGGACCTGAGGCAACAATGGCCTCGGGTACTGCTGCTGCTGCATAGGTGCCGGTCCCCTAACCGATGGACTGGTTAGGTTGGAAGAGGAAGAACTACCCCTATTCGGGCAGGCTCCTATCTTGTGATTGCCGCTCCACAAGCTAGGCACAATCCTTACGCCCTACGACAATCTGCCACCACATGGCCTGGCTTCCCGCAATGTGAACATCCCATTACGGAAGTCTGCTTCTGCTTCTGCTGCTGCGGGTACGTCGGGGTCGAATACTGAACCGACGTCGCTGAGGCCGCCCGCCTCGGAGTTCTAATAGTCAAACTCCTAGCTGCCGGAGCTGGAGCTGATGATTGGTGCATCTGACTGTAGGACCGCTTCCTGCCTCCGGTCCTATCCACGATTCGATGGGAGGTATACTCATGCCTCCTAGCTGCCCTCAAAACTGTATCGAACGTCTGGTGCTCGAACTGCTCGACTGCTAACAAGATCTCCAAATGCAGTCCCTGCTGGAACCGCCGGGCCCTATCAAACTCGGTCGCCACCAAGGTGGGGGCAAACCTACTGAGTCTAGAAAACTCAGATGCATAACTGTCGACCGTTCTGCCTCCTTGTTTCAAGTTGATAAATCTGGTCTGCAGGTCGTACCGAACTACAGTATCAAAATACTTCGTCTGGAATCTCTCTCTAAACACTGCCCAAGCAATGGGTGCCACCAATCCCATGGCTTGCGCTGCCCACCAACTGCGAGCCAAATCCAACAACTGTATACGTACCACCGCCACCTTCTCATTCTCAGGTGTCCTGACTGCTTCCAGAATCACCTCGGTATCCTGAAGCCAAGCGTCCGCGGCAATCGCATCTTCGCTGCCGTCGAAGAATGGATGGTCCAGGCGCTTGAAGCTGTTGGCCGCGCTGTTCCCTGGATGACCGCCTCTGGTCAAAGCATCCGCCACTACCTGGTGCAAGGCGTCTCTTCGACGATCTTGGGAAGCTATCAAGGTCCTGATGAGACCTACCAAAGTGCCATCATCCGGCTCGACAGGCTGAACGGGCTGAACTGGGGGCTCTCCTCCAGTAGGCACAACTCGGAAGGCTACTCCGGAGTGCTGGGCTTGATCTCCAGGTTGCTGCTGGTCCACGGGAGGTGCTCCACCTTGCTGATCGGCTGGGTCAGGTATAGTGCCGCTGAAGAAGACGACACAGGCAAACAATAAGGAAGGACCAAGACAGATCAACGATACAAGCATGTAATCAGGACAAGAATTTTAGGAATTTAAAATACGGGCGGAGATCAAGGGCGAGTACTGATTGAGACATCTATCGGTAAACCCTCACATTTCTTGATTGACAAGACCTGCATGGGCCACCACTTAAACCATGTCACGCCCCAGAACCAGAATACTGGAGAGCGGAGAACGTACATAGCCAGCTACGTATATTGAAATAGAATACATCTCAACTATACGGTCACGGCTGTCTAGATATGAAGGTTTACTACAAGCCAACGGTCTCTTATGGTCAAGCCTATTGTCTCAATCACAAGCAAGTAATATAATCACAAGATGTTTTACCACCAAATATACAATAAAAGGCATCCCAAATATTACATATCAGCTGATCATGAAGCTAGTCGTACAAAATGCTAGGACTAGCAAGAGTTAAGTCATACATGATCAACCCTAGGATTTGTTAATCATGTTTACAGCCCGTAGGCAGACAGTAAGTAAATGTGCATCGAGCTAACAGGTGCTCGTCGGCTAAACGCCTCAAAAGAATAAATTTACAATAGAATGAGCGAAACAAAATAGAAAACCCACTCGTAGCCCGGGTTCCTTCTAGTCGCCACCATCGGGCTGGAGGTTTGGTAGATCCTCGGGAGCTGCTCCGAAATCTGGCCACACAAAACCAGCTGGATCAAACCCCAGAAAGAGCAAGTGCCACAAAGGAGGCCACGAAATAAGAACAAAAGCCAGCATATCAGAACATATTAAAATGGAAGAAAAATACAAGTAAGTAAAGAGAACAACAGGGCAATAAACGACTAGGGACGTGGAACCATTCCGGAAACCAGGTTACAACCCGTAAACCAAACAAGGACCGGGGTTGTAACCCTTCGCCTGAATAGCACTCTGTCTCTACCCATTTATTGTTAAGATAAGTAAAACAATCATGTACAGGAGTGCCAAGTACAGGGACTAGATAAGACTTAGACAGGGCTGGACAACACTCATTCACAAACGGCCAAACAATTACTACGGCTTACTACTTTAACTAACTAGGGTTGTCACAAGCCTAATTACTAACAAGATGCAATAAGAATTTCCCAGTCCCAAGCCCTGCAGACCATCCAGTTATCCTTCCGCGGGTTGAGAGTATAGTTGGGTACATCGCCCTGGAGACGATATACCCTTAGGTGACTTAGAGGTGCAACACATGACAGTGCGCTAGAAATGTGCTCTACTCGTCGGCAAGCTACAAGTCCAATTAAGAGCGCCCAGATAATAAGATTGCCTGTGACTGGAAATTTTCCATAAACTATAGTTTGATCTAGTCATTAGCCTAATCCATATTCAGTATGAATCCCTGACCGTGGAAAACCAGGGAGTCACGTCCTAGACATGATGCAAGACAAGACAAGTGGATTGCACAAGCAAGCAAGCAGGAACACCCACGGTGTCAAGTTGATTGTACGAGTCAAGTTAGCCGTCGCAACAACATCAAGATAAATCATGTCAGGATACTTGTCAGGAGTGCGCCACGACGGGCCACTATCATGTCAGGTTGGTCATGTAGTGCCCCGACCCGCAAAATGCCTTATGTTGGATGGTTGGTTCGATGAAGCCTTGTTGGACTTGGGATTATGCGAAGGATCGCTTGGAAGACCATGCGATCGTGGCGGAAATCGTCCTATGAATGTGAGTAGTGTTGAACCCTTCAAAGATCCTTTAGCTTCACGCTTAAAATAAGGATGAGTATGCTATGTTTCTAGTTGAGTTTGTTCAATAACACCTTGCATGGAATTTGGAAAGATAATGAAAGATAATAATCACATGAACGTAAACTGTTGTGGCTAAATGAATTGTATGCTTGTACGATGTTGCGATGAATTGCATGACAGGTGAAGGCAAAGTCCCAAATACTTGGGCGGTGAGTATATCGAGCTTTGGCTTGATGAATAGTTGGTAATACAGATGTTAAGACCCAAGAACTGGGCAGTGAGTATGCTTGAAATGCATTCGAATGAATGAGATGCCAAGTCCCAGGAACTGGACGGTGAGTACATTGAGTTGGTTGGAAAGATGTGGCAAGGCATTGGGTAACAACATTCTATTATCCCATCGCCGATGTAGAATGTTGATTACGCTAAGACCCTAGATGGACAGATGATAATATGAGCGTTGGCTCAAGGCAAGATGGCTAGATGGCAATATGAATGAGAATGATGGTTTTTGCTTAGTTTTTCTTATCATGCATTATATGTTTTCTTCTTAGATAAGTTGCATATAGTTGCATGGTCATGGACAACTTGTCGATAAGGTTTCGTTCCTCGAACGGTATTCCTGGGCCATGGAACCCGGTTCATCCTAGGGGGAACAATGATGGTGTCGATGTACTGACATCGGGATTGCAGGACTTGCAGTGGGGGCTTGCTACCGTCCACTGAAAGGACGCTGAAATCTCTGGGTGCTGAAGTAGTAGCACGGTGTTTCGGAAACCTCCCATGGATTTGCACCCCATTTGGAGTTAGCCGTTCGCCAGTAAGACGGTCCAGGATGGCGTGTCGCCAGTGACCTTCATATAGATAGGTCAGGTACTAATGATGTCTTATGCAGGCAGAGTAAGTTATTACTCAAATACAGGGAAGGATGTCGGCTGTTGGTAAGAATCACCTGAACGGTGATATTCATATTGAATTATGATATTGTTCCTAACAATGTCTTGTGCAGGCAGAGTAAGTATTATAATTGTACAGGGATGGCTACACGACCGTGGGTAAGAATCACCAAAGGGTGATAACTATATGCTTTAAATTATGTTGGCTATGAGATTTGCATGCTTTACTTCTTGTCGACTATAACATAAAACTGACCCTAAGGCAACGAGAAAGACCGCTGTTAATAATGTTCTGTAACATGATTACTTAGTGCTGTCTTCTTAGGTGAGTTGGGCCAGCACCGCTCGCCAGTACATTGATGATGTACTGACCCACGTTGTGGGCAATATTACAAGTGTTTGCTTGGGGGAAATCCTGTGAATCAGTGCTTGGCATCGATGAATCGGATGGGTGTGCAGAAGCTCTTCTTTCAAGACGATGTCTTCTGCTATACGAGACATAATGTATGGAACAGTGGAACTCAGATGTACCAGTGAGATTGTAGCCTAATTGGCAAGTCATTGGAAAGAAGTCGGTATATTCATTTGTAGCCTAAAGGGCAAGTGTATACATTCAGTTGGCTATTTAAGAGCCTTGTAATCAGTTGTAAACTTTGTATTCCACTGCAAGTCTTGTAATCCATTTTGATTATCAATAAAGAGATACATTTCTTTATAAATTGTGTGACTTCAATTTATCTGCTTGGTTCCGCTGCGTTGTCGATGTTTTCTGAGAATTACCAGGAACTGTAATGGTTTTGCCTTGTACAAGTGCAATCTAGACTTGTACGGCATCACGCCCAGTGGCTAGTTTTCGATCCTCCGGGATCGGGGCATGACATAATGGTATCAGAGCACGGCTTTACGTCCTTGGATTCCTATTCGATTTGTTTCGAATCAATGTTGCTACTAAGATGATTCTAAGCTGCTTCCGCGATGATTCAAAGATTGCTTCCGCGATTATTCAAAGTTGCTTCCGTGGTGAATCAAAGTTGCTTCCGCGAATACTCAAAGTTGCTTTCGCGATGAAATCAAAGTTGCCTCTATAATGACTCATAGTGCTTCTGCGATTATTCTGTGTTGCTTCCAAACTATTCTAAGTTGCTCCTTGACTGAAAGTCCGTTGATCATTCTAACCTCTCACTGGGTGTTCTATACAATAAGTCTAAATATGTGGGCTGTGATATGTGTGCTTTGTTGAATTTCTAAAAGATACCAAAAAGAATAACAATGATGCGATGTGATAATAAGTTTGTGATGTATGCTGGATGTCTTATGTGTGGGATTCTTTGAGTCGATTGTTATGCAGCAATCGACCGTGGGTGATGGCTTGGTATGTTGGAACAGAATGTGCATGAATTTCAGTGAATAGGAATCGACAGAATTTTGAGTCGATATTTGTGGTCAGCATAACCACTGCAGGATGGATTGTCCATATTGGACGTTGGTTTGATGCAAAGGAATATTGTGTTGGGCATGGCTTCAGCTCTGAGTGGTATATTGCATATACCCTCGTCGTGATAAGATGTTCCTTGACCCTGATGTGTTTATGATTTTGTGATTGCTTTACCTATAAGGTATTTGGTGGTATCGAATCGTAGCTGAGCTTACGATTGGTACATGTCGGCTAGGAATGTCCCTTGACGATTAAGTTTGGATGACCCGTTGTGAGATTTTGATGTGTTCGGGTGAACCATCGCTCGACCTTGTCGGTTAGCATTATGTTGGGTAGTAAGAGAATTGAGAATATGAAATGATTGCCTTGGTTGGGAAGGAAACAAATTTCAGATTCAGGCGAGTACTTGAATCAGTTGGGTAAAAGGATTGTAGGCTTAGTAATGATGGTGTGATGTTGCTATTGAAAGATTTGCGAGAACAACTATGGACCGAATATTGAATGATGTTGGAATTGAGTAAAAGAAATTGCATGTTGGATATCGACAGAATTGATGGTGATGTTAGACGCTTATCGGGATGTTGCGAATGATTTAGAAGATGCAAAGAGTTGCATCGACGACCGAAAAAGTAGAAAATGGGCTTGAGGAATAGATGATCTTAGCACGATGTGCAGTTGGGCTTGAGAGAATTCGATGTGTCCCGAATTAACAAGTTATGACCCTTGACTATTTTGAGGCATAGAGAATGGGTACTTGTCCCTTAATGCATGAAAGAGTAAATGTCCCTTATGAGAGTCGAACGGCTGGAATACAAATAAATATCGAGGTGCAGCGATATGTAATAGACCATGTCGGTAGATGATATTGTCGCATGAATAACAAGTTTGGTAGAATATAGAATTGTTGGATTATGACTTAGCTGATGAGTTATGTCATGTCCACTAAAATGACCGATATGCGAATGCTAGATGATTGGTGCTATAGAGATTTGGATCGGTGCATGAATAGTAAATCTTCTTATGGGATCACAAGGAGGTGATGCAAAACTACTATTGATGGTTAACATGAATTGCTAAGAGATGACCGTGTTGGTGCTAGAAAATTTATAAATAATGCCTCGAAAGAAATATGATTATGTAGTTGCCTTATTTTGTTGGTTAAGAGAGTACAGATCGTATCGATGATCTAGAATGTGGGAAATGAATATGTCGCGAAGAGACCGTAAGAAGAGATCATAAGTGATAAAGTATTAAGATAACAATGTCGGATGATGATTCAGAATAGTTGACCCGAT
The DNA here is from genome assembly GCA_029216955.1 of Iris pallida. NCBI lineage: Eukaryota > Viridiplantae > Streptophyta > Magnoliopsida > Asparagales > Iridaceae > Iris > Iris pallida. The sequence goes on along the minus strand of JANAVB010029818.1, from coordinate 2,089,985 downwards.
TGAATAGACATATGAGTACGATATGAGGATGCAAGTCGGATTGAACAAGTGATGCTATGTCTATACAAATGGAAATTGAAAGTTGGATATTCGATTGGGGAGTTTTATATGATAGCTTCGGTATTGACCCATAAGAATTGTTGAATAGAATTATTGGATAGAATTGTCGGATAGATTTTGTCGGTTGCGGGTAAGTCAAGAATGAGACTTCGTTGGGTATGATCCGGGTATGAGTACGGGTAGAAAGACTTGACCCTAGAGTGTCGGTTGGTTGCCTAGAATGTTTGTTGGTTGCTTAAGTTTCAGATTTGGTTGGCTATGTTCTTCAGTTGTCCGTGTTGGGAATAAGTTCATAAGATTGGGGTGGTGTCCCATGTCCCTAAGTTGGTCAGACCATAGAGTTGCCCCTATGATGAGAATTGGTTGCCTCTAAGATAAGAGATAAGTATGTCCCTGATAGCTATCCATCTCATATGAGTTAGCTGAATGTCTGATTTAGCTTAGATTAGCTGACCGTAGAGACTCGACTGTATTCTAAGTTGACTGTTGGAAAAATCGTAGGATGTCCCTATTGATGTTGCGTGAGTATAGTCGGAATGAGTAAGATGTGGTGGAAGGTAGGCTTCGGAATGGAATGGATATTTGGGAAAATTTGATGTTATAATGTTGGATGGGATGACGGATCATGTTGGTTTCGGAAATTGAGTTGCCTTTGTTGGAATGCTGGAAATGATTGGAACTGGTTGAATTTGGTTGATTAATATTGAGCTGCGTAAAATTGATGGTAGTGCTTTGAGACAGTTGGAATAATTTTATGGATCGGATAAAAATCGAGGATAATTGTAACAACGAAATTAGATAGTACATGTAGCCGAGATCGGCGAGAGCGAATGTGAATAGGAATGACCCTCGGGATTAATGTTGCTGGAATATGATAGTTTCCTATGCGAAAGGATAATATTGTTGGCTTGATCAATACGAAGGAATATTTGAGTACAGCGAGAAATGTTACTAGAGTGGGATGATGGTACAATTTGATAGATGAATCATGATCGAGAAATTTACAAGTTGCAAACAAAGTGCATGGATGCGGACGATAATGAGTACAAGATTTGATCGACGAGAATCGGGGTATCGAAATAAAATGTAGCTATGGGATTTATCAACTTTGGTGGCATGGATGACAATGAACTTGAAAGGAATACTTGATACATCTAATGTCTGAATATTTTGGAAATGTTGGATCGGTTGAGGAAAATTTATCGAGTTGGAATTGGCAACATCTATTGTCTTTATTAATTGGTTGGGATATTGAATAAACAAGTGGGATTATACGAGATGCTCAAAAAGAATTACTGATGTTCGGAAGAGAGATTACACCGTAGCTCGTTCGCTTTCTCTATCACTGAACTTGGCTGAAGTGCATGTATTTCGGGGACGCCTAAAATATGTGTATGATTCCAACTAAGTGGTATGCTGAATTCAAACGAAGCCACGGGGATTATCATGTGCTAAGGATTTGTACGAGTGTCGGAGGAAAGATCAAAGATGGTAAACTATTTTGAATCAATTGGGATGCTGTAACGAGACGGTACATTACTTGAAATCAATCGAGAGATTGCGGAGAAATATTAGATGGTGCAAGTTGATTGTTGAGAAGTTTCATGAAAAGACGGTTGAAGTTTTGGGGATAAGTTTTGTTTTAAGTTTCGAGGACGAAACTTTTTCTGGGTGGTATATATTGTAGTGCCCCGACCCGCAAAATGCCTTATGTTGGATGGTTGGTTCGATGAAGCCTTGTTGGACTTGGGATTATGCGAAGGATCGCTTGGAAGGCTATGCGATCATGGCGGGAATCGTCCTATGAATGTGAGTAGTGTTGAACCCTTCAAAGATTCTTTAGCTTCACGCTTAAAATAAGGATGAGTATGCTATGTTTCTAGTTGAGTTTGTTCAATAACACCTTGCATGAAATTTGGAAATATAATGAAAGATAATAATCACATGAACGTAAACTGTTGTGGCTAAATGAATTGTATGCTTGTACGATGTTGCGATGAATTGCATGACATGTGAAGGCAAAGTCCCAAATACTTGGACGGTGAGTATATCGAGCTTTGGCTTGATGAATAGTTGGTAATACAGATGTTAAGACCCAAGAACTGGGTAGTGAGTATGCTTGAAATGCATTCGAATGAATGAATGCTAAACAGATGCCAAGTCCCAGGAACTGGGCGGTGAGTACATTGAGTTGGTTGGAAAGATGTGGCAAGGCATTGGGTAACAACATCCTATTATCCCGTCGCCGATGTAGAATGTTGATTACGCTAAGACCCTGGATGGACAGATGATAATATGAGCGTTGGCTCAAGGCAAGATGGCTAGATGGCAATATAAATGAGAATGATGGTTTTTGCTTAGTTTTCCTTATCATGCATTATATATTTTCTTCTTAGATAAGTTGCATATAGTTGCATGGTCATGGACAACTTGTCGACAAGGTTTCGTTCCTCGAACGGTATTCCTGGGCCATGGAACCCGGTTCGTCCTAGGGGGAACAAGGATGGTGTCGATGTACTGACATCGGGATTGCAGGACTTGCAGTGGGGGCTTGCTACCGCCCACTGAAAGGACGCTGAAATCCCTGGGTGATGAAGTAATAGCACGGTGTTTCGGAAACCTCCCATGGATTCGTACCCCATTTGGAGTTAGCCGTTCGCCAGTAAGACGGTCCAGGATGGCGTGTCGCCAGTGACCTTCATATAGATAGGTCACGTGCTAATGATGTCTTATACAGGCAGAGTAAGTTATTACTCAAATACAGGAAAGGATGTCGGCTGTTGGTAAGAATCACCTGAACGGTGATATTCATATTGAATCATGATATTGTTCCTAACAATGTCTTGTGCAGGCAGAGTAAGTATTATAATTGTACAGGGATGGCTACACGACCGTGGGTAAGAATCACCAAAGGGTGATAACTGTATGCTTTAAATTATGTTGGCTATGAGATTTGCATGCTTTACTTCTTGTCGGCTATAACATGAAACTGACCCTAAGGCAACGAGAAAGACCACTGTTAATAATGTTCTGTAACATGATTACTTAGTGCTGTCTTCTTAGGTGAGTTGGGCCAGCACCGCTCGCCAGTACATTGATGATGTACTGACCCACGTTGTGGGCAATTTTACAGGTGTTTGCTTGGGGGAAATCCTGTGAATCAGTGCTTGGCATCGATGAATCGGATGGGTGTGCAGAAGCTCTTCTTTTAAGACGACGTCTTCTGCTATACGGGACATAATGTATGGAACAGTGGAACTCAGATGTACCAGTGAGATTGTAGCCTAATTGGCAAGTCATTGTAAAGAAGTCGGTATATTCATTTGTAGCCTAAAGGGCAAGTGTATACATTCAGTTGGCTATTTAAGAGCCTTGTAATCAGTTGTAAACTTTGTATTCCGCTGCAAGTCTTGTAATCCATTTTGATTATCAATAAAGAGATACATTTCTTTATAAATTGTGTGACTTCAATTTATCTGCTTGGTTCCGCTGCGTTGTCGATGTTTTCTGAGAATTACTAGGAACTGTAATGGTTTTGCCTTGTACAAGTGCAATCTAGACTTGTACGGCATCACGCCCAGTGGCTAGTTTTCGATCCTCCGGGATCGGGGCGTGACAGATCATGTCAGGAGTGCACCACTACGGGTCACTGTCGTGTTATGCTAGTTCCATGTCATACCAAGCCATGTACAATAGTCATTCCAAACATATTAAGTAAAATCAAGTTCATGACAAAAGGCGTAAGGATATAAAATGGGCGTAAAATATCTAATAAAATATCTATATACAGGGCTATAGAAGAGCTAAGCTTAAGGAAAATAAAACCAAATCTCCATGGTTGGACAGGTTGCGCAAGAGAATAGACTGCGCAGGGGTGAACTGCGCTGAAGGAAGAGGGCTGCACAGGGGGAGGTTGGCACAGTAGATGGATGGCGCAGGGGTAAAGTGCGCAGGAGTGAACTGCGCAGGAGTGAATTGCGCAGGAGTGGATTACGTAGAAGTGGATTGTGCAGGAGTGGATTGCGCAGAAGTGGATTGCGCAGGAGTGGATTGCGCAGGAGTGGATTGCGCAATCGGGCAACGGCCAGGCTGCGCGGTCAGCGACCAGCGCTAAAGAGCGTGGCGCGGGGGAATGCTGCGCAGTTCAGTGCTGCGCTAAAGAGCGCAGACTGTAGATCTTCTTCTCCAGGCCGAGAGGAACATCAAGAACACCCAAAATTCAATCTTTCATATCTTGGTCAAATCAAGGCCAAATCTAGATTTTCAAAGTTCTAACTTGAGTAAAATTGAATTCTCTTCCACATGGAAGCATCAAAACCCACAAAAATCCAACCAAAATAGATCAAAATCATGTAAATCCAAAAATAGTTAAAACCTAGATCTAGAACAATAAAGACTCCAAGTCACAAAATGTCAAGCACTAATATTGATCACCATGGCCTAATCTAGCTAATGAACAAATAAAATATGGTTCTCATGTGGTGGCAATGTGCACTTGCCTATGGGTGATGGTGAGTTATGTAGAGAAAGGAAGAAGAAGGAGATGGAGAAGTAAATGAAAAATAAAGAGGAGAGAGAAAAGTTAGGTAGGATTTAATGGAGGTGGGTGTGTTGTGTTTAGGATGGAGCATAGGCTAAGGTGTTCCAAATGCATGTTGAACCAAACCAAACCAATCCTTCTCCATGAAATAAACCAAGCCAACTAAAACCGAGCTGGGCCGAAACCCAAAAATACGAGAAAACCTAAAATTTCACAAGTCGAGAAAATTAAAAATACATGCCAAAATCTAATTACGAGTATTAATACGAAATACGGAAAGTGGGGGTGACAAAAATATACGGAGAATAAACATTCTCCGTTATGAATTGGACGGAGAATGACCGTTATGAATTCAGAATGACAATTCTCCGTCCGAATTACACGGAGAATATTTATTCTCCGTGTTAGATACACGGAGAATGATCATTCTCCGTTGTGAATTGTACAGAATTTGGTTCAAGTTTAGAATACTTACGTTGGAGTCATCCTTCTTGGGTATACGATGCTCCTGTATAGATGTTTCAGTTGATCGTCTACTTGGTTCCAAAGCCTGAGTTTTTGATATTGTATCAGCATTTTTTCCTCTTTCACTAGCTTGGCTGTTTGAGGAGAATCTTCTTCAAGTTCTTCATTTTCTGACATCCTTTTTTTATCGTCTACCTTCTCGGGACTGGAAGGAGCTTTTCTTTTCTCATCAGAAGTTACTTTCTTATTGGTACTGGAAGGAGCTTTTCTTTTCCGACCAGCAGCTACATTCTTACTTGTAGTATCAGCTGTTTTCTTCTTTTCCAATGTGGTAAAATCATCATCCGCTGGAGCATTTGATTGTTTTTTAATTCCTCCTGGTTCTCTTGCTCTTGTGTAATGTTTTTAAGGAACTTCTTTAGTCTCCCCAAGCTGCAATGCTTTGGCCATTGCTTCAAGGTTAACAATTGTATCATTCTTCTGTTTGATTTCGTCATTCAATGATGCAACTTCCTCTAGAAGTTTGTTATTATCACTAATGAGCTTTTTATTCTCCTTTCTGAGATTGTCTGTTTCTTTCACTGATATAAAAACAAACAACAACAAGAGGTATGATGTCAATATTATATAATCTTCTTTTTAAAAACAATGAAAAATATTATTATCCGTTTACTTTAATCCGGAGAATGTCCATTCTCCGTGTTAAGATACACGGAAAATAACATTCTCCTTGTCAAAAATACACGGAGAATGACATTTCTAGGTCAAAATACAAGGAGAATGTCATTCTCTGTGTTAAGCTAAACGGAGAATGATCATTCTCTGTTAGACTTACAAGGAGAATGGGCATTCTCCTATAACATAAACGGAGAATGACTATTCTCCGTGTTAAGATACACGGAGAATAACATTCTTCGTGTCAAAAATACACAGATAATGTCATTCTCCGTGTTAAATTAAACGGAGAATGTCTTTTCAAGGTCAAAATATAAGTAGTGACATTCTCCGTGTACTTTTACACGGAGAATACCATTCTCCGTGTATTTTTACACGGAGAATGATATTCTCCATGTCAAAAAACACACGGAGAATGGTCATTTCTAGGTCAAAATACAGAACGTCATTCTCCGTGTTAAAATACTAGCAGAGAATGTCATTCTCCATGTATTTTAACACGGAGAATGTTATTCTCCGTGTATTTTAACACGGAGAATGCTCATTCTAAGTGTGTATTAACACGGATAATGACATTCTTCGTGTATCTTAATACGGAGAATAACATTATCCGTGTTAGAAACATGGAGAATGATCATTTCTAAGTCAAAACACACAGAAAACGTCATTCTCTGTGTACTTTGACAAGGAGAATGACATTCTCCGTGTTAGATACACATAATTACAAATTAAAATTTTGAAAAAATAAAATATTTTATCTTTTAGAAGTAGCTCCTCAACACGTTGACGAAGCTTCTCATTATCAGCAGTAAGCTCAGATTTCTGCTTTCTAAGGGAGTCTAGTTCCTGTTCCGACCCCTTTGCCTCCAGTTCTTCAACTCTTCTACGGAGTTTCTCATTATCAGCAATAAGGAGCGATTTCTCGTTCCTTATAGAGTCTAACTCCTTCTCCAAGCCATCAGTAACGAGCTCCACAGCACGTTGTTGGGCTACATCTGCCTCTAGTTTTTGGGCTCTTTCTTGGAGTTGCTCATTCTCAGCGATAAGCTGAAATTTCTCCTCCAAGACACGCAACATATCTTCATTCTCAGCTATGTTTGTTGCTGGTGCTTGGGCTTCAGCTTGTGGTTCTTCTTCATCAACATCATTATCTCCACCTTCTATACTATGCTACTCTGCTGGATTTTCTACTTCTTCAACAGTCAATGTAACAAAATCTTTGAATATCAATTCAGAATTCGTTTGAGCCCCTTGATATTCATTTTTGAGAAATATAGAGATTCTATTCCCATCCCATGTGTAGAATCTCGGGTATGTGCTTATTGGTTTGCACTTCCTTTCCAACAGTTGACTGTGCTCTGCAAACCAATACAAGAAATATATCGTACAACCTTCAATCTTCTTGTACGATATCTCAATGTCCCTATCTTCAGCTTTTGTAACAGCCCTCTTTATGCTGTCCATGACGTACCCCAAAATAATCCGTAGCCAACAGATGCTTTTTATAACATCTATGCTCTCCACCAGAGCGAAGAACTTGTACGGCAAGTTCGACCCACCCATTCTGGTGAAGAATGCTGTTTGGCAAAAGTTGAATATTATTAACCTGGCCAACTCATCAGGACTTGCATTTCTGTCCCCCAACAGCTCTAAGATCCTTTTCTTAACTTCTGCATTTGATACTTCTGCATTTTTTCCCTTAGAATTTGTCAGCAATCTTTTGAAGTGTTCTGTACACATGCTGAATGAGTCTGCTGGTGGTGGGGTCTTCTGTTTTTCAGTGATGATCTTTAGATACTTCTCATTAACTTCCCTGTCATCATTCATTGGCAGACCGAAAATGTTTGCCATCTCATCAGCAGTTGGTGCTACCTTGACACTGCTGCTCAACTGAAAATATCCAATGACATCTTCTTCTAAGTAAGTCCCCATCAAGTTCTCCAGACCTTGTGTGACTTTAGACAGTTCTGCCTTTTTCACCTTGGATCTGTAGAATACATCTATGAAATGGTAGAATCCAACATTCTTCAAGGTTTCAATAACTGCTTCAGGCAAATGGCCACACTTTTCCTTCACCTCATCCATAAGAGAGAGTATTGGGGTGAATGTTGCACGAAAAAGTCTTTCTTCTTTGTTCCTGACGGTTTTTTTTCCTAAAAAAATAACAATTAGGTTTATGTCAACATTCTTCTTTATTATAATAAGGAGAATGACCATTCTCCGTGTAAAAATACACGGAGAATATCATTCTCCGTGTAATTTTACACGGAGAATACCATTCTCCGTGTATCTTTACACGGAGAATGATATTCTTCGTGTATTTATACACGGAGAATGACATACACGGAGAATGACATTCTCCGTTTATTTTTACACGGAGAATGATCATTTCTAGGACAAAATACACAAAAAATGTCATTCTTCGTGTATTTTAACACTGAGAATGAGCATTCTCCGTTTACTTTGACACGGAGAATGGTCATTCTCCGTGTTGGTCATAATACACGGAGAATGGCCAGTTCTAGGTTAAAATACAAGGAGAATGTCATTCTCCGGGTCAAAATACAAGGATGTCATTCTCCGTGTATTTTAACACGGAGAATAACATTCTCCGTGTTAGAAACACGGTGAATGTTCATTCTGAGTACAAAATACACAGAAAATTCCATTCTCCGTGCATTTTAACACGGAGAATTAATTCTCCGTGTTAGAAACACGGAGAATGGCTCAATTCCAGGACAAAATACACAGAAAATGCCATTCTTCGTGTATTTTGACACGGAGAATAACATTCTTCGTGTTAGATACACGGAGAATGCTCATTCTCAGGACAAAATACAAGAAAATGCCATTCTCCGTATATTTTAACACGGAGAATAACATTCTCCGTGTTAGAAACACGGAGAATGCTCATTCTCAGGACAAAATACACAGAAAATTCCATTCTCCGTGTATTTTAAAATTCAGAGAATGGTCATTCTCCGTATTAGATACACGGAGAATGACCATCTCTAGGTCAAAATACAAGGGAAAATGCCATTCTCTGTGTATTTCAACACGGAGAATAACATTCTCCGTGTTAGAAACACGGAGAATGGCCATCTATAGGTCAAAATACACGGGAGAACGCCATTCTCCGTGTACTTCAATACGGAGAATAACATTCTCCGTGTTAGATACACGGAGAATGCTCATTCTCAGGACAAAATACAAGAAAATGCCATTCGTCGTGTATTTTAACACGGAGAATGCTCATTCTCAGGACAAAATACACAGAAAATTCTATTCTCCGTGTATTTTAAAACGGAGAATGGTCATTCTCCGTGTTAGATACACGGAGAATGACCATCTCTAGGTCAAAATACAAGGAAAAATGCCATTCTCCGTGTATTTCAATACGGAGAATAACATTCTCCGTGTTAGAAATACGGAGAATGGCCATCTATAGGTCAAAATACACGGGAGAACGCCATTCTCCGTATATTTCAACACGGAGAATAACATTCTCCGAGTTAGATACACGAAAAATGCTCATTCTCAGGACAAAATACAAGAAAATGCCATTCGTCGTGTATTTTAACACGGAGAATAATATTCTTCGTGTTAGAAACACGGAAAATAACATTCTCAGGACAAAATACACAGAAAATTCCATTCTCCGTGTATTTTAAAACGGAGAATGATCATTCTCCGTGTTAGATACACGGAGAATGACCATCTCTAGGTCAAAATACAAGGGAAAATGCCATTCTCCGTGTATTTCAATACGGAGAATAACATTCTCCGTGTTAGAAACACGGAGAATGGCCATCTATAGGTCAAAATACACGGGAGAACGCCATTTTCCGTGTATTTCAACACGGAGAATAACATTCTCCGTGTTAGATACACGGAGAATGCTCATTCTCAGGACAAAATATAAGAAAATGCCATTCGCCGTGTATTTTAACACGGAGAATAACATTCTCCGTGTTAGAAACACGGAGAATAACATTCTCAGGACAAAATACACAGAAAATTTCATTCTCCGTGTATTTTAAAACGGAGAATGGTCATTCTCCGTGTTAGATACACACGGATAATGTCATTCTCCGTGTGTTTTAACACGGAGAATGAATATTCTCCGTATTAGATACACGGAGAATGACCATTTCTAGGTCAAAATATAAGGGAGAACGCCATTGTCCGTGTATTTTAACACGGAGAATGGCCATTTCTAGTTCAAATGACACAGAAAGGACATCATCAGTGTATTTTATAGACGGAGAATGATCATTCTCATTTGCCGCGTCAATATAAACGGAGAATGAACATGACTCAAAGTTTTACCCTTTTTTCCCTTCTTCTTGATCTTCTTCTTCTCCTCCTGCTACTTCTTGTTGTTGTTGTTCTCCGTGTTCTTGGTCTTCTACTTCTTCTTGCACTTCTTTTTCTTTTGTGATGTTTCGTTTACGAGCAACCCTCTTAACTTTCACCCCTTGTTTCTTTTGTTTTCCAACATCCACTTGTTCTCCGTCTTCTCTAACTCGGTCTACATCCATTGATGGTGATTGCGACATTGTGTGAAACTTGCGAATGGAGATTCGCTGGCGCTTTCTTGTAGGAATTTTCTAAGATTTTTTGAGGAGATGACCTAAAATCGAAAGCGAACAGAGTATGGAAGAAGAGGGAGCGAACGAAACATTTTTTTGAAGAGTTGGTGGTTTGTATGTAATTCTCCCTCTTTTGGAATCGAACCGTTTTTCTGAAGAGTTACTAGGTTTGCGGATATTCTTAATAAATTAGAAGGGCAAAAAGGTCATGCCGTCCCCTTTTATATATATTTTAGATAATGCTGGACACGCGATGAAAGTTTCTTTTGGGGTGGATTTTTCATAAAATTTTTTAAATTTTTGGACATTTTATAAATTTTTCCTAATTAGAAATGGGGATGAAGCAAGATATCCATATAGTGATTAATTGAGAGTTAGATTTAGAGCAGTGTATGCGGACAGAGAGGATGGTGGAACTAAGGTTCAGTCTGGATGGAGCGTGTGATAGAGGTCGACCCAAATAGTAGATCGAGAAGCGGTGGATTGAGAAGGATATATCAGAGACATAGTATAAAAATCGAAAAATCAAAGTGCAGGGAGACTAGAGATTGATGTAATAATTACATACCAGATATTAATCTAGTAATAACCTGTGCTTGCGCCTCTAGTAGGAGTAGATTTAAATCCTTTCTTTGAATAACATTGGATGTCATGACCTATGGAGCCTTTGTATTTTGCTAGATGATGTGTTGATAGAGCCTTAGACTATGGATGGATGGCAATCAAGAGAAATGACCACGCAATACTTTTTTTTTTAACCAGCACGAACGGGCTCAGTTAAATCGTGTGTCTTCCTACACACGATTTTTAGTCGGTCGTCATGTCATTTCGGATTCTTCGTACGGATTTTTAGGGGTGAGCATTATTCGGTTTTGGACCGAAAACCGAACCGAACCGAACCGAATAAGAGGTTCAGTTCGGTTTTAAAAAAATTCGGTTCGGTTTCGGTTTTGAAAATACTAAATTTTCTTATTCGGTTTCAGTTTCGGTTTTGGGTGTCGGTTTCGGTCAAAAACCGAAAACCGAATAAGAAAATTTAATTAATTAATTTATATATATATATATATATGTGTATGTGTGTGTGTACTATATATATAAGTATTAATATATATAGGTATAGGCTTAATTGCTAATTGCTAATTGCTACCCTCAACTATCACACTTTTTCAAGTTGATACCCTAAACTTTTTTTCGTAACAGATTGATACCTCAACTATTTTTTTTTTCAACTTAATACCTAACATTTTAAAAAATCCCAAAATGCCCTTATCCTTTCCCTCCCTCCATCCCCTCCCCCACTCTGGCCCCCCCCACCCCACCCCACCCCCCTGCTAGCTCCGGCCGAGGAGGGCGGCGCGGGTGGCGAGGACGAAGCCGGCGCGGGGGTTCCTGGAGGCCGCGGGGCCGCCGGAGCCGTTGAAGCGGACGACGGCGAGGGAGAACGCGGCGGCGGCGTGGGAGCCCAGCGCCGCTCGCGCCATCAGAGCCGCGCCGGAGCTAGCAGAGGGGGGGGTGCAGGCGAGGGCGGCGGAGGGGGATGGTGCAGGCGAGGCGGGACGGGGGGGGGGGAGGGGGGTGCGGAGGGGAGAGGGGGGGGTGGCCTGGAGTAGAGGGGGGGGGGGGTGAGTGGTAGTTTTAAAATTTGGGTAAGGGCATTATTGTCCAAAAAATTATCTGGGTATCAAGTTGTTACAAAAAAAAGTTTAGGGTATCAACTTGAAAAAGCGTAATAGTTGAGGGTATCAAGTAGCAATTAAGCCATAGGTATATACTAAATATATATAGGTATATACTAAATATGTCTATGTATATTTAGTTACTATATATATTAACAAAAAAAGCTCAAAAAAATAAAAAAATATATGAATAAACCGAATAAACCGAAAACCGAACCGATTTAATTCGGTTCGGTTTGATTCGGTTTTGGGCCAATTCGGTTCGGTTTCGGTTTTGCTTATTCGGTTTCGGTCCAATTCGGTTTTGGGTTATTCGGTTCGGTTTAAACCGAATAAACCGAATGCTCACCCCTACGGATCTTGTCCGCACTGACTTTTTCATCGTCGTCCCACACGTACGACTCGCACACTCCCGAGCCTCATGGGACGGCCGACGTCTTTCGACGCCGGCAACTCAATGCCTCGCTTCGCCCACGACGCCGAAGACACCCCCGACGTCTGACGCCTACGACAGTCGATGCCGTCCAATCACCCGTTCTATGCGCACGACGTCCATTGGGCGCCGCACGACGTACCGCGTGGTAGGCCGTCGTTTATACCCATGGTAGAATGGTGCCGGCACGGATGCACCTTGGGGCCAGGGGGGGCACGTGCCCCCCCTGGAATTCTTTAAAAAAAAAATTACTAGTATGCCCAATTTCTAGGTTTCTAGCAGCGTGCACCATCTAATTCTTAACTCTCATCTCTTCTCTAGCAGCCGCCCTCTTCGCCAGTGGTCAGGTATCAATCCTCGATTCTGGTTCTTTTTTCATTATTTTGACTTCTCTATATCGAAAACTTTGTTTCTGTTTGATCTTTTCAAATCACAATATTTTGATTGCTAATTATAATGAAATCAGGCCCATTTTACATTGAATGTGTAGCCTTGGATTTGAAAATTTGTGTTAGACTTTTACTGAAATCAGGCCCATTTTTCATTTTTGCTATAATTTTGCCCCCCCTGAGTTTATTTTCTGGATCCGTCACTGGGTCCTCGACCGCCCGCGCGGCACCCCTAGCCGTCGAGTTTTCATGTAGGAGACGTCTCATTATGTCCCAAGCCAGCTCAGATCTTGTCTATTTTTCGTCAGTCCTCCGATGTTGTAGATGCCCAACAACTTAGGAATTGCAATCTTGCAGTGTTCATCTCACTGCTAGCTTTGTGCTCATGAGGCGTTGAAATCTCAAACTGTTAGGATTTCTTATGTACTCACGAGTATTTGGAATCACGGTTCCTCGTTGTTTACTTGTATAACAACACAGTTGAAGATTATTCATGTTGCTTTATGTGCATCCCGTCTCTCAAATTTCAGTACAAGAGAATAAGTCAGACAAGACTTCGGACTTGGACAATCCCTCTCCATAGGACAATCCTCCTAGGTCATTTGGTTTTCTTAGAGCCAGTCTAGCCAAAATCCAATTTGAACATGTATCTTTCTAACAAGAGTCAAGGGACAATAAAATTAGTTCCGATTAAGACAATCCAATCCTCTCCGGACCGACCATGAGTACAAGAAGGCTCAATTGAGAATGAGAACAATCCCAGAGTACTAACTAGTTAAAGTTTGCTACTCAAGCAAGCCCTAGCTTGTGCTGATGTAGACACCAATTCTTTCAGCAATCAATTGAAAGGGAACTGCTGCAGTTACCATTCGTGATTGTCACTCAAGGCCTAAGCTTCTGGTTCAGTCATCCACTGCAGAGAGAAATTGGGGGATTCTAGTGATTTTTGCATTATATATTAGTCACGAGCATAGCATTGAGGACCAATGAGAATATTTCTGTAGGCATATAGTGCTTTGGTTTTGGTTATTGCACAATTTATATTATTTTCAAGAGCAGAACAGAAGTGGGCTGGATAAACTGGATAAAAAAAACATATGGAAAAGAAAGAAAAAAAATTGGGGTGGGTTGCAGTCCACCTAAGCTCCAAAGTGATTTCCATGATGATTATTTCCAATGTCTAGTTCTCATATAACTAATATTATTTCGATCCTCCTAACTTTTGTTTTGTCCAAAATGATCAAAATACTAGTTATAATAATTCTTTATTATATTATTTACATCATTTTTGTTCCATTATATTTTCGTTAGAGTTACAACCGGACAATAAATTTATATTTGAAACAACAAAATTTGCTGCCAAGTATCCTAATTACATCAAAAATTATTTATCCTACCATATCATTTTCATGCAGCTAAAGCAAATTTTTGCCACATAATTTACAACTACAGATGACACATACAAATAAGTTAGTGTTGTATTTTATGTCTATTTACACCAGTGTAACAGATTTAATTAAACTAATATGACTAGAACCAGAGACATGAAAAATTGTAAAACAAATAAACTTAATTAACAATATTTTTATTCTATAATTAACTAATACAATTCACCATTCAAATACTTAATAGAATTTTTTTTGAGATGTCCGACGTTACAAAATTTGTGTTATTATAAATAGAAAAATAATACGTCATCGTGACTCGATTTCTACTAATTTTCTACTATCCAACCAAAATTTTATATTTTTTTTGGGTAATCACAAAAACCACTCGAATTCAGTAATACAATTAACCATTCAAAATTCTCCAACTTCTCAATTTTTAGCCAAATCTAAAGAGTGAAAAATAAAATTCCTGTACCAACTCCATCACCACGTGCTCCCATCCCAACCGTCCGGTTACTTGATCAAACACCCGATCTGCGTCCCTCTATCAAAACTCCCTCTCTCTCCTCCCACAAAACCCTAACCCTAACATTTCCCCCAATTTTCTGGAGCTGGCATGGTCTCCTCTCTCCGATTCCCGCCTCCGTCTTTCAAATTCCACTCCAGTGACCCCTCGGTCAAGCCATGGAGTCCACCACCATCGAGCTCTCGAATCAGAATCCGGAAGAGATTCCCTTCATTGGTGCTTTCCTCGGAGAATAGCGCCGCGCTTTCTTGGGAGGAGAGCTCGACTGATGAATTCGGTGGGTGGTTCGTTCAACCGGAGGTTGGGGACAGAAAAGGTGATGATTACAATATAATGCTCCTCTTCTCTTGTAGAAGAAAAAAAATTGAATTTTTTGGGAAACTTTTGTAGGCACTTCGAAATTTGTAGTTGCTGGTGTTGGCACTTCGATGGCGATCTTGATCGGAGTCTTGGGATATTACTCGTTCTCGAAGGAAGGTTTGATCTTGCTTTCGTTTTGCAATTTTAGCTGTCTCTCTTTAGGGTCTGCTTGGCAATTGTAGGGGTAGCGGTTATGAGGTGTTTTTAGAGTACCGGTTATGAGCGGTATGAGGGGTCCGGTTTTGGATGGTTTTTAAGTAGCGGCTTTTAAACCAGTCCAATCCATGCTTGGTAATTCACTAACGAGCGGTTCTGAAAGTTTTTTACACGAATAAATTAAATAGGGAAGGGTATCAGTAGTTATAATTATATATATTTTTGTGAGGATATAAATGGAATAAAAATATAGAGCCGCTCAAAACCCACCGATTTGGGGTGTTTATAAAGCCACCCAAAAATACATTACACCGGTTTTGGAGGGTTTTTGAGCCGACCAAAACCAGTGCCTGAAAAAAATTAACAAGCAGAGGTTTTCATAAACGGTCGGTTCAAAAACACCCTAAAATCGGTGAAAACACCGTTACCAAGCAGACCCTTAGGAGACATGGAAATGAAACTCAATGTTAGCAATTTTCCAGTAATTTTCATATCAAATCATCTGGTAGAGCACTGACTGTAGTTACAAACTGAACTGAGTAGTAAAAAGAAATAATAGGACACGCAAATGTAGGCTACTTCTTTCAAATGAAACTACTCCGTGCATGGCGCAGCATACATGTCTGTGTTGGCACAAAGGTCATATTCGTACATTTTTTCTAAAGAAATATACATAAAAGCTAACATTTTTGCAGGAAAAATAATAATATTTTTTTGTATATTTTACAAAAAAACAGAAGCTAATCTGCCAAAGCTCGTTCTAATGAGAGATATGAAGCCAATGACAAAATAAAAGTACAATTACTTAAGGTTGAAAAACATAATGTCTCCGAAAGGCACATTAGCTTCAATAGTAAACTTTAATATAGGATAAACTTGATTTTTATGGAACTGCAGCGACTTGCGCTCTTTTTTCGATCTTTTCCCTCAGTTGTGGTATATATATATTGTTTCTCCAAATTTTTTAGTTGTACGTGATGATCTGGTTTGCGTTTGTATAATATATAGGCATTGTTAGTAGAGGGTTGGCTAGATGCAAAGTCAAGTGGACCTGTCTAAATCTTCGGTAGCAAGTTACTAATATACTGAAATGTTAAGTTTATTTATGGCTTTCAAGTGATATACTGGTCAATTGATATGGAATATTGGTCTGATCCTGCCTGATATAGAGTCCGCCTTATTTTGAGGCAGGATTCCAATTCGCGAATGATCTAGAGACCTATATTCCTATCCAACTAGGTTACTTGGATGGTTTATTGTTGTCAGATATGTGTCAACAATTTATGACTGCAGAGCATGAATTAGAACCTGAAATAATATTCTTGGCCCATTTTGGCTTGAAAGTAGTATCTTTTATTAAGTAATGTTGGACTTGACGCAAAAAATCATGTCACAACTGATTTGGAAATGTGCAACGTAGAGAAGTACATACACCGATCAGGAGGAATGATAACATACTAGTTAAAGAAGCTGCCAGAAACAAGGGTCACATACTACTTAAAGGAGCTTCCAGAACTAAGGGTAGGCTTAAACAAATTTGGATTGAGGTTGTCAAGAAGGATAGGGTTTTCGGTAAGGTTATGTAGAAGATAATTATTCAAATAGCCACCCAAGGTTGGGATGAAACTTTGTTATTGTTGTATATCCAGACCTATATTCCCTCCAACAATGGTAGTTTGATTATTCAGCTCGCTAGGCTTAACATTGTTGGGCACTGATGAATACCCGTATATGAAGTTACTGATCTTGAGAGGGAAGCTCTCTAAACTAAGTACAGCGATGATTTTTGTATGACACAACATTTTCTTTCACTTTCTTTTATGATGCTATTTGTTCTACCATTTCGTTACTAATATTTAAAGTTTAAACCATTAACATACTAGAGAAATGTATTGAGTTCAAATGGGAGGTGAATGTATGTCGTCATATGCTTTATTTGAATATATGGTTAGACAGATCAATGTCTTGATGTATGTTTCTTTTGTTTTTCCCCACATGTTTTATCTCTCTCCTGATATATTTTTTTCCCTTTTGGGGGGAATCCATGAGGACCAAAAGAAAGACAAGATTGCATTGGAGATGGAATCTTGTGTGAATGGGATGGGATGGGTAGGGTAAGGTTCTAAAAGGTCACCAAATAAGGTGGCGGTAACCTGCCTACTACCGCGGAACATGCCTTCCTTCAGAACTGTTCCATTACCTCAAGCAACATAGCTGCCTCCTGCATTATATTCCGGTTAATGTATCTAGTAGGATTTATATATATGCTACTGTTGCTGGTAGAACGTATTTCCAGTCTCATAGTTTACGTTTTTTTAACTAATTCTTAAGCTTCTTGTCAACCTTGCTTTAGTTTTTATTCTAGTAGGTATCCTTTTAAGGAACTAGCACAATACGTAGATCTGCTTCTTTTGAATGGACACTTCAAGTTTCGATATTCACAGTGCAATTTGGTTCATTCCTCTACAACCATTTGTTGTAAACTATGCAATGCTTTGTAGGATCCAATTTTCGCTTGGTGGCCCATTTTCACAGTTTACGTGAACGATTCATGTCATCCGAGTCTAAAGAAATTCCAGTTGAAGTTAAAGAATCCACTGCTCTAGAAGATACTCAGTTTTCAGAGACGGGGGTAGTTGATAAGCCTGAATTGAGATCTGATGAACTGAAAACCAACATGAATCGAATGTCAGGTATGCGCTTTTGTAAAGTTCCATTTTTTTTCCTGAAACATAGTTGATAAATGATAAGTTGGTTGGATTGTTCAAGTTATCATTGTAAATTTGCAGGCTTGTGAGTATGAATGTTTAACCAAGTTGAAACTGATGTTTAGATTTTTTTAATTGCTTAGTGTACTATGATTGATATCTCAATTTCAACCTAAGTGGTTGGTTGATGGAGATCTATCCTGGTGATGGATCCGGGAAAAAGGATGCACTATACGCAAAATTTATGATTGACGTGCAGATATTATACAGAAGCATTGTCCGGGGTTGAAATGGAGCCAAATTTCGAGCTTAGCCCAGGGAGTAGGATGTAGAATTACCATTTCAATATACACAATTACCATTTCAATATATACAAATTTTAGTTAGACCTACCTAAAAGGCTAAAACTTACATGTTAAAGCATCAAAAGTGATGATCCACACCAGACATTGTTATCTATAGATCATAAAACTAGTATGTACAAAGATCAAGTCATTTCAAGATCTATTCAATGGGCATAATGTAATGGAAATATGAATGGTTCTGTCTTAAAAAATCAACAATTTGCATCCTGTGATTTTGTGATCCTCCCTGCGGAGATTTTGAAACCACTTAATCTATAACATAACAAGGTTTCAGGATGTGTAGAGACTGCAATGGACTGGATTGTCACTTTGGTTGGTCTAACCATACATCTTAGGTTGGTGTATATATATTTGAACTCTAAACCTAGGTTGTTAAATTGAGACATAACAGTTCATATGTGAATAAATTTAACATTGAGTATATCGTCGTTGCTTTAATAAGAAGTTGACTCAAGTTTATTGATATTCAAATCATGTTTGATGTATATTCTAGTTTCTAGATAATGTTTGATTTGTAAAAAGCCCTGAAAAAGTTCCAAAAGAAAGCATAGAGAACGCTCAAGAAATCTTAAAAAATAGTTGACTATTAAAAGCAAAAAAGCAAAACACTTATTTTTTTTTTAGAACATGACTTGCCTGGTTTCTTCAAGTCTCCAGTGATGCTAGATGTCATAACCTAAGAAGCTATATATTGTCGTTCTAGGTGTTGAAACTTGAAATTCGATGAAGAACATCTGTAGCAGATGCTCACCCAAAGAGTTCGCTCAGAAGGGGCATAGTTATCAAAGGCATGCCCGAGGTCCGCATGAGGGCATACGAGGCTCCAGCCTCTGCACCTCAGAACATGTGAGGCGAGCGCCTCGGTGGGCCTAGTGAGGCTCATGTTGCGCCTCATGCATATGCTACTTTATGTTACCTTTTATATGTTTTTTTTACTAAACAATATTTCTTTCCTATGAGTAGGGACCACAGTTGGACTATAGAAAGCACGAACACTCCAAAAATGTGGTCGTGTTGTGTCAGGCACGTGTTGGACACTCCACA
Organism: Iris pallida; assembly: GCA_029216955.1. Lineage (NCBI taxonomy): Eukaryota > Viridiplantae > Streptophyta > Magnoliopsida > Asparagales > Iridaceae > Iris > Iris pallida. The sequence goes on along the minus strand of JANAVB010029818.1, from coordinate 2,070,608 downwards.
AACAAGTATTGGACACTCAAAATACACTAGGACAAAGCAACATAGGTGTCGTGTTTGTGTTTTCGTGTCATATCCGTTCTTGCAACGTATTCGTTTGATCTTACATTTATTTTTGGAGACAAAAAAGTCTTCAAAAGGAAAAGCAAGTCCTAAAGTTTGAGATGCTTCTTTGCTCCGTAGATCATAAGGGGAAAAAGTCCACATGCTCGATAACCACTCTGGCACGTCCACTTTCAATATTTATTACATATAGTCATATATGATTTAGATTTATAAATATTATTTTAATTTTTTTTTGAATAAATGTGCGTCTCTCCTTTATGAGGCTCGCATCTTCGCCTTGCCGTTTAATAACTATTAGGAGATTGAACGAAAAGTTCTGACGGATTTAATATTCATGTCGAGTATTAGTGTTGTATCTGGTTTATAAAAGAATTACTTTCTAAACAACGTTAAAGGTGGCTTAGATCCTATTAAATTCATATGAACTTGTTAACTTTTCTATAGGATAATACATCGTATGGGGTGATATCTATAGTATCATACGGTACAAAAGTGTATCATAAGATAAAATGTTCATCTCGTTCTCCGCTCAACGAGATTTTATTGGTTGTATTGTACTTTATTAAAAGAAACAATCAGAAGATACTGCCAACTGAGCTCTAGACCTTTATTAGAGAGTTATTCTTCAAGTTATTTGTTTGTCTATGTCAAACATATGCTTCCAGTTTTCAGTACATAAATTTGAATGACACCAAATTCAAAAGCAATTTGAAATCTCAATGCTGGCTACATGTACCAATTCAATGCATATATATAACCATGATGTAGTATTATGTCTCTACCTGGCTAGGTTTCAGGTCTTCTGTGCTCCCATCTGCTATTATGGAACTGACTGTTAGGGATATGTTTTGATCTAATAAGACAGTGAGGCACTATCTCCCATGTGTCATCAAACAAAACACTTGCAGCTTTCTTCCTCACGGTAACAAAGGGGATCTACCTGATACCATTTCGTACTAAAATGTGTTTCTGTTTCTCTAGTTGTTTCCATATTGCTACTGTTCCGCATTTCCTTTTGGTGAATGAATCTCTAGATTATCACTTATTGATTTATTGTATTTATAGGGTCTATCAGGTGTACATTAAAAATAAACTCATATATATTAGCTTGTGATTTACAATGCTAAATTAAAATCAAATCGACCAAGAGTGAGGATATACGGAGCAATTCTAAATTTGATGTTTCATTTGTCATTAGTGGTTAAGTTTGGGAACATTTTAATAAGTACCTTTATGGTTAATCTCTTCTGCTACGAGTTATCTCCTATTCTTTTAATCTTGCTTTATTCTGTATGCAATATACATGTCTCCGAGGCCCTTTTATCCAGTGGCAACTGTGTCTTTATGTGAAACACTACAACAATATGATTGCATCTTACTTTTCACTCATTTTGTTAGCTCTTATCAATGTCTATTACTACAATTCTGATGATTATTTATTGCTTCTCTGATGATTTATTTCCTGTAAACTATATTAAGGTTTGGATCAAAGGAAACGCATTATTGTTTCAGTTGCGGCTGATCCCGCGCAACAGGAAGCTCTATATGTGCTAAAGAAACTGAAGGTTGGTAACATGTACCTTTGCAGAGCCACTTGTCCATTGTGTATTTTAATTTTAATTTGCAACCTGGGCTTATTTCTTGAGCCATACATAACGTTATGCATTTGTACAAGGAATTTTTTTTAATTCCCAGGAATATAAGGAAGGAAAATTGATTACTACGTTTGTTTCGTGTTATAAATTTGTTTCCCGGGCACCCGGCTATTCCATTTTCTCACAAATGTGGGAAATATATTGATTCTATTCCCTCCAAGATAGGTGGGTATTTTTATTTTTCACGGAAATGGAATATTCAGGTTGGTTGGGTTAGGTCCGGGTTACTCGGGTTGGAACGGTTCGGGTCAGTCAGGTCTAGCAGTAGATAATTTTGTCCCATCATGAAAACATGTTTTTTAGCATCGGAAAATAACATATAATATGGCATGTGCACTGCAAAGAGCACTTGATTTTCGCAAACTTAAATATAAAAAATCGTATATATACGCACACCTTAAGTTATGAATACGCAATACCATATTAAGGGAGTGGCTTGAAGTGTCAAAACATGTGTGGAGAAGTGATGGAAACTAGGAATGCAATTTAAAATTGTTGCAGTACCTCTTCTGACATCTTATGAGGTATGCTTTCCCATCAAGTTGGACTATTTTTTAAGTAGGATCAACTTCTAGACCTGCACACCTACTAAATTATTTTCTGTTAAATTGGCTGGATGTGTTGCAGAGGTGCAATGAAGTGAAAGTGTTTCAATTAGAGTTTTAAATCGGCCAACACTGCATGTGGAACTGGCACTTTCTTAATGCTGAGGAAGTATGAAATAGAACATATATTCTAGATATAATTGCCAGCTTAAACACAGGAACTTGTCTACTAGGTATTTGTCTGGTGGCATTTATTCTATAGATATAATTGATAGTTTTTTTTTTCCATTTTGTGAGGTCAACTTGACAATTCCTACCATGAGTTCCCGTCCTTTGTTTTTCGTGGGCCTTCCATCTCTTTCCTCAGTTGGATGTTTTCTTTTCTAGTTGCATTCCTTATGTTTCTACAAAAGAGTGCATCTCGTAAGAAAAACTATGCTTATTTAATTTATTTGTGGTCTATGATCTAATCTTGTTGTACCAAATCTGGATTACTGTTTAGAACAGTTAGCTATTGCATTAAGTCATTATCAGCCCTTGTTCAAAGCATTGCAAACAATCTTGTCACATAAAAACAGCATTCAAGCTGACTTGGTAGGACAAGTCTGAAATACGTATTGGATTATATATATTGGAGAAAGTTAGGAAACACTAAATAATTAATTTTTGTCTGAGCATGGATGTTGGTTTATTTTGATGGTACTCAGATCATTGAAAATGACGTCAATGCTGATGAGCTTTGCACTAGAAGGGAATATGCGAGATGGCTTGCTAAAGCAAATTCTATGTTGGAGAGGTAATAGGAGCACTAAAATGTCAATTGAAGTGTGTAGAACTAATATTGCATTCTATTCAATATACACAATCTCATAAGTTATCTGCCATTACATGCAGAAGGCCTAAACACAGGATAGCTTCAACGATTTTGATTGCTGATTCCATGATAACAGCATTTGATGATGTCAGTGTTAGTGACCCAGATTTTTGGTGCATTCAAGGTGAGTTGAATAACATGATGTATGCTATACCGTATTAATGAGAAGTATTCTTGTACCCCCTTTTGATAACGTTGCAATTGAAGCCCTTGGGGAATCTGGCATCACTGTCAGCAAACTATCAAATGTGAACTCATCTTACATAGTGGAAAACTCAGATGCTCAAGGAAGATTTGATTTTCTGCCTGAAAGGTGCTACTCCGCCTTGCTTTGTACAATTTTCTGAAGCAATGCTAGACCTGTTATATGAATTTGTTTTTCTCACTGATCAGTTTCATATCTCGGTTTGATCTGGTAAACTGGAAAGCCATGCTAGAGTATCCCTTCACTTCTGAAGTGAAAGAAAAGGTACTGATAGTCTTAGAAATTTTATTTCTGAAATTATTTGTTAGTTATAACACTGTTTTCCTTGTGTATAATGTGATGCTCTCTAAGCCTATAGTTCCTTAATGCCCGACTTGTCTACAGTCCAGATGTTAAGGGAGAAAGTGGGCTTGTTTGATTTGAGCACAAGTCATCTTGACTCATCGCCGCATTTACTAATGGACCTGATGGCTGGTGATAGAAGCATAACTAGAAGAGTTTTTGGTATTACCTCTCTCTCGTGTATTTTGCTGCTATAATCCAGTTAACTTGGACGAACAGGCCCGTCTTGCTAATTATTTTCTTCTTTCCTTTTTGTATTTTAAAACCCTGTATTAATTTGTATTAGTGTGTTTCGAAATTGTTTACTTGTAACCATGGTTTAAACTTTTGTTGCTACATTCCTTTAAAAGTTCAAGATACAAATGTTTTCTAATGTTTAATATGTTGTTCAGTGTTCACAGATAACTGTTTAAATAACTATGGATCAAGAATAATTAGTCACCATTTGCCCATATTGTCAACAATGGCCCTGGAAAGCATTATTATCATTTTATTATTAATAATATGACAGGTCCTATGTTGTATGGGCACGAATACAATATGACACAACGACATGGACACTGCACCTGTGATGTCCTAATATATTTTCGAGTAAATGTCTTGTCCAATCAACATGATGTGCCGCAGACACTACATAGATGTTTCTAGTGTCCGTGTTTCCTAGGATATGTCCGCATCAAGAAGTTCAATGTTAGTCCCAGTAGTTCTTGCTATTGTAAGTGCTCTAATCAAGTGTTGTAAAACAAGCCTGCTGATTGAGATCTTTTTTTGCTTGTCCATAGCCTTCATGTGACACCAACCACAACATGTGGCCTGTTGCATGCTTACCTTGAACAAATACTTACTGCAAGAATGAGTGAGAGGGCTCTTGGTTCGTACAAACATTCTAAACCATAGATCTACAGGATTAGAAACCATGCATTTTTGCACTTGGATGTATTAGTCGGACAGCTCAAAATCATTTGGTTGTTGGTTTATAGGCATTTCAAGTATTGGAGATCATGATTGGTGGGTAATAACACTGTTTGAAATGTAAAGCGTCTAATTTCACCTATAGGATCTGAGGAAGAATTACTCACACAAGATACCTGTCTACTTCCATGTCTTCTAATGTGGATATCCAGTTACATCATATCTGAAATGTGAAACATCTCCCCTAGTGCAAGCATTACATTACATCATTATTATGCACTTCATTCTTTTATGATCATTAGGCCACCCTTCAGTTATATTATGTCATCAGGCATGAGTGGAAAGTATCAATGGTGTGCTGACACTTGCTTCAGATGCTTCCTTTTATCACCTTTGTCAGTAGCTTCCCCCCCCCCCCCCCCCCCCCCCCCCCCCCACATTTCAAGCTTTCCTTATAACATCAATGTCTCGCTTTTTTCCCCTGTTCTTTACAATCTGACTAATCCTAGTTATGTCTGTTTTATTTTGTACTAATAGGTAATATTAGACGCCTCCAGCCCCAGAAACCTGTCACAAAAGCCCAAGCAGCAGTTGCACTGACCAGCGGCAGAATGGTAAGAGCAATATCAGCTGAACTAGCGAGACTTGAAGCAGAAAATCAATCAAGGTTAGCTGAGATGGAAGAAATCAGGTTTGAAATAATACAAAGAGGAGAGATACAGAAGCTTTGGGAGGAGAGGCTCAAAATAGAGAGAGAACATAGAATTGAGGTGGAGAGGGATTTTCAAATTGCATTGCTTGATTTGGAGGAGGAGAGAGAAGCTCAAAATGAAAGCCGTGACGAGTATATGAAGCAGAAAGCAGCATTGGATTATCAACGACAATTACTGCATAGTCTCAGGGAAGAAGTTGATGTCATGTATCTTAAACTTGCTAGTGAGAGAGCTCATCTTTTGGCTGAACAACCTAGTTTAGAGAAACTGTTAACTGAAGCACGGGCCCAGCAAGATGCCATAGTCAAAGCTAAATCAATATTAGAAGCTGAGAGAGAAGCTCTTCGAATGCTTAGGTGAGTGAATTCCTCACTATTGTCATTCTCACTGGTTGAAATTCACTTCAGTTATCATTTGATATCTTATTTGTCAAAGCACCTAGAAGGTTTTGTATCATATGTGAACCCTATCAAAATCAACATCCAGTAATGGTTGTTTTGCTGCTATTGATTACAAACATGTAAAAATGAGCCCAATGTTTTCAACGAAAATAGCAGCCGTGCCACCATGAGCCAATGTTTTCAGGCAAAATATTTTGGTTTATCAAATTACCATCGAGTGCATTTCAAAATTATATCCAAAATTGAACTTAAACCTCTTAATAAACAGGAATGAACTTGAATGCTTGGTTGAAGCCCATCACAACTGGAGCCTATTTGAATTCTTTGATATGGAATTGAGAATGCATGTGAAAAAGGAAGTAATTTCATGTGAAAATGCCAGTTCCTTTTTGTTTTGATATAGCATTAGGTATACGTCAACCTAGGGTTTACCGTTTCTGAACGAACTTGGATGTCTTTACCTTTTTTGGGTACATTCTGAACTTATTTTTCTCAGAAATTTATGTGGAACAGTGTAGTTGGAGTAGTGTGTTGTATACTGGTCAATAACTTGGTTTCTTTTCAGACAGAAAACTCATCTCATTGCACATAATATAAACATAATATAATTGAGTTCTCATCCTGCAGGTACCAGGTGGAGGAAGAAGGACGCAAAGCACAAGCAAGAGCAAAAATTCTGGAAAAGGCTGTCCTTAGATGGAAGTGGAGCTCTTGACTCGGGCAAGGTCTCCTAAGCCCAGGCTCTTGATTTGTACAAGATGCCAATGGAAAGTGTGTTATGCAGATTTCTCTCTGTTTAGTCGAGATGGAAGTTGCCCCTTTTTGTAATCAATAAAATTGACCGGCTGTACAGACTTTTTTGGAGTTGTACTCTTTTTTTTCATTCAATTTGAGCTGCAAAAGAAATTAATGGTTGGTTTCCCCATTCTATTTCCGTATTTCAAGTCGTTAACATTGTATGTACAATTGCCCATTCCGTGGTGTTGTATCATTCAAGTCGTGAGTTATGACCAAACTCATGTGGTTAGTGAGAAAAGGTGGTTAGTGAGAAGAGGTATAACTTCCTTGGCTAGGCGGACGATCTCGGGATCAGACCGCGGGGGAGGGTGTGTGAGAAAATTGGACAGTGATGACATGCAATGCAGTATCTCGTGCATAAAGTCATGAGTTATGAACCATTGCCTGACCTTTGTTGCTACATTCAGTTTCTCGCTAATCAAAGGTATTAAAGTATCATAAAATATTATGCACTTAAAAAAGAGTTTAGTTTTGGCAGATGCCCATACATACAACATCTTTGTGTGTCCATTTTGGTAAATTGTATTTCAAGTTTATGCTTTCCCAAGACCATAACGTCGACTAATATGGTTTACTAAAAATAAAGTATAATGCTGGTAATATGAACAATAAACCATAACTCATCAACTCATTTCTTGTCCAAGGCCTAGTGCCTACACGAACCTATGCTGATCACACAAATCTTAAAAGGTCTTGTCCATGTGAGTAGTCTCATCAGCTGAGCATAAACACAGCATAAACAGACAAGTATTGAAGTCATAAACCTTACTAGGAAGTACACAGCATATAGTAGTCATCACGTCTTTGCAACAAAGATGCTCTCATTTCTGCTCATCATAGTCTCAACCAACCAACAGAATGTCATACATCGAATCAACATTTTGTAACAACATAAAGATACTTTTTGATGAGTAGTTTCAAATCAAGAGCTCAGCTCTAAATTATCTGATACATTTCATCTGATCAAACAATTTTCAAATGTGACCAGGGTAAGTGGGTCCCTTGGAAAGGCCAAGGCGAACCTCCATTCCGTGATGCATGTCAGCAGGACGTAAAGTTTCCGAGTCTTGCGGCACTACAAAAGAGAGGGCATAAGGACCATTAGAAGCTTATATAAGCAAATTTCTGCATGCATACTTTGTACCAAATGAGTGACATTATGTACAACACATCAATTTTACAGTTTGTCTAAGCTCTCGTGTAGGCTCATAAACAAGAGAAGCATATCAGCATGCACAAGTATAGCGGGTAAGTTAATGCCCCGTCCAAGCACACTGAAAGCACTTATGTTTAACGGTACAAAATAAGATCAAATGACATTTGAATCAGAAACACCAGTTTTGGATTTACAATAGCAGTTTATGAACTCGCATTTGTTATGGACAACAAAGTAAACAATCTAATTTCAACCATATAATTTGCACAAGTAGGATTTCAGCTCTAGATATCAAGTCTTAAATGGCTCATAGTCTACAATCCTATCAGTGTAAAACGACTAAAAAAATAAAACGTATCAAAATAACTAATTACCATGCTCAGAATATCATGTCAAATATCTAATATTTTTGTAGGTTCTTGCCAAACGTCTGGTAATAACACAAGGATCCGATTTTCCTTAGAAAAATGAGCTTTATATACTGGATTTAATCACTAACTTTTAGTCCATGAATATTCAGATATATAGGTCATAATAAAACCTACCATTTCAAATTAATTTGCTAATTCACATGTGTGAAGTGTGATACATTTGTAACAATTAACCATTCGTTTCTGAAAGTTAGAAACATAAAGCTGGCAACTCCAAATTAGCTCTAATTGTTAAGTGTGACATTTCTTCAATAATAAACAATAACAGATACTAGATGCAACTTGAGAAAAAACTTGATTCAATTGGTAAGAACAATGTTCTTAAAGCACTTACAGTGAAAAAAATAAGTCACCACTGAATATGGTAAAATCAAGTTATTAATATCAAGGTAGTCAAAGGCACAAGGCGAACTCAAGGCACAAACAGTCCATATCGCACGAGGCACAAGACGCACTTAAGACGCGTGCCCGAGCGAAGCGAGACTCAAAAATAATAAATAATAAAAATATACATAAATAAATTAGTAATGTAAGAAATAAAATCAAATAACATACTAAAAACAAAAAAAAAATGTTAAAACATAACCAATTAAACTAGCAAAGCAGCAGTAACAGTCAACAAAAGTTATAGAACTAACAAGAGTTTGTATTCTCCCTACCATGCATTTAGTAAATTTTAGTTTTTCTAGTTCAATTGTAACCAACTTTGACAACCGTGGAAATGACTACCTGATGTGAATCGACCAGATCGATTCACAAATAATTTATAGAAAAATAGAACTAAAAGAAAAATAACGATCTTTATTAGAGAAAAGAACAAGTCTAAATCCCTCTGAATGACACTTGAGAGTTTCTTCTCAATACAAGCATGAAAACTAATGACGGCCAGCCCTAGCTATAAATAGAAAGGAGAAACAAAACCCTAAGAGGGTTATTGTGGTGAAAGACCACAATACCCCTTTATGTCTAAATGATGATAGGTGGGCCCACATCAATACCGCCCCCTAAAAGAGCCACCTTGTCCTCAAGGTGGAAATCTGGAAACTGCGTCTGTTGCTATAGCGGCCTGTTCCTCCGTCGGATCCTCCTCCTCGTCGGGCAAGATTACGATCTGCAACAACTTGCTCGCACATCGATGACCGGGAGTGAACCTCTCGTCGCATCTGAAGCACAAGCCAGCTGCTCTTCTCGCCTTCATGTCAGCATCCGACAGGCGCCTCCCCGGTACTATGGAGCCTCCTGTCCCGCCTGCGGGTCTAGGTGGTATTGGTGCCTGAGCCTCCGCTGCTGGTCGTGGAATTACTAGGCCCGTCTGACTGTGCTGTCCCGATGCTCCCCAAGCGTCTTTAAGGCGCTTTTCTTCAGCCAATTTCTCCTCTGCCTTGTGGGCCAGGCGGAGGAGATCTTCTAAGCACCGCGGACTCTGCAGCCTGAGCTCCGCTCGTATGGAGGGCTTTAAACCCTTCATAAACATACCTATTTGTAACTCGTCCGACACCCCTCGAACGCGTCCAGATAGTAATTCGAACTTCGCGACGAAGTTTCGAACCGTCCCCTCCTATCGTAGCGACGACCACTGCTCGTAGAAATCACCCGAAGCCGTCTCCTGGAAGCGGTCTAAAATGTATCCCGTCAGCTCCGCCCAGCTGCTGAACGGGGTCCTCGCCGATCTCCACCGATACCACGCCAGGGCCTGGCCCTCGAAATAGATTCCGATGCATCTGAGGACCTCTGCCTCGGTCAGCTCCATGATCTCAAAATAGCGCTCCGTCCGAAAAATCCACTCGTCCGGGTTCTCACCCTCGAACGTGGGTAGCTTCAGTTTCTTCAGCCGGCGATCCGCGCTAAGGTCACCGTGCTGCATATCATCCCTGTCTCGTCCTCCTTCCCAGCGGTGTGTATCTCTCCGCTGGGTCTCGTACGGGCCTCTGTCAACCTCCTCATACCGCTCGTCAGCCCAGACCTGCTCACCCCACTCCTCCACCGGACCCCTGTAGTCACCGACTGCCCTCGCCCGTGGTGGTCGTCGTGGGGGCAGGTCCCCTCTCTGGAAGTTGGCGGGATCCGCCGTTCCCCCAAAGAAATTGCTGCCTCCGGCGTGCCTCGCTCCTCCTGGCGATTCCGCTCCTCCCGTCCAAGCCGGAACTCCCGCCAAGCCCCTTCCCGGACCCGCGAACCGATCTCCGTAGTTCGCTGTCATCGTCCGACCCCCGTAGGGGGCCCCAAGCCCTAGGGCTTCTCCCGAATGTGGAACCGGTCCGCCGGGACCGTACGGATCGACGGCGTCCGGCCACGGCCGCTCGCCGGCGGCTCCTCTGGCGCCGACCGGCCAGGGGTGGCGGTCGGGGGCCGGCCAGCGACCGCCCCCAACAGCAGCGGCCCCGCCCGGGCTCGCGCGGTTGGCGGCGACGCTCCCGCGGCCTTCGGCCGCTGTCCGGCGAGGGTCGCCGGCCGCCAGGGCCCCGCCCGGCGGCGCGGCGGCGACGGCGGGTGCGGGCCAGCTCCCGTCGGCCGGTCCTCCGTGGTCTTCGGTCGCTTCCCCCTCCGTATGAACAAACCCTAGTTGGTCGCCTAGGGTTTGGGTTGTTGCCGCCTCCGCTTCGCCGCCATTGATCTTGTTCGAGATGTTTTGCAAAAGCATCATGATAGTCGTCGTCTCCTTCCGCATATCACGCATCTCCGTGCGGATTTCTAGGTTCGTGGACGCTTGATCCTTCGCGAGGACCTCCATGGATTTCTTCAAGCTCTCGATCTCGGCGGTGAAGTCCTCCCGAAGACCTCGGATCTTCTCGTCGATCGTGTTTCTCGTCCCATCGGCCATGGCTCGTAGAAAGCTCTGATACCAATTGATGTGAATCGACCAGATCGATTCACAAATAATTTATAGAAAAATAGAACTAAAAGAAAAATAACGATCTTTATTAGAAAAAAGAACAAACTCCCAACTTTGATGGACGGACAAAGTCTAAATCCCTCTGAATGACGCTTGAGAGTTTCTTCTCAATACAAGCATGAAAACTAATGACGGCCAGCCCTAGCTATAAATAGAAAGGAGAAACAAAACCCTAAGAGAGTTATTGTGGTGAAAGACCACAATACCCCTTTATGTCTAAATAATGATAGGTGGGCCCACATCACTACCTCCCTCCCCGCTTCAAATTTTATTGTAGAAAAAAATAAGATATGCCTTTTCTTGGTTGCATCTTGCTGAAAAGCGCCCCTTGGGTGTGCCCAAATAAAACACAAAGATTTATCCGCTTTGAAAAGAGAAGTAAAATGGTTGGTGTGATGATGCACCACTAGAATGTAACACGTGATTAATGGAGAACACTTAGGTGTAAAGAAATTTACAAGGTCATGACCAGCTTTTATTAATATGGATGCAAATGAGAACCAATGAGCATAAGCTGATCATTCAAGACAAGCAAACAAACTTGATTTCATGTGTTTATAGAACTAGGCAGCAGAAGCAGTTGTGCAAAACCAATTTGATATCGTTTGTGCAGGCACCAGTGTTCCGGATATCGGCCTATGACCGGTATATACAGTTTTGAGAAGAAAACGATACAGGTAGGGTGTCAGAGACGAAAAATCGGTCCAGAAATATATCATCCGGTTTGACTGGTATACCGGCTAATAGTTGACCAGTATACCAGTCGGTATGACCGATATAGTAGCTGGTTTGACCGGTATATAGGTTGAATTTGCTTGTTTTAAATTTGTGGGTTCAAACCCAAATGAAAATCATCCATCTTTTTGTATTTGCGGGTTTGAAACTTTAATTTTAAAACCCAATAAGATTTTTTTCTTCTCAGTCCTAAAACCAATTGTATCTCTCTCTCTCTCTCTCATTTGAACCCGACCAGAAAAGATAGAGAATAAAAGAAAAGGAGAAGAAAAAGAGTTCAAGGAGGAAGAAGACTTACCTCTCCGAGCGAAAATGAATAAACTTAGCTTTGGAGAACAAATAGATGACAAATGATATGATATCTTTATTAGCTTACTAGCTTTTTTTTCTTTTGGAAATGCCTCTAAATATTATGTTTAGGCTGTGTTTGATTGGGCTTTTTTTCCATGGAAAATATTTCCATCACAAATTTTCCACCAATTGTAGTGTTTGATAGCTTATATTTTCCATGGAATTATTTTCCAAAAAACTATCATTTTCCATATTTTCATCTAAAATCGTGAAAAATGGAACTTGTCCAACCCATAGGAAAATATCATTTTCCATTGAAAATAACTATTTTCTGTGGAAAATAATAGCAATCAAGAACATAAATTAAGTTTTCCATGAATTTTTTTTTAAAATTCCATGGAATTTTTTTCCTAGGAAAATAATTCCATGGAATTAATTTCTTTTCCACATATTTTCCAAGGTGGAAAAGATATGGAAAAGAAATTAATTCCATGAAATTATTTTCCTAGGAAAAAAATTCCATGGAATTTTAAAAAATTTCCATGGAAAACTTAATTTGGGTGTTTGATTGTCATTATTTTCCATGGTAAATAGTTATTTTCCATGGAAAATAATATTTTCCTATGGGTTGGACAAGTTTCATTTTCCACCATTTTAGAAGAAAATATGGAAAATGATAGTTTTTGGGAAAATAATTCCATGGAAAATATAAGCTATCAAACACTACAATTGGTAGAAAATTTGTGATGGAAATATTTTCCATGGAAAAAAAGCCCAATCAAACACAGCCTTAGTGAATTTTATTAGAAGAATTTTGCTTAGTTATTAGTTTGAACTTTGAAGGATGATTTTGAGTTGTTAATTATTTAAGGATACTTTTTAGATTTATATTAATGCTTTAATTTTGTTATGCATGTCATATTATGACTCATGTATGAAGTGAATTATTGTTTTATCACTATGGGTCCATACCGTCCGATATGTCCGATATATTGTCCGGTTTCCGGTATAACAAATCCCCAACCGGTATGGAATTGGCAGGCACATACATACAAAAGATAATGTGTGGATGACCTTTGAGGGAGCCAGGTAGTCATTTTAAGAACAAAAGAACAAAATCAATTACAAACTAATCCTATTCCTGATTGACAAATTGAATCAAGAATGATGAAATAAAATTCTGTTTATCATCTTCTCTTTCAGATAAGACTTAAATTGGATGATCGTGCCTTTTAAGTGATCATTCAATAATAATAAATTATTATACAAAGAAGGGAAAAAAAAAAGTTTTTGAAGGCATAGTGACGGTACCATTGAGGTAATCTTCAAAACCAAAATCATCTAATCCACCTGTAAGAGCCTCGAAACCTAGCATTGAGGATGGCAATGCTCCTGGAGGCCGCTGAAATCTGCATATCAAAATCAGTTTTGTCACCCATAAAATATAATGATGCCCAAATGGATGGTAGCCATGGTCTGAACATTGCAATCTTAAATCTTAATAAATCTAGCATACAATATGTAGTACATACCAAAAAAACTGAAAGTCTCCTATCTTGCTGATTCAGTCCAAATAAGTTGAATATGCAGAAACATGTCAGTGATCTAGTCATCCTTGATAACAAGAAGTTGAATGTAACGACATTATCTATCTCCAACCTAAAATTCAAATGCCTACTGCCAACTTCTTCAACAAATGAAACATCATATACATGAGTCCTTCCAGGGCCATGCTATGGAGCATTTCCCTTACTGTTGAGCTTTATCGGCAGGTTGCTATGGAGCATTTCCCTTGCTGCTGAGGAGATAAGGGATAAAGATGAGTACTCATCATTGTCGTCCAAGCTCTATCCTATCGGAATGGGTAAGCTGTAGAGCACGAGAAAACTCAACAATAGAACAAAAGGTGTTATCTTAAGTACCATTCAACCTTACCACAACCGTTTGTTTTAGTGCCAAATTCTAACTAAGCTAGGGATAAGAAAGAGAGAAATGTGCCACAAACACGTAGGGCAGCGTTTGTGGTCATGCAGTTTAAGCTCATGCAACCAAGGAGCAACCTCCAAGTCCCCCTACACTACGAAATAGAAAATAAAAACTAGTTGAAGGGATAAGAATCATAAGATAATACGATTTGCTATAAAGAACCGAAACGGACCAAAAATCGTAAAAGAGCAATTTAAGCTCATGCAACCAAGGAGCACCCTCCAAGTCCCCCTAAGACTGAAGAAAAAAGTAGTTGAAGGGATACGATAATACAATTTGATATAGAGAATCAAATTCATCTCCACGGACCATCAATTGAAAGAGAGGGATAGCATTCCCAAATAAAAGATGACTACTCACAATTGGGATTCTGGGAATATATTAATGGGTGTTTTAGCCCATTTTCTTTATATCGACAAGAAATAATTTTTTAGTGGGAATAAGAGTTTTGGTCAAGTACACCAGAAATGCTATGGTAAGTAACTGATCTACGCGGGCTTCAAAGTGGATAGCCAAGTGCTAATTGCAGCCACATGTATCTAGAGAGCACAAGTTCATTACAATTACAAAAAGACCACAGGTTTACTGAATATAGCCGCCACCACACAATAGCATAAATATGATATTTGAAGTTATTGTGATAATATTATCAGTGGCATTAAATTCACATTTCTTCAAACATGTATAATGTCCCTTTGTTTGCATCTTTCAAACTAATTATTTGAAGAAGGAAATACACCAAAACAAAGGCACCAAGTTGGACAAGAATCCAGAAGGCAGTTGACTGTAGGAAGGTATATGCACCTTCTCGCCATGCAGTTTAACGTCATGTAACCAGGATCATTCTTCAGATCCCATGGACTTACAAAAAATCTAAGTGAAGATGTAGGATGATACTACTATCAAACTGGAGCGAAAAGGAACGACACTCATTCCCAACAAATAATTACAAGCAAAGAGATTGAAATTTGACCGAAAGAACTCCAATCTTAAACAGGTTAAGGACAAGAAAAGGTAGAGGACCGAAAGAACTACCTTAATGCACGCGCATAAAGGGATACATAGATAAAGCAACTGTTTAATTGAGTCTTAAAAGGGAGTTACATATATTTTGTAAAATTAAAGAATGAAATGTCTAAATTAGCAAAGGACGAGAAATCCAAAAAGTAAGGACGCATAAGCGTCAACAACAGCTGCCTGCCTTGTTGACACGGCATGGTTCCACTCTTAACGAAATGTTAAACATCAGAACTGGCATTAGGTGAAGATGCCAGTGATACTAAATTAAGTACTACTTAAAACCTAGAAATAAATCACACATTTACTCGTTTACTTCTAAATTTAAAACTTAATCAAGAAATATAATTGATGAGATGAAAAGCCAACAGCTTAGATTTCGAATCCCAAAGGCAAGAAAATACAGTTAGGGTTTGGAATGCATTTTCGAAGTTCCAACTTGATTGGACAAATAATAACAATAGATTTATATGAAGATAAAGCAACTGTTTAATTGAGTCTTAAAAGGGAGTTACATATATTTTGTAAAATTAAAGAATGAAATGTCTAAATTAGCAAAGGACGAGAAATCCAAAAAGTAAGGACGCATAAGCGTCAACAACAGCTGCCTGCCTTGTTGACACGGCATGGTTCCACTCTTAACGAAATGTTAAACATCAGAACTGGCATTAGGTGAAGATGCCAGTGATACTAAATTAAGTACTACTTAAAACCTAGAAATAAATCACACATTTACTCGTTTACTTCTAAATTTAAAACTTAATCAAGAAATATAATTGATGAGATGAAAAGCCAACAGCTTAGATTTCGAATCCCAAAGGCAAGAAAATACAGTTAGGGTTTGGAATGCATTTTCGAAGTTCCAACTTGATTGGACAAATAATAACAATAGATTTATATGAAGATAAAGCAACTGTTTAATTGAGTCTTAAAAGGGAGTTACATATATTTTGTAAAATTAAAGAATGAAATGTCTAAATTAGCAAAGGACGAGAAATCCAAAAAGTAAGGACCCATAAGCGTCAACAACAGCTGCCTGCCTTGTTGACACGGCATGGTTCCACTCTTAACGAAATGTTAAACATCAGAACTGGCATTAGGTGAAGATGCCAGTGATACTAAATTAAGTACTACTTAAAACCTAGAAATAAATCACACATTTACTCGTTTACTTCTAAATTTAAAACTTAATCAAGAAATATAATTGATGAGATGAAAAGCCAACAGCTTAGATTTCGAATCCCAAGGCAAGAAAATACAGTTAGGGTTTGGAATGCATTTTCGAAGTTCCAACTTGATTGGACAAATAATAACAATAGATTTATATGAAGATACAATACCACAAATGAACTATACATACATAACTTCTTTCAGGAACATTTAACTCAAAATATATTACACATCATGTGCTTAAAAGTCATATTAAAATCAAACCAAACTACAGTACTTCAGAAGGAAGACATGTTAGGTGATAATGATTGTATCTAACATGTAAACCTTCGCTCCACGATCAACATGTCTAAGAAACTTGTATGAGAACAACGGTAATTGTGAATGATATGATCACACTATACTAAAGAATTATGAACTCTAGAACTAAATTTCATCTCCTATTATTAAAGGACTTTTTTTTTTCAAAAATCCTGAAATTATGAAAACGTAAATAGAGCTAATGAACAATTTTAAGGGCCTCAAATTCTTCTAGAAGCAATCTAAAGCATCAATAAGGGGTAGGAATGAGCTGAATAAGCAATGAACTGATCATGGGCACATTTTGTATGCGAAAAATATGTCTGAATTTTGGAATATTCAATTTTTTTATACTTAACCTGTCCTTTTTCCATCTCACTTCTACTGTTTGAATTGGATCTGTGTATGACCCATAGAAGGTTGTATTCTGCTTCTGATAACTCACCAAGGTAGGGCATTACTTTGATATCTTGCTTTGCATAGTTCACAATGAAAGACGATTGATGCAAATTGATTAACATTTTCCAAAATCCAGACCCTGACAAGAATTCGTAACATGTTGCAAACTTGCTATATTCTGTCAAAAAAATGTATTCTGATCTTCTCAGTCAAACCTCATGAAAGGGCAACAACCTATTACCAAAAGAATACCACTTACACATGAGGTTTCCCCCATGAGAGACATGGTGATCAGGATATCTTATAGTTGGGAGGAACCATCAACCAAAGAAGCACTCGGCTATGTCTAACTAAGAAAAATAAGATCTACGATTAGTTAATAAGAGGCCATTATATATATATATGTAAATGGCAGTTGTTTTCCATAAAATAACTTATAACTTCAGTGCCAGGATGGCCTTCCTCCTATGCTCTCATCATCATCATCTTCCAAGCCTTCTCCCATCAGAATGGACTATGCTATGCGCATAAGAAAGCTCAACAAAAGATATGACAAAGTTTTAACGATTGGTTGTCTACCCGATGTTAACCCTCTAATTTGGCACCAAATTTCAATGCAAGGTAGCATTGAGCATGAGAGGGTCATGTCATAAAACCTAAACAACCAGTTAGTGGATAGTTAGACCAATATTTTGGATATGCATTTTAAGCTCATGCAAGAATGAGCACCCTCCATGTTCCCCTAGCCTATAAAGAGTCTAAACAAAGAAGTAAGATGCTACAATCTACTATAGAAAATTGTATTCATCTATATGCCACATTAAGCCAAAGTAGTTTATACCAAGGTTCAAAGTATTGGTATCAGGATCGGTATCAGACATTTTGTATGAGTATCGGTATCGACAGTATCGACAGTATTGGCGGTATCGGATCGGAGTATCGGATTTTTTGGTATCGCCTGTATCGACAATATTAAATAATTATTTAATAAATTAGTAAATATCAAATATATCACTAAAATGGTTCATAATTATCAGAATTTAGTATGTGCGTATATATATATATACACACAATAAAAATAGTATATAATTTAGTGTATATGTATACATGTACAACAATAAACATTATTTGATATAATATTATATAAGTTAGTGTGTATATATATATATATATATATATATATATATATATATATATATATATATATATAACAGACAATATTTAGTGAAAAAATAAGGTGGGGTGGGGGTGTTAGCCAGAATAATAAATAGTATATATAGATGTACAATAAGTTAGTATATATGTATAATAACTTAGTAAAAAAACATATATATGTAAGTCATTCCATAAATATACATACATGCCAATTTGAACATAAGAGTTAAAATGAGCTTGTGGTTAGTGGTGGACATGGAAACTGTGTGCTGTTCCAGTATGTGCAGGTCTCTGGTTCGAGTGTTCTCGTCAGCGGTTTTTGATTTTTTTTTTTTTTTATTCTTCCAAGTGCCTGAGTTCTGTTTTTTTTTCTTCCTAAGATAGCCCACCGACCCATTACAACGAAACCCTAACATAACATATATGTAAGTATTTTGAGAGGAGAGAGAGAACAAAACAGTTACTCCTCCCCTCCCCTCTCCGCCTCCACCAAGAAACTGAAGAAAAACACAAAAGGAGAGGAGACGGAGCTCGGCTCCTTTCCTCTCTCTCCTCTCTGCCTCATTTCCCTTCCCATCTCCGCCTCCCTACCACCGACCTTCATTTCTTCTCAAGCACATACGGCAGCGGTGCGGCGACAGAGAAGGGTGGACGATTCTTCGATCGCAGCGACGACGAAGAAAGAGGGTTGCAATCAATTACCTTCTAAAAATTAGGTAATGTTTAGATCTGAATAAATTTCTGCGTTTATTGTTGTTGTTGATGTAATTTGCAAATGATTTATCATCTATTTATAGAGATTTTTAGAGTAACTGTTACCAATTTGCATTATTGATTTTTGGATTTGACGTGAAGAACCATTTTTTTGTCAGAAGTATGCTTTTGGCAGTGATAAGATCTGTTTTTGATATTTTCTGGTATTTTCGAATCTTCGTATCGGTCCGATAGAGACTGATACCATAATTTTCTCTCTTGGATCGGCCGATAACGATATTTTTGGTCGGTATCGAACTGGCCTAGGCCAAATCCGATCCGATACGGCCGATACGTATCGGTATCGGTCGATACTTTAATCCTTGGTTTATACTTAAGTCTTAAACCATTAAGTGAATCGATGTTAACATAGTTGCTTCCCATAAAATAAACAAATTCATGAAATTCTCCAACTGATAAAAGGTCAACAATAAAAATTGTTTATTTTTGTCTTGCAGCTACCCAATTTGCATGAATTAAAAAATTTGTCAACTACCAGTTAACACCAACGTTGTAGATGTTGTATGTCGAGTTCGTATAAAATTGGGTCTTTTAATGTCGGATGTCGGGAACATTGTAAAATGTTGGATATCAATAAATATGTAATATTTTATATATTATAAACCTAAATGTGTAATATAATATAATTACTAATACAAATATCGAACAATTTAATAGTAATTAAGTATAATATGGGTAATGGGTATACCTAGTCAATGTGGAGCTTGGAGTGGTCGGAGTAGAACCTGGCTCACCCGTTTTCGAGCAACAACAACAAATCGGTAGATGGCAGAAAGAGAGGTTAGGGTTTTGCTGGGGTTTAGTTATTTATTACACCAGTTTAACCTATTTAGAAAGTCTAACTTGCCCTGAAATCACAAAACGCTATTCTTCAAATGTTGGTCGACTTCCATAGATAACTGTTTCGGCTGACATGTCAAGAAAACTTCGAAACGTCGGCCTATTTTTACAACACGGCATAAAG
Organism: Iris pallida; assembly: GCA_029216955.1. Lineage (NCBI taxonomy): Eukaryota > Viridiplantae > Streptophyta > Magnoliopsida > Asparagales > Iridaceae > Iris > Iris pallida. The sequence goes on along the minus strand of JANAVB010029818.1, from coordinate 2,050,829 downwards.
GACATTTCGGTCTAATATGTGTTGTGGCGTTCTCACCTCAAAACCGACATGTTGGCCGAAGTATCAGCCCTGTCGACCGACATCTAAAACATTGCTTGCCACAATACGGGTAAATATAAGAGAACCGTCACCTGATCATCCAAGTCTTCTCAACGGGGCATTAGTGGAGTATGAGAAAGCTCCACAAAGTTGTATAACTGAACACCAACCTTATATCAAGGTTTTGTGTTAGTGTCAAATTCATAGCCAAGTAACTGTGGACACGGCATTGAGAAGAATCCAGAAGACAATTGACAGCAGGTAGGTATATGTACCTTCTAGTCATGCAAGCCAGGAGTACTCTCCAACTCCCCTAAACTAGAAAAAAGAAGCTAAATGAAGAGGTAAGATGCTAAGACGATCAAAGTGCTATAGGGAGTTGAATCAGAAACAGAAAAAGAATGACACTCGCTCCCAACAAATTAGTGAAAGCAAAGAGATTGAAAACTGACTGAAAGAACTCTAGTCTTAAAATTAAAGATCGAAAAAAGGTAAAGGACCAGGTGTAGGTTAATACCTTAATGCACATGCAAAAAAGATGCATAGATTAAGCAACTGTTGTCTTGATTGTGTCCATAAAGGGAATTTTGAAAACTATAACCTAGTCAAACATTTTTGTGGAATTAAGGAATGATATTTATTAATTAGCAAAGGACGAGAAATCCAAAACTAAGGATGCATCATTTTAAACAAAAAATGCCTGCCTTGTTTAAGCGGCATGGTTCCACAAGCCCAGGTTAAGTTCATCTGTGCTTGCATTAAAATCTTAACGAAATGTGGAACATCTGAACTTTCACTAGATGAAGATGCTGATGATACTTAAATCATTTAAGAATTCTACAACTTCAAACTTTCAAGTTACCAAACTACCTTTTATCTGTTTACTTTTAAATTTAAAACTTAATCTAGAACATATACTTGGGGGTTGAAAAGCCAACATCTTAGATATCAAATACCAAAGAAAGCAAATACAATTAGGGTTTTGGATATCTACATTAGTAGTAACAACATATTCATATGCAGATACTAAGCCACAAATGAAACTATAAGTACATAACTTTTTTCAGGACATTTAACTCAAAATATATTACACTAACCGTACTTGAAAGTATATAAAATCAAACCAAACAAGAGTAATTTCAGAAGGGAAACATATTAGGTGATAATGATAGTATCTGATATGTAAATCTTCTCTCCACGATCAAAACATCTAAGAACTGGTACAATAACAACAGTACTAGCGAATGATAATGACCACTATACTAGAGAACTGTAAACTCCCATTACCCTTTTTTAAGGCACCTTCTTTTAAGGCACTATTTTTATCAAAAATCCTGAGATTAGGGTTTCAGCTTGGACTCAACTAAAACTCAATAAAGAAAAGTATCTGCTCAAGTAACAGATCAAGATTAGGGTTAGGGTTTCGATTCGCGATCCGAACCTGGAGAGAATCTGTTTGTCGAGATCCTTCCTGAGATTGAACGCCGATCCGTAGGTGAGATTGTTGATCATCTTCTTCTTCTCCTCCATGTTCCTCCATGCCTAGAATCACCGAGAAACACCAAAAGGAACATCATCAAGTTAGGGTTTCGTCCGTGTCCCCAAGAAATTTACAAAAAATAAAAAAGTTTTGCTCACGGATTCGCGACTCGATTCGAGCGGATGGGATCCGACGATGTCCCCCTTGACTCCATCCAGACCGAGCCGGAGGATGTCGTGGTTTCCAGTGAGATCGTGAGCGATCGATTTCGACTCCATTGCTCTTCTTCTTCCTACTCCTCCTCTGATATTTGTATGGTTTTTATGGTCTCTCAACTTGAGGAAGAAGAAAAGGGAACCCGACCCGAATTGGTTGCGGGTGTAACGCTTACTCGTTACTGTACTAACCCGATCCATTCTTATCAGATCGGGTTGGGAAATATCTAATCTAGGAAGATGACATTATCAGAGATGTTTGTTTTTTCATCTGAATATGAAAAACTGAAATTTTAAAGTCAATTTTTTTAAAAAAAAATTATATATTAGATTTCAGAGGATATGTTATTTCTAAATATTTTTTAGAGAAAAAATTCACACATTTCCTCCCAAACAACATATAAATGAGAACAATTTATGTTAGCTATACCTATGTTTTGTACTTACACTATACATATGTTTCGTACTTACACAGGAGTCGCCCTTGTTTTGAAACTAATTACACAAACCACTCATATATTTTATAGGCTATTTTATATTTTCTATAAAAAGTTATAACACTAATCACCCTTAATTTAAAAATAAAACATAAAACGATAAGGATGGTTGATTATTTTCAAAATATGGATGGTCTTTGTAATTACCATGAAACATAAGTTGGTTAATTTATTTATTTCTATAAATTATGCTAAGCATAATGCACGGCTATACAATGATGTGCATTTTATGTTTTTGAATTTGAATGAGATTGTCGTGGTGGTGGATTTTCTATTATGTAAGCTAATTTTAGTAATACATGAATCTTATACTTCTGTAATTTCCTTCCTGTTGTAATTGAATCAATCTGCCAGTGGCTTTCCTACTAAGTGGTATTCTCGACAATATTATATGCACATATAACACATATCTAACATGAAAGGTACATTTCATATGAAAAAGTAGAACATCAATTGATACAGATCAACGATTTGTTTTCCTTACTAAGATAACAACAGCAAAATCTTTATTCTAATTTTTAGGGTTGGCAGTGCTTTATTTTCCTTCTGGGGACATCAATATCCCAAAGCTCTTTCAATTATACTGCGATGCAATCTACCGCAGAGTAACCACTAGGTTTCTATCGGTAAACCTGGCGCCTCCCACCTTCCCTTGCATACCAGAAGGCAACCGAATGACACGTCTCTGGTCCCCAGCTTCAACCAGCAGCTCCGACCCTCCCCTATACTGCAATTTTCAAGATTTTCGACAGGATCAATAATAATCAATCTCATTCATATCTTGTCATCATATACTAAAATCGGAAAAAGCTAAATGGTAAACAAAAATGCATCCTATGAAGGCGATAAACAGTTAACTGGGTGGTGAGATGATCTAGAGCAATGTGCTTGTAGCTCTATCCGCCAAGGAACATCAAAAGCTTCGGTTATATCTGTACATAGAGCTCCGGAATAGCAATCAAAAGCAAAAGGTATCGCAAAGTGGAGCACGCAACGTTGTCAGGTTTGCAAAGTACATGAAGCATATCCATGAAAGGAGTATAAGACGAGCATTATAGAATTGAAGAGCTATGGAACAGAGTGGAGCACAGTGCTATCTCCTTGGACTATACAGCATTCTATCAAAGAACAATCCTACATGACTAAAATCTATAAATACTTGGAGCATACTGGGCTAGGTAATGGACTGGTGTTTCTAGTATCAGAAATTAACAAACGAATGGTCACCTAACCAACTGACCACAGTGAGGAAAGCAATCAAATTATTATCTCAAGACCAGAATGATGGCAATAGTTTCAGATAGATACGCAAAAGGCTAGAAAATATATATGCACAAGTTCCTGCTATGATGACAACACTAAGTTATTCAAGTCATCCATAAAAAATACTGTAATTTGTATAACAAGCATTCAATCATCTAATTACCTGTGTTCCCAAGCAATATAGCAGCCTTTAGTTGCTAGTGCTACTTTAAGCTCAAAAGGTAATACATTTATTTATTGGGGTGCTAGAAATGGCTGTGTGCTTAAATAATAAAGACATGATGCAAGCTAAAGGATACATCTATAAATCCTAAAATGGAAACCAAAAGAACCAAATTTAGATAGTAGCTTTATAACCAAGGTTTGTTGAGTAAATTAACTTGGTAAAAGTAAGGAACAGCTCTATTTCTCTAGAACAAGAACCAAACCATGATGGTGCAACAATAGTACTACCAGCACCATAACATTACAACCCAAACATACTACCAGCACCATAACATTACAACCAAAACATACTTAACAATGTTAACATGAATGTGAAAGAAAGATGCAGCATCGAAAAAAGGAAAAGGGGCAGGATTGTTAAGAATATTGGACATACCTGGTATAATTTGATTTCTGATTTATCAAAGCCTGGCATAAATAGGGTCAGTGACTTCTGTTTGAGGTTAAATTTAACCGTAGCTTGGAGATCATGACTTGCAGAACCAAGCAGGTGTTTTGCATCATTGCCTACGGAATCCAAGATGTTATCCCAGTCCACATGGACATCTCTTGGAAAATATGGCACGAGCGCAAAAGGTAAGGGTGAGACCTTCTCAGCAATCTTCTCTTTAGGTAAAGAAGATTGCGAAGAAAACCCAAATGCACCACAAATTTGAGTTCCAGCTTGGATGGCACAACCCCAATAACGTAAAGCGGACATTACTGAGGCTGATCTGCTTGTATCCATTACAAGGTAGCATCCAATCTTTGAAGGATCACTAATGGAGAGTGATGACTTCTGTAGAACATAAAGGTTAACAATATTCACATCATGCCCAAGATTATGCCATTATGGTATAAATATACCAGAAACCAACATGAACACTTGGAAGAAGAAATTACCTCTAGGATTAGTTCAACAGCATTCCATATCTCTGTGCTTGTTTTCCCATTGCTGGACCCAGGATTTGTCGTCAGTGATTCATATGTTAGTTTCAGCAACGATGGGAAAGCCACTCTTCCAATGTCTGTCTTCTCGGCCAAGTTTCGGAGATGTTTCAGGTACCATCTGCCTTTGATGAAAACATGTCAGTGTGAGTTGAACTGACATCAACAGGATTATAAAATCCAAGATCAACAATCTCAACCTGGCTCTCTCAGTTGCACCAATCAATCTCAACGTCTCCTCGGTGCTAATGCCATCATAGACCACTATATCAAACTCTCTCCTTGACTGGTTTCGTTCACCTGGGAGAAGACCCACCAGCTTTTCTATTGCTAAGGCTGACAATATGGCATCCATACCAGGTAAAACCCCAAGTTCTTCTCCTACCACCTATTCTACATGAAAAGAGAAGAAATCAGGATACCAGTGTTCCCAGCATGAAATAGAAAAGAAATGGCAGTAAGTCTAGAGCCATCAGTATTCTATCTTTTACATGCCCACCCCCTCAAGAACCCCTTGAGTCAAACCAAGACGAGCATCTACTTTCTTCACACGTTCGAGAGGATCAAGAAGCATCTACACAATTAAAAAAGGAAGAAGAAATTAGTTTCAACCCATCTACTGAATTATTGTGGACCCGGTAACATTTGACACAGAAATAGAATTGCAATGGGAATGAGAATGGTTACTTTGCTGGTTTCCAATCTAACAGCGGAAAGGTTTTCAGAACACACGGCAGGAGAGGGTCCAATCTTACAGCCCATCAGTAGTTCTGCAGTAGGGTCTTGAGAATGTATTACCAAGCATGTCCGCAGCCCTTCCTTTGCATAGTGCTGATAGCCCAAGAAAAAAGAAACATAGGAAATATCTCGTGATTGATTAATCTAATTACCAGTGAACAACAACCAAGTCTTGACCTATAGGCTGTGTTTGGTTGCTAAGAAAGTGAGAAAAAGGGAAGGAAAGGAAGGAAAATGAAACTTGATCCTATGTAACACTTTCATTTTCTTTTCCTTTCCCTCACTTCCACCAAATAAAACAATGCCATAGATAAAATTTAAATAGGAATCTAAAAGACACAAGGAATCGAAGCCAACAATTAGAACGAAGAAACACAATTAGAACATTCACGGGGATGGCATTCATTTTCATTCTTTGTCTTACATACATGAACACAATTTCTTATAGCAACTTGTATATCCTAGTCTAGAATCTTTAGGTGCTATTTGGTTTAAGTTTTGGAGACTTGAGAATGGATTTTGGTTCTTTGCTCATGTTTGGTAAGTATGGGATTGGAAATTGGGGAGAATATGGGGTGCTTCAGTTTCCCACATATGTAGGAAATTAAAACCCAATGTTCCCCTTGGAAATATTTTTGCTTTCCTGTAATCTGAATCAAACATGTAAATTTGAATTTTCTGGCTGCAAATTTCCAACCTAACAAAAAATGGGTATGAGAATGTTGAATTCACTTTCCATAGGAAAGCAATGGAAAGTGGATTTCTAGGAATACCAAACATTCATCAAAACATCACCTTATAGTCTAGGGGAACATGGAGGCTCCTTGCTTGCAAGAGCTTAAGGCAGCAACAAAAGAACTTTTGAAAACAACTTCACACCTACTTTCAGAAGCTGGCCCAAAATTAACCAATTTTTCAAACTTTTTTGATAAAGTTGATGCTTTGACCAAACAACTTTGGTGACAGATTTAAAAAAAGAAAAAAGAACAAAGGCAGAAGTACACGATAAGCGATTCCAACCTAGCCTAAATTGCATAGCTAAAGTGTAGGTCTACCTTCGTGGCAATTGATTGTCTAGGTTTTACGGCACAAACTACCGGTGCTCATAAATACCTTGACTAAGAATCTGACAGAAACATAGAGTGTTGATGTCGGGTTGATAGTCGGTCATAAAAATCTTGTCAAGATTTTTACGAAGCTTTCTTATGTTCCATGGCCGACCTCATTCTAATGGGAGAACAATTACATTGGACATTTTTCTCCAAACATCACTCCTAAGTTGTATTATTACCATTATTCTACAAGACTTCATTGATCTACTATTTAGATCCTCTCTATACTAGCTTTATTCCAACATTATCAAATGAAACTTGACATTATAAAAAGGAAGTGTCCTCAATCAGCTTATTCCGCTTATTCTCCCAAAGATTTATGTGTAATTGCAAGCCCCTTTTTCTCAGAACTTCGCATGATACAATGTGGAGTTCAATTGAGGTCTACGTGCAGATGCAGAGGCAGAAACTTGAAATGCTAGGAAACATGCACACTAAAAAAAAAAAAAAATCAGTTTTATCTTCGTGTCGTAGTGTCAGACATGACACAAACACTCAGACATACACCGTGACACGCCCAAAAAAAGGTTGTTTAATCCTTGTCGCTGAGTCCGTACCATGTCAGCGTCATGTCATTTGCAAAAAAAGGTGAAACGAGAGGACAACATTTGTTTCCTCGCCCGTGTCGCGGTGTCCGCATCATGGCCTAATAAGTACTGCGAAACTATCTAAACTGAAACTTGACACTGTAAGAAAGAAGTGTCCTAATCAGCTTAGTCCCACTTATTCCCTCCCCAACAAAGATTTACTTGCAATTACAAGCCCATTTTCCTAATATTTTCGTACTATGAAGTTCGTGATGGTCACCCGTTGCGACGCAAAGTCCCGATTTGGGTTCTATGTGCAAATGCAGCACAAAAAAGCTTTTGACTTTTGAAAGAAATCATGTAAAAAAAAGAGAAGACCTTGGCGGCGAGAATGGTGGCGGTGGTCTTCCCGGAGCCACCCTTGCCCAGGAAAGTGACGAACCTCGTCGGCGGCGGCTTCGGGGGAGGATCTGGCGATGCCGCCATCACGAGAGATCGGTTCCCCCTGAAATTAGGGTTTCCGGTTCGAATTTGGGAAGTAGGGTTAGGGTTTCTGGAACAAATGGGGATGGCGGAAGAAGAGAAAACTGTGAGAAAGGAGAGATCCATTTCCTATTCTCAGCACAGCCGCAGCAGCAGCAGCAGCAGCAGCAGCAGAGAGAGGCGGTTGACAAACAAGTACTGTACTCTGTAGTTTGGGGAGAAACTTTCTGATGGGCCGGGCATGTCTGGTCTGGACCACCCAGGAAAATCAAACGGATAACAGTTGGAGGGACTTGGAGTCTTCTACTCCCTTCCTATGGATTTTAGTGGAGTGGATAAATGGGCTCGACTCCGCACAATTGTTAGCAATCACCCGACTAAAACTCATATTATGCACAAATATTTTCCTATCCTTCGTAAATTTATAATACTTGCATACTTTTAAAAGATTCGAACTAATATATGAAATTTAAGCACGTGAAGTTTTAAACTTATTTCGTATAGCTTATTGAAAAATTTGGCACAAAAACGTGGTGGAAACATATTTAATTAATCAAATTTGACAATATGTTTAAGCATGTGAAGTTTTTAACCTCAAAATTTTCATTTGACCAATATCTGACCGATTTTTTTAACGTATTTTATTTGCACAGCACCGATTTATACTCGTACTTTTGTCGTCCCAAATTTTTTTCGTTTGCCGAATTGCTAACAAGGCTCCGCATACTCCATCCTCGCATAATGTCATCTGTCTATCTGTACTACTATATAATACAAAAATTTAGATTTTGCCATAAAATTTTCTTTTCAAGTATGTCCTTACTCAATATTTGCTAATAAAAAGCCATTAAAGTTAAGAGGAACGACTAGATAATCTAGAATAAGAGGGATGACTACGTAATAAATATATAGCATATTGAAAGAATGATATTATGTCAAATTGTTTAAAAGAGTCCAAATAATAAAGTCTGCATACTATGAAGTCCCATATTCTCATACAACTCTACATGTTTTAGTGGCAATATATTCTTCTGAAATTACCATTTTCCAGAGGTTATTATTCTCAATAGAGAATAAAAAAATAAAACAAAACAAAACTTGTACCCAAAAAGCAAATACACACGTGAATAGTCACAATGAGAAGACGATGACTGATTTTACTATATTCTAATTGAAATATGTGTAAAACATGTGCACGTAGACTAGTATTAAATAAAGATGAAGTGTGGAGCTGAATATTATTTTTATCTTAGACCGAAAATTCAGCCGAACACCGAATAGATATTCCATGAGGTTTGAAATTTTATTTGGTCACATTCAGTTATGGAATTTTTCGATTTCGGGTTCACTTTAGGTTTTATATTCCAAAACCGAATAAAAAAAGTTACTAAATTAACTAAATACTCACAATGTTCCTAGTATAATGAAACCTATTACCGATTATTTTTCTATTTTTATTTATACCTTCTTTTCTCTCTTACATGTCGTGTATCTGAGAGGTGAGAGAAATCATAATCATAATCATAATCATAATACTCATTCTTTTTTTTGTTTAAATTTAGGTCTTGTCCAAAATGGTTGGGAAAAAATCAACCAAGTAAATCAAATGAACCGAACAAATTACAGCTCATTTCAGTTCGAGTTCAGTTCATTTTTTTTAGGGATATTTTGTAAAACCTCCCCTAAATAATGGGCTAATTTGCAAAATACCCCCTAAAGATCTCGAATTGGTAAAACCCCCTTTCCGTCAAGATGCTGTTTGATTTTGGGTGACGTGACAATCCGTGTGTGTTATTAAGTAAAAAATTAAAAGTTAGACGAAAATACCCCTGTAAATTAGTCCATTATTTAGGGGAGGTTTTGCAAAATATCCCAAAATAATGGGCTAATTTGCGAAAATACCGCAGGTGGAGCACCGCCCCTTCACCGCCGAGGAGGACGACACCATCGTGCGGGCCCACCGCCGCTTCGGCAACAAGTGGGCCACCATCGCCCGCCTCCTCTCCGGCCGCACCGACAACGCCATCAAGAACCACTGGAACTCCACCCTCAAGAGGAAGTTCGCCCCCGGGTCGGCCGGACGGAAAAAGGGCGCTGCTCCGGCGGCGCTATGGTGGAGGGAGCGGAGTCGGAAGGAGAGATCGAGAGGGAGAGAGGGCGGCCGGTGGTTTAGGTGGCGGAGAGGCTCGTGTACGGGGCGGTGGCGAGGGTTGAAGTCGGGTGAGAGTGGCGGACGGCGCGGATGGCGGTGGCGAGGTTTGAAGGCGGTGGAGCGGAGGGATGCGGCGGATCCGGCTAGGGCTGCGCGCGGAGGGTTGTCGGGGTCTCGGCGGATGGGGGTTTTTGGTGCGGGGCGGAGACCACGGATGTGGGAGGAGGAGGACGGAGGTCGGGAGGCGTTCAGAGAGGGCGGCGCACCGGAGGTCCAGGCGGCCGGACGCGGCGGACGACAGGTAAGTCGGTGGTGGTGGTGTTTTAAAATTTAGGGTTTTTTGGTGTTGGTGATGGTGGCGGAGAGCGGAGGTCGACCGGGCCGAGGGGTTATGGTGGTGGACCGCTGGAGGTGGGGAGCCGGTCGTGGTGGCGGGTCAGGCGTTCGGATGGTTGCCGGAGAGGATGACCATGGTGGCGATGATGGTGGTGGTGCACTGTGGCGGAGCGGGGGATGAGTGGCCGGACGAATCGGAAATTTCTAACGTATATTTTTGGGATATTTTGCAAAACCTTCCCTAAATAATGGACTAATTTGCAGGGGTATTTTCGTCTAACTTTTAATTTTTTACTTAATAACACACACGTATTGCCACGTCACCCAAAATCGAACAGCGTCTTGACGGAAAGGGGGTTTTACCAATTCGAGATCTTTAGGGGGTATTTCGCAAATTAGTCCATTATTTAGGGGAGGTTTTACAAAATATCCCTTTTTTTTAATATTTTGATTTTGATAGTTTGTTTCGGTTGAATGATTTATGCTAATATAATGCAATCCACTGTAAGATTGGATGAAAAGTGGGGGTATGTGGCAGTATATTTTGATACAAATCTACCAGTAACTCTATTTAAATCCACATGGATATAAAGAGGGGACAATTAATTCGTAAGTCAATGGTACAATGTGGGCCACGACATAAGTGTATGGGTACAAATATGTTCGTGGTGGACAACAGAGTTCGGTATGTGTTGTCTTCATGCTGCATCACAGGCTTCTTAGGTCCATTGTCCCAACTTCTTCTCCTACGTACTCCCGCCATTAATTTAACGCTTCCACGCCGACTCGAACTCGTGGACTTGAACAAAACTTCAAACCTAACTTTGGACCAAGACTTGGTCCAACTGAAAAGACCTACTACTACCATTCCAAAGCCAGAGCAAGATCATACCCATATAAAGTTTTGTAAAAAATTAATTGTCTAATTAGTACGTTCACAAGTAATCAATGTTTTAAAAACCGTATCGGAGATCTCAGATCGACCCGATAAGGACACTGGGTTGGATCAAACTGGTTCAACCAGTAATTTAATCCGGATTGAATCAATTATATAGACTTACAATTTTATTTTAATATATTACATAGTACACAACTACACATATACTACTGCTAAAATTAGTCAAAAATTATACATATAAACTTTAAAGTCCAAACCAAAAGTCAAAAGCTAATTTTTTTTTTTAATTAATTAGAAGTTAGGGTCAGACTGGTTTAAAATTCAATTGGATCAGACGGTTCAGTGATCTAACCGGCCGGATCGATTAGATTATATAAAAAAAAATTGTTTTTGAAAAAAAATATAGTGGGTCAGTATTAAATTAATTGGAAGAAATTATTGATTTACGGTTTGACTGGTTTAACCGGTCAATCTGATCCGGTTTTTAAAACACTGCAACTAATCATGCCGACGAGGGCCGCTTGTACTGAAATTTGTCCTTCGAAAAGCCATATTTGACCTTGTCTAAGCACAAACACGGAGATTATTCATGTGGACCAGAACAAAAGCCATTCGTGACATTTTGCGAGAAGACGCATTCTCGATTTAGTTGGGCCCACATCTTCGTGAGAGTTGCGCAGGGAGGAAAGGGACTTGTAACTGTTGATTTTGTCAGTAATCTCCAAGCCAGAATTTGGTCACCGCAGGGATGTTTTCCAAAGACTTATTCTACACGTTGACATTCTACTATTCTCTTGTCATTCAAGTTCCGCATGCTGTCATGACATTAGCTCGACAAAAGCTCACGAAAATCCGAGACGAACTTTTAAATTGAAACACCTTATATAATGTAAATAAAATAAAATTAAGACGAATTTATAAAATAGACCATCCATATACAATGTAAAAAAAAAAAAATCTTGAGAAACTAAAATAAAAAGTAAAAAAAAATATTGCTATAAAGAATTGAAGTAAAAATCTCTAATTTGTAAGTCTAACATAATAATTACTAAATCACAATTATTTTAAGTTATTTTCGAAACAGATCTTTTGACGGAAAATGGAAATCTCGAACTCCTATTTTGAGAGAAACGAAAAAATCGTTCTCCTAAGAGAGAGATGAATACTCGTTCTCAACCAGAGTTGATGCAACGAGATGAATGATCGCTCTCAACCGGAGTTGATGCAACGATATGAATAATCGCTCTCAATCACTACAAAAATATTGGTATTTAGCGACGGACAATTCCGTCGCTAAAACGTATTTTCTGTCGCTAAACCTATTTACCGACGGATTACCGACAGAAACATGACGTCGATAAACATGACGTCGATAAAACAAAAACGTCGGTAATCCGTCGCTATAGCGACGGATTTTCGACGGAATTACCGACGAAATATAGCGACGGATTTCCGACGAAATTTTAAACGTCTATAACCACAACGACATATTAGCGATGGACTACCAACATTTTGTAGTGAGCTAAAATACTAAATTTTTCAGAAGCTCAGCGACGAAAATTTTCGTCGCTAACGCGCAGCGACGGAAATTTCCGTCGTTGAGTAGTCGCTAACGTAATTTTTTTTTTTTAGTTTTTTGTCGCTAATTCGTCGCTGGTTAGTCGCTAAACTTTTTATTTTTACCAGATTAAATTGTTCCAGCTTTGCTGAAACCTGTGAATATAGATGTACATTACATTCAAATGATATACATTAAATATAACCCCAATATATAAAAAATTAACCCAAGCATATCGATCAAACACGTCAAACAGTCAAATATGTTCAGTAATACATAAAGTCATCCAACAGTCGCAATATATTACATATACAAACACGTCCAACAGTCAAATGATACAAACACGTTCAACAGTCGCCATATAGTACAAATACAGAAATATGTTCAGTAATACATAATCTCATCGATCAAAACCCCCTAAAGTTCATACAAACTCATCGTCAACAAAAAATAAACAAAACTCAAACTGATGGTGGAGGAGGTGGCGGAGGCATAGCCGGCCGTCCGCATGAATATATGTAGTGACCCGCTCCGCCCCAGCGGAACGCCGATTCAAACGGCATGTTCAACGACTTAAACGAGCCGTCGACTCGAAGAGTTGTGTCGACCCGATGAAGTATCGATGTGAATCGATGCAAGACTTACAATGGCTCGTCAAAGATGAATCCAGACTTAGACTATCAAAGGCGCGCTCGGAGTATCGCTCGGCCGATGCAAACATCGCTAAGGTGGGTGGCTCCGATGAACCTATCTGTGCTTAGTCTAGACACATAACAATACGGACACTATCACTGAAATCGCTAGGCGATAACACCGCGCATGCTAATAAATGACTCAACGCACCTAGCTAAGGGAATAATCCCAACTTGTATGCTTGTATAGAATATGGAAAGGAACATAGAAAAGTACGAGAACTCTTGCCCGTGCTCCATGCTCGTGCTACGGCACAAGCCTACGTTTATGCTCCTTATGCGTCCAACAATGAAACAATGAATGGTTTACAACAATGAACGGGAAGGCTATCAATATAGTCGTTCCGAGTAGAGTATAGCGACACTGAAAGGCTATGGGATCGATGGGTCGCCAAGGCGACTCCCGCACGAGGAGTTGCGTAATGCTTGAATGAATAAATCAACGAATCAATGAATGAATGAATGAATACGTGAATGAATCGATAAACGAATAAACAAGTGAAAGAAAGAAAGAAAAGAAAGAATGAAGAAAAGATAAGAAAAGAAAGAATGGTTAGCGACAGGTGTGACGGACACGTGCATCGGGGCTCGCTACCTGCGCTGCACGGACGCCAACCTGGTCGATAACGCATTATGGCTAAGGGTTAGCCTACGGCGGAGATAGCCGTTAAGTTAAAAGACAAGATAATACGAAATGGTCGTGGACAAACGGCACGGGCGTTGTGTGGAGTATACCGTGGCCGTGGTAGTGAAAGGATTCTGCGGCACGGGCGTTGTGTGGAGTATACCGTGGCCGGCCTAGGCGGAATCAAAAACGGGGCTTACGGGCTGCCTGGTGCGGGCTTGGGCACCGGGGGACGTAAGTGCGGGATATTTCAAGAGACTTAACGGGGTGTACCAGCCATCATCCTACGCTAAGTTGAGAAATACCAAGGGGAAGTGCCCAAAATGGCTAGTCATGCCAGCGACCGGTGCATATAGATTAAGTGGGCTTTGCTGGTGGCTATCCACATACAAGTCCTTGCATTGAAATCAAAGTAGTCTAAGTTAAATGAATAAGTGCCTACTGAACGGTGTAGGTCCTAAAAAATCAAGTTACATCAATTAACAAAGTCAACAATTCAAGATATTCATCATTTTGATGAGTTGCGCAGACAACAGATTGCGCAGACATCACTTTGCGCAGGTTGGTTTGTGCATGTTCCCAACTGCGCAGGCTGACGTGGCAGAAGTCATCATTGAATGAATCAAATCAGATCTTCCTGACAGCTGACAACACGAATAACGAGGTGGCTGTTCGTTTTTGATGCCGTACAGTGCTCGAGGGCGGCTGACAGGTGGCAGCGCAATCCGTGGTTGCGCAAACCATTCATGCGCAATCCGTGGTTGCGCAAACCATTTCTGCGCAGTTCACTTTGCGCATTCTACCAACATAACTGACTAATTACATGTGGCATTCATGCCATCAAATGCTCATTACGTGGCAACTGTCTATGCACGATCGTGCGCATTTCAATCAACTAATGCCATGTGTCTCAGATAGTTGGCCCACGATCCAATAACTGTCTGCGCAATCCAGTGCTGCGCAAACCAGTTGCTGCGCAAATCAGCTTGCGCAGTCCAAAATAACTGAAAGTTAGTTATTTTCAGAACTCTATAAATAGAGTTTCAAGTCTTCATTTTAATGGGATCAAGATCAGAGATCAGAAATCAGAGAGTTCAGGAGTTCTTGCCAAAGTGCTGCTGCATTCTTCCGAGACTTTTGTCTTCAACTTCAGAGGCTTTTGCCTTCAATTTCCAGAGTTGTTTTCAACTTCAAAGGCTTCGTCTTCAAAGTTCACATCGTCCAAGGGATAAAGCAATCGTCATCAAGATTGGATTCCTATAGTTGTAATTTTCCCAGAATTCTTGTAATCTTTATTACAGTTTGTATTAATAAAGTTTTATACTTTTGTTTTTTGCAAACAAAATGGCGACTCTGCTGGGGACAACTTTCTCCTCCGACGAGGAAGTAGCAACTCAATGTGACATAGCGTCTATCGGGAAGACGCAGAAGACGCTGGTTGTTAAGGTCAACCAGACAGCCTACGAGGCGATGTTCAACTCCAAGACCACTCCCCGTACTGTAGCCACTTCTTCCAAGAGCAAAGTGCGCTCAGTTTGGGTCTCCAAGTCTGCACAATCTGGCATTTTTGCCACCAAGGATGTTGTACCAACTGTTGCACAATCTGCTAGTCAGACTGCTGCACAAACTGCTGTGCCAACTGTTGCACAGTCTGTCTCAGCAACTGCTGCACAATCTGTTGCAGTCAAGGCTGCGCAGTCTGTTGCAACTGTTGTACAGGCTACTTCATATGCTGCCTTGTCAAAACAGAAGACTCCTATGACTCTGGCGCAATTGGCAGTGGCTTTTCCTGTGCAAAATAGCACTCCAGTAACTAAAGTGCATCCCAAGCACTCTAAGACAAGAACTCCTGATGCACTTCCTACCAAAGCTTCTAATGCATAAATGACTAGTGCACCTTCCACCCATGCGCAAACCAAGTCTGCGCAATCCAAGAAAAACAGCCTTTTGGCTAAATTCCCTTCTTCTCACAATAAAAGAAGAGATTCTACTCCTCTTCCCAAACACCTTATTGCCTCTGCGCAATCCACTGAGTGTAGTCCTTTGACTATTCCTCCTTCTCTTCAAAGCAAAGGAAAAGGTCCATTGGTCTTTTCTCAAACTTCCTTGTCTCATGACTTGGAAGATAACAGAGGAAAACGCTCTTTAGCTAACCCTTCATCTCAAAACAAAGGAAAAGGCCCTTTGGTCTTTTCTCAGTCTTCTTCAGTCTTTACTGAAGAAGATCCATCTCAATGTGTCTCGGCACCAATCAGTTCGAGAACTCTGACGAACAAGGATTCTTCTTTCCTTTATAACAAGAGTACTTGTACTAATCAAAGAGGTATTCTGCCTACTCCGATAGCAGAATTCCAGGACCTCCCGACTCTCCAAATTTGTCGTTCCAGACAGGGAAAACTGTTAGTGTCTCAAACAGAAACTCCTGGGGGTAAATTTGCTGACCTCAGAACTTATCTTAATCGACCCACTTCGGTAAAACGCAAACAGCCAATGCCGAAGGTCAAACATCATCAGAAACAAATCTCCAAGGTCAAAAATCCTGACACTTATGCCAATGAAGTGAGTACTTCCCTGTATACTCAAGGGACTAAACATTTGAAGAATCGGAATCATGTTCCAAATGTCATCAAAGAACAGATCTCTCGGAACTTTCCTCGTCCTGTTGTAGATCTTCGAGAACATCTAAGGCAAAAACAGGATAATGTCTCAATATCTTCATCTCAACCATCTGATCATCACTGTAATCATAAAGTCATCATCCAATGCTGTTGTCAAACGACAAAACGATCTGTCTTCGATCGTTTAACTTTTGCTAAATCTGAACCTATGTCAGAAGAAGACGAAGTTTTGTATGCTTCTGTTAACATGACTTCCCGAGACACTGGGGGTAAAAGATGCTCTAAGCATGGTAGACTCCGCAAGCCAAGCCAGCGGTATTTGGAATTACTTCAAGAATCTTCTGAAGGAGTATTTCAACATACCCGTTCTCGAAGCCGAGATACAATCGGTCAAAGAAATCTTCCTCAAAACCCTTCAAGTCATCTTCCTGTTTCCCAGTCAGGAGATGATTCATTTTCTGATTATGATGCATACAGTGAAAGTTCTGAACAAACAGTATCTTCCACTGTGCCAAGAGAAGTGACGGCTTATGTTGTCACCGATGATCCAGATGCTTCAACCTCCGCAAATCAGGAACAGCGAATTGCTGCACTTGAAGACAAATTAAAAACCATGGCTGAGATGGTTGCTAGTATGTATTCCATCATTGTAGCACAACATGTTACACCACCAACTGCACCTATTACTAGTCCAGAGATCATAGCATCTTCAATACCTGCCAATACTGGGCTGGGGGTAGTGCCTCCCCAAATGCCTCCTGTACAAGTGCAAGTACAAACTACGCCTAGCCATTCAGGAGCTGGGGGTAGTGCTTACAACGCTGTTCCTCCTCCTACCACTACAACTCAACCTGCTCCTTCTTTTTTATCAGAAGACGCCAATGAAGCTGTCAAACTCTTACGAACCCAGTTTGAAGCATTTAAAGAGAAAGACAATCTACAAAGGTTGGGGATTAAACAGCCCTATCCGGTTGAATGGAAGGACGTTCTGTTTCCCCCAAAGTACAAAATCCCTACAATCTCTCTGTTCGATGGCAGTACTTCCCCGAGTCAATTCATCAATCATTTTGAGGTAATGACTGTTCAACTTCAGCCAAATGACGCTCTTCTTACCAGAGTGTTCGTCGGTTGTTTAGCTGGCGTAGCATACGACTGGTACAGAAGTTTGCCCGATGGTTGCATCACATCCTTTTCAGGTCTCAAACAAATTTTTCTGGAATGGTTCTATGAAGGATTTAATGATATGACTATGTCAGCTCTCAACAAAATCAAACAAAAATATAATGAAACTGCTGAGAACTTTATTGAACGGTTCCGCCGTAAAGCTTTGAAAATGCCTCCAGGGACTCCAGCTGCTGTCACTATTGATACTTGTAAGGCAAATCTTTTACCTATTATCAGTATGTGGACGGGATCAACCCAATTTCAAGATTGGCCCTCATTCATCGTCAACGCCAAAGCTGCTAAAGTAAGTGCCGACAAGTTCAAACAATTGGGGGTACAAATGTCTAACCCTTATCACGATGAGCATCAGAATTCAGGTGGTGGCAATCGCCAGAACAATCGCAAAACGAAAGAGACTTTAAATATTAACTTGAACAAAAATAAAGAATCTTTGGCTGTCAATGTGGCCCCACCTACATCTACTCCTACTCCTTCTGCACCTCCACCGAGGGAACCTCGTCCGAAGGTAGAATATTCCTTTGACGAAAATGACACGGCAAGTATCTTTGAGTGTTTACTCAAAAGCAATAAAATTCAACTCCCTGATCCAAAGAAACCTGATGAAGTCAATAAGACTGATCATCCCAAGTATTGTGTCTATCACCGATTCATTGGACATCCTACTCGAGCATGCTATGTGCTCAAAGGTAAGATTCAAGAGCTTGTCAATGCAGGTGTAGTCACTTTGCAACAAGATGAGAAGACTGTTACTGCAAATATGGTTTCAGTCCAATTTGGAGATTTTCCTTCGCAGATGATACAGCATGGTGTTATTCCAATTCCTAAAGCAACCCTTGAGATTGAGAATCTCCCGCTTCTATCCAATGAAGGTCTTATTCCCTTGTCTCTTGACAACGGTGAAATTATGTGGATCCATCCTGATCTTGCTCCAGAATTTGAGATATCTTCCAAGAAGAAAACTCGTTCTAAAGGCAAAACCAAGATTTGCAACATGGTATCTTTTGATCCCATTGTTGACGAAGAGATTCTGTTAGGCACCAGATCAGGGAAAGCTTATTTGAAAGATCATTCTGAAGGTCAAAGGGATCCTGCTTCTTCTTCCGAACCTACTCCGGCACAACCCGCATCTGCTGAAGAGGTCCCTTCTACATCTTCACCAGTTGTAGTATCAATTCCTCCTAAGCCAACAACGGCTGACAAAGGCAAGCAACAAGTTCGATTTGACAAATTTCTAAAGAAGTCATCTCCTACTGGGCTTGAGAAGCCTTACAACTTTGATATATTGGCTCAATTAGCCAATACACCAGCTAGGCTGTCAATCTTTGAACTCTTGCGTCTTTCCAAAGAGACACGAGAAACTCTAAGTGAAGCTCTGATGCAGGCTGAAACTTGCTTAGCTCTTCTCAAGAAGCCAGAATCAGAATCAGTCTCTTGTCATCACAGTCATAGTGTCTTGGAACTGATCCCAAATATTACCTTCACTCAGGATGATATGCTAATGGAAGATAATAGACATGATCGTCCTCTTTATTATACAGGATATGTAGATTCAATGAAGGTTGATCGTATCCTGATAGATCCAGGATCTGCACTTAGTATTATGCCAAAGACAATGCTAGATGCATTGAAGATACCAGTGCATAGTCTTTCAACCACGATCACTACTATTCTGGGATTTAATCAAGGAAAGAGTGAACCTTTGGGCAAGATCCGCCTAAAACTCCAAATAGGCAATCTTCGCACAAAGGTGACTTTTTATATCATTGACAATCATGGATGTTCTTACAATGCTCTCCTGGGAAGGCCATTCCTCCATGAACACAATGTCGTTCCATCAACTCTTCATCAATGCTTTAAATACGTTGATGACAAAGGACAAGTTCACAAGGAAGTTGCGGACCTTTATCCTTTCAAGGGTGTTGAAGCTTATTGCAACGATGCTCGTATGTACAAGGATGAATTTATGAAGGTGGTATTGGCTATGGATACTGAAGAAGATCAAAAAGCAGTACCTCAAGACACTCTTATCATACCTGTTAAGGGGCGAGTTTCTCATTCTCAATCTTCTAAGCCACTGGTTATTCACTTACCAGTTCAAAAGAAATCAGTTGATGCTGATAAAAATCAAAGGGAGCTCACCTCTTTTGAGCCACTTGTTATCGACTTACGTCGTAACAAAGACAAAAAGCAGCTCATTCCTTCTGAGCCACTTGTTGTTGATCTAAATCGCAACAAGAAAAAAAGGGAGCTCACCTCTTCTGAGCCACTTGTTATCGACCTCCATCGTAACAAGCCTCCTCCACGTTCTTCTTCTCCCCCTCTTGTAATCAATTTGACTAAACCTGCTAAGGTTAAAGGTCCTGTTGTAAATACTGATGTACAAATCAATGAAAAAGCACCTACTTTCCAGTATATTGATGTTATTTATTATACTAAAAGTTATCTGGATATATTAGATAGCTTCCAATCAATTACACTGGGAGTCGTACAATCTCTTCAGACAGAAGTCTCGTTTGAAGATCCAGATGATTCTTACCGTATTCACCCTTCTTTGAAGAAAGGTGAAAGTCCAGCATTTTTATATAAAAGACCGAAAATAAAGATTAACTATACAGATGATAGTAAAGTTAACGATACGGGACGTCTCCAGTTCCATCGTTATAGTCAACAATTAAAAGACATCCTCCGAAAGATGGGTTACGACTTCAAGAGCGGCCTTAACTATGGTAAAGGTAGACGAACTCCCATTCGTACAACAGTTCCAAATGAAAAATCATAAATGTATTATGACAGGACCAAGAAAGGTCTCGGATATACTTCTCCTCCACTGTTATCCCCATCAGCTTCTGAATCAGATAGTGAAGAACGTTCTAATTCTTCTGATTCCAGATCATGGGATTCCGATACCAGCATCGGTGAAGTCCATAGTATAATTGTATCTTCTAACATGGTCTCCGTTGAACTACCAGAAGGCTGTGATGAAGATGTTGAAGAAAATCCGGAAACAGATCCTTGGGCTCAACATATGGATAACCAATGGGTACTTCGTTTTGAACAACGTGAACCTCCTACTGAAGATCAACTAATTCAAATTGATGTAGGGGAAAGAGAGTCACCTCGGCCAATCTTTATTAGCAAGAATCTTTCAGAAGCAGATAAGCAAGAGTTGATTCTTCTTATTAAAGAATACATAGACGTCTTTGCTTGGAGTTACGAAGACATGTCAGGTTTAGATCCCAAGATTGCTACTCACAAACTGAACATTCTTCCTAATGCTAAACCAGTCAAACAGCAACAAAGATGATTTAAGCCTGAAATGATGGACGCAATTGATGATAAAGTCAAGAAGCTCATCGCTTGTGGCTTTATTCGAGAAGAGCAGCACCCTGATTGGGTAGCCAATGTCGTCCCAGTTTTGAAGAAAACTGGAAAAGTTCGAGTCTGCATCGATTTCCGAGATCTCAATGAAGCATGTCCAAAAGATGAATTTTCTCTTCCTATCACAGACGTCATGATTGACAATACTTATGGGTTCGAAAGAATATCTTTTATGGATGGATTTTCCGGATATAATCAGATCAAAATGCATCCTGAAGATGAAAAGCATACATCTTTTCGCACTCCTCGAGGAGTCTATTGTTATACAGTGATGCCATTTGGTCTCAAGAACGCGGGTGCAACCTACCAACGGGCTATGAGTACCATTTTCAGAGAACATCTTCGTAAAACAGTCGAATGCTACGTTGACGATATTGCTGTTAAAAGTCGTCTAAAAGAAAATCACATCCAAGATTTAAGAACAATATTTAATCTCATGCGTCAACATCATCTCAAGATGAATCCCACCAAGTCATTCTTGGGTGTCTCTAGTGGCAAATTTCTTGGCTTCGTCATTACCTCTAAGGGTATATACGTGGATCCCGAGAAGATCAAAGCCATCCAAGAGATGCGTCCTCCACGCAACCTAAAAGAGCTACGAGGATTCCAAGGCCGACTTGCGTACATTAGGCGATTCATTTCGAACTTGTCTGGACGCTGCAGACCATTTACTCAACTAATGAAGAAGGGTGTATCTTTTATTTGGACTGAAGAGTGTCAACGAGCATTCGACGATATCAAACAATATCTTATGAACCCACCAGTTTTGGGGCCACCTATCTCTGGCATTCCATTCTTGATGTATGTCCGTGCTATGGACCATTCATTGGGTGCTTTACTTGCCCAAAAGAACAAAAAAGGCCATGAACAAGCTATCTACTATCTTAGCCGAACTATGATTGGTGCTGAACACTGTTATAGTCCGGTCGAGAAAGAATGCCTGGCTCTCATGTTTGCTGTGCAAAAGATGAGGCATTATATCATTGGTCAAACTATTCATGTTATATCTCGAGTTAACCCTCTTCGGGTACTCATGAAGAAACCAAGTACACTTAATTCTCGGTTGGCTACATGGACAATCCTGCTAGCTCAATATGACATGGTGTATGTTCCACAAAAGTCTGTCAAAGGTCAAGCGTTGGCGGACTTCTTAGCAGCTCATCCTGTGCCTGAGACATCTAAACTCTATGACAAAATTCCTGACGAGACATTAGAAGTCAACATGATCTCCGAAGAGTTTCCAACCTGGCGTTTATTCTTTGATGGTGCATCAAGAATTGGACCAAATGGTGCTATAGTGGCAGGTGTTGGAGTTGTTCTCGTTTCTCCAGACCGATTAACTATCCAAAGAGCCTACTCTTTAGATGAACCTTGCTCCAACAATGTGGCAGAGTACAATGCCTTACTTGTCGGCCTTCAGCTAGCTAAACAACTGAATGTTGAATATCTGGAAGTCTATGGTGATTCTAAAATGGTTGTGAACCAGGTTAGAGGAACCTATGAAGTCCGTCATCAAGACCTGGTGCCTTATCATGAAGCGGCAATCAATATAGCTACATCATTCAAAGCCTTCTTCATCGACTATGTTCGACGAGCTTGCAATACTGAAGCCGATGCTTTGACCAATCTTGCAGCTGTCTTAGCCATCCCTATCAAAAGGCATCAGGTGGTGGTTATTTCTAACCGAGAACTGTTCTGTATTGAGAACAATCGTAATATTGAATTTAGCAATCTTGCTGAAGTCAAAGTTATTGATGACGATTGGAGAACTCCTTTTATCGATTTCGTAGTACATGACATACTCCCTGAAGATCCTAAGGAGGCTACAAGCGTTCGACGTCGATCTCTACGATTTTATTACAATCAAACCACCAAAACACTCTATCGGCGAACTTATGATGGTCTTCTTCTACGCTGTCTCGCTGGTGAACTACCCTATCTTCCATCCTTGGCCTGGGCTGAGAGGCTCTCTCAAAAGCATCACCGAATAGGAATAAGGGTTTCTTGTGAATTACAGCATCAGCTGATTCTAAAGGCTGTCCGTTCATCAAACACATCAAAGTTTCATTGTCCTGTGAAATCAATATAGCCTGACGGGAGGCCAGCAGATCATATTGAGGGTAATGGACATGAGACAGATCCTCTTTGTATTCAGACTCTGTGAGGGTTCCCACAAAATGTTCGTAATCTGGATCTTCATTGACTTCAACTGCATCAACAAACAGATGAAAATTAGTCCAAGACAAAGATTCTGTTTTTTTAGAGTGCGCAACCTCATACTGCGCTGACATGATTTGCGCAACCTCAGATTGCGCTGGCATAATTTGCGCAACCTCAGATTACGCTGACATGACTTGCGCAACATCAGTTTGCGCAACATAAAAGGTGCGCAAAGCAATGGTTTGCGCTGATATCTGCGCAACTTAATCATTTGCGCTGACTTCCTGTCAGCACAAATCAATAATTTGCACAAGAATGCAGCCTTCATAAAAATGAAGAACTGATAGTTCATGCAACCGAAACCCTAAAAAGGGTGGCGCAATATGAACTTATCTCTAAAAAGAGATGAGTTTCAAGGGAGTCGAATCACCCTAAGAAGGGGTTTTCGATCGGTTCAACTACCTCTCAGAGCAGGATGTGCGGATTCGTGTCGGGAAGCTCGCCGTACAACCCTGTCAGAAGACTCGGCCGGAGCTTTTCCCTTCGCGGCGGCAGTAGCGGCAGCATTTGATCGTCGTGGAGCCATGACAAATCGTTGGAGAAGAAAGGAAGAAAGAGTTCAGAAATTCTCTCTCAAGTGCACGAAGACAGCAAGTAAAGAATACTTTGAAGTATAAGGAGGACTATTTATAGTTTTCAAAAAATGAAACGGCCGCCTCGGATTGCGCCTAAACTTGTGGTCTATTCGCTTTGCGCAGACAGCTCATCATATTGCGCAAAACGATTCAACATTTGAAAATTCAAAGTATTTCAAAATTTTGATTATAATCAACTTTCGAAAACTTTGAAGGGGGTCTTGTAGGTCCTAAAAAATCAAGTTACATCAATTAACAAAGTCAACAATTCAAGATATTCATCATTTTGATGAGTTGCGCAGACAACAGATTGCACAGACATCACTTTGCGCAGGTTGGTTTACGCATGTTCCCAACTGTGCAGGCTGACGTGGCAGAAGTCATCATTGACTGAATCAAATCAGATCTTCCTGACAGCTGACAACACGAATAACGAGGAGGCTGTTCGTTTTTGACGCCGCACAGTGCTCGAGGGCGGCTGACAGGTGGCAGCGCAATCCGTGGTTGCGCAAACCATTCATGCGCAATCCGTGGTTGCGCAAACCATTTCTGCGCAGTTCACTTTGCGCATTCTACCAACATAACTGACTAATTACATGTGGCATTCATGCCATCAAATGCTCATTACGTGGCAACTGTCTATGCACGATCGTGCGCATTTCAATCAACTAATGCCATGTGTCTCAGATAGTTGGCCCACGATCCAATAACTGTCTGCGCAATCCAGTGCTGCGCAAACCAGTTGCTGCGTAAATCAGCTTGCGCAGTCCAAAATAACTGAAAGTTAGTTATTTTCAAAACTCTATAAATAGAGTTTCAATTCTTCATTTTAATGGGATCAAGATCAGAGATCAGAAATCAGAGAGTTCAGGAGTTCTTGCCAAAGTGCTGCTGCATTCTTCCGAGACTTTTGTCTTCAACTTCAGAGGCTTTTGCCTTCAATTTCCAGAGTTGTTTTCAACTTCAAAGGCTTCGTCTTCAAAGTTCACATCGTCCAAGGGATAAAGCAATCGTCATCAAGATTGGATTCCTATAGTTGTAATTTTCCCAGAATTCTTGTAATCTTTATTATAGTTTGTATTAATAAAGTTTTATACTTTTGTTTTTTGCAAACAAACGGTTTGAAATGTATTACACCAAATGACAAAGAGTACTTCATGCAAACAAGTTAAAAGAACACACGCCTACGACACGTTAGGACCCGAGGCAGGGACACGCACTCGATATTGAATGTTTTCCAAGTACCACATTATGTTATTACATGAATTGTTGTCTAACTTGGTTTACTTGGACAGGGAAGGCCGGACGGTAAGTATGGGTAAGTCGTGCCTATATTTTCTATGCGACACTTGAATTCTGCAACACGAGATAGGTTATGTAATATGCCATGAAATTGATCCTAAGGCAAGATTAGAAAGACAATGAATGATAGAGATGCACAAAAGTAAATAGAACGTGTACGGTAATGATAGCATTGTGGGCGAGCTAGCCTCCCCACCAGTGTATAACAATGTACTGATAACCCCACAGTCTGCATGCAGGATGCAGGAGACGCCGGTGGGTGCGGAGCTTCCATCGAACGTGCTAAGGCGCGGAGCTATCTCTGGACCTTGGAGCGCTGCAAGGAGCTGGAGCACCATATACGGGACATAATTTATCGGAACATCGCCATGAATCATACCATCTTGTAAGCCACTTGGCACGCCTTTTATGTTTCAGAGAGAGAGAGCTTGAGCGACTTGTAATATCGGCCTAGCGCCGCTTGTAACTTCTTGAATATCAATAAAGAGTTTGATTTCGTATTCAACTTGTGTGTTCGTTTACTTTCCGCTGCAAATGGGGACACTCTATGCGACTTTGTGGCCTAGCATCAAATCGGCCGTTTCTGGACTTGGCCTTGCACGGGCGCAACCTAGGCCCGTGCGGCATCACGCCTTAGCGAGGACGATCGCTCCTACAGGAGCGGGGCGTGACAGATTTGGTATCAGAGCACGGCTTTACGTCCTTGGACTTTATTTTGATTTTCTCAGTTTTGAAAGCTCGTTGGAAACAAAAGAAGTGTACGCTCTCTCTCGTTGTGCCTTGGGATGTTCCATACAATAAGTCTAATATTTTCGAAAGCTCGTATAAGTACTCGGGTGATCGGGACTGATAGGCGAAGGCCTTTGTGCTAAACCACGACGGACTTGAGTTGGAAGGAACCGATGCTAAGAGTTAGCAAATGCAGTGCGTGCTTGAATGAGCTTACGCTGACAGCAAACGAATACATAAGACCAAAGTATAGTTTGAACGGGATGGTTATGCACGCAACCTTTTGGCTAAGTTGTGCGGAGTATCGCGCACCTGGACCTTCTGGTGCAAACGTGTTGTGAGTGAGATCGATTATCGCTCGAACGAGGATAAGTGAGCATGCGAACTCGAATATAGTCCGCACGGGATAGCTATGCACACGGCCTTTTGGCTAAGTTGTGCCGTGTGTCGCGCACCTCGACTTCTGGTGCAATCGAATTGTGAGCGATATCAAGTACCGCTCGGTCGGGAACGGAGGTACACTTAGAGTGTATATCGATAGGAATGCTATCAAACTAACGCTTAGGCGTGCACGGAAGATTTATTGGATTTTGAGGATAATACGAACGACTTAGTACGTCGAGGCGACGTGATGCGATTACGCTAGAGATTCGTCGAACGAATCTAAAGGATGTCTTAGCGCATGACGCGAACGTGATTGAGGACTAAATAGGATGGCTTGAACCCGAGTGGTGTATGTGATAGCTTCGAAGAAGGATAAGAGTGAGTGTCGACGACTAGTCGAGTAGCTCGAACCCTGAGTGGTGTATGGACGTTATAGATTAGGCCATGGTGAACAACATTAGAACTTGGCATTTTGTGATTTGGAGCTTCCATTTTTCTAGATCTAAGTTTTAACCATTTTCGAAATTCCTTGTTTTGATCTATTAAACTTTGATTTTTGCTTGATTTGAGGCTTCCATGTGGAAGAAAATTCAATTTTACACAAGTTAGAACTTTGGAAATCCAAATTTGGTTTTATTTTGGCCAAGTTATGAAGATTTAAAATGTAGGGTTCTTGGAGTCTTCCTCTCGGCCTGATGGAGAAGATGACTCTCGGCCTGCGCTCTTTAGCGCATGGCCGGACTGCGCAACTCCTCGGCCAGCGCTTTGCGCTGTGCTGACTTGCGCTGGCGCTTCTTAGCCCAGCGCCTTCCTCTCATTGGCGCACTTGACTGCTGCGCCGCTTGTTCACAGTGCGGCTCGGCTCCAGCGCAACTCAACCCTGCGCAGCTTGACCCAGCGCAACCTGCTCTCAGCGTAACCTACTCTCAGCGCAACCTGCTCTCAGCGCAACCCGCTTTCAGCGCAACCCGACACAGCGCAGTCCATCTCCTGCGCAGTTCATCCCCTGCGCAGTCCATCCTCCTCTGCGCAATCTGATCCCCTGCGCAACCTATTGTCCATGATGATTTGGTTTTATTTTTTGGACTTGGCTTCTCTTTTGTGGATTAGAGTTTTAAGATCTTGTTCCCCACAACACGACTGTCTTGATCCAACACGACCTGGCACGATTTTCAGGTGTTTTGCTTATGACTAGTACGGTTTTCATGAATTTTGTGATTTATGATCCTAGTGCTTTTTGATCTTCTTGATAGTAATCCGATGGGGTGCGCTCTTAACTTGTGACTTGTAATTCATGATAAATCTTGGTACTGGATAACTTGATAATGGCCCGTGGCGGCGCACTCCTGACGTGCAACTTGCAACCTGACTTGTAACTTGACTTGGCTTGATGCTGTTGCGATGACTAACTTGACTCAGATAATCAACTCTGACGCTGTGGGTGTTCACTCTTGCTACTTTGTACAATCCACTTGTCTTGTCTCGCATCATGTCTAGGACGTGACTCCCTGGTTACCACGGTCAGGGATTCACACTGAATATGGATTAGGCTAATGACTAGATCAAACTATAGTTCATGGAGAATTTCCAGTCACAGGCGATCTCGTTATCTGGGCGCTTTAAACGGACTTGTAGCCTGCCGACGAGTAGGGCACATTTCTAGCACACTATCATGTGTTGTCCCCTCTAAGTCACCTAAGGGTAAATCGTCTCCTGGGCGATGTACCCAACCATACTCTCAACCCGCGGAAGGATAACTGGATAGTCTGCAGGGCTTGGGACTGGAAATTTCTCATCTGCATCTTGCTAGTAACTAGACTTGTGATAACCCTAGTTAGTTAAGTAGTAAGACGTAGTATTTGCTTGGCCGCTTGTGAATGGATGGTGTCCAGCCTTGTCTAAGTCTCGTCCAGTCCCTGTACCTGGTACTCCTGTACATGATTGTTTTACTTGTCCTTAACAATAAATGGGTAGAGACATAGTGCTATTCAGGCGAAGGGTTAAAACCCCGGTCCTTGTTTGGTTTACGGGTTGTAACCTGGCTCCCGAAATGGTTCCACGTCCCTAGCCGTTTATTGTCCTGTTGTACTCTTTATTACTTGTACTTTTCTTCTATTTCTTATTCTCTGATGTGCTGGCTTTTGTTCTTATTTCGTGGCCTCCCTTGTGGCACTTGCTCTTTCTGGGTTTGACCCAGCTGGTTTTGTGTGGCCAGATTTTGGAGCAGCACCCGAGGATCTACCGAACTTCCAGCCCGATGGTGGCGACTAGAAGAAACCCGGGCTACGAGTGGGTTTTTTATTTTGTTTCACTCACTACATTGTAAAATTATTTTTTTGAGGCGTTTAGCCGACGAGCACCTGTTAGCTCGGTGCATATTTACTTACTGTTTGCCTACGGGCTGTAACATGATTAACAAATCCTAGGGTTGATCATGTATGACTTAACTCTTGCTAGTCTTGACATTTTGTACGACTAGCTTCATGATCATCCAATATGTAATATTTGGGACGCCTTTTATTGTATATTGGGTGGTCTAACATCTTGTAACTATATTACTTGCTTGATATTGAGACAATAGGCTTGACCTTAAGAGACCGTTGGCTTGTAGTTAAACCCTCATATATCTAGACAGCTGTGACCGTATAGCGAGGTGGATTCTATTTCAATATACGTAGCTGGCTATGTCCGTCCCCGCTCTCCAGTATTCTGGTTTTGGGGCGTCACAAAGTTCAGATTAACTATTTCTGTAAACTAAATATAGTTAAGTACGTAAAGACGAAGAAGAAATGTAATTAGATATAGGACTCAGAAAAATTACATAGGATTTGGTCGCCCGATGTCACGCCCCAGAACCAGAATACTGGAGAGCGGGGGCAGACATAGCCAGCTACGTATATTGAAATGAAAACCACCTCGATATACGGTCACGGCTGTCTAGATATATGAGGGTTTACTACAAGCCAACAGTCTCTTATGGTCATGAACAAGCCTAATATCTCAATCACAAGCAAGTAAGTAAGGTCGCAAGATGTATGATCATTAAATATACAATAATAAGACGTCCCAAATATTACATATTCAGCTGATCATGAAGCTAGTCGTTACAAAATGTTAGGACTAGCAAGAGTTTAGTCGTACATGATCAACCCTAGGATTTGTTAATCATGTTTACAGCCCGTAGGCTGACAGTAAGTAAAAGTGCATCGAGCTAACAGGTGCTCGTCGGCTAAACGCCTCAAAAGAATAATTTTACAGTAGAGTGAGCAAAACAAAATAGAAAACCCACTCGTAGCCCGGGTTCCTTCTAGTCGCCACCATTGGGCTGGAAGCTTGGTAGATCCTCGGGAGCTGCTCCAAAATCTGGCCACACAAAACCAGCTGGGTCAACCCCAGAAAGAGCAAGTGCCACAAGGGGCCACGAAATAAGAACAAAAGCCAGCAATTAACACAAGAAAATCTAATATTAATACTAGAATTTATGAAAACATGTCAGGATGATATACGACGAGATAACCATAGAACTATTCCGATAGCCAGGTTACAACCCGTAAACCAAACAAGGACCGGGGTTGTAACCCTTCATCTGAACAGAACTTGGTTTCCCACCATTTATCGGCGAGATAATAATGCAAGAAATCAAGGCAGGGAGCAATCTTGTACTGGATCAAGACATGACTAGACTGGTTATACCTCATTCAATCAATCCCGGCCAAGCAGATACTACGGCTTACTACTTTAACTAACTAGGGTTATCACAGACCTAATTACTAACAAGATACAGTGAGATGATTTCACAGCCACAAGCCCTGCAGACCATCCAGGTTACTCAGGTCGAAAATTAGGGGTTGAATTCAGGTGGGTACATCGCCCGGGAGACAAATGTACCCTTAGGTGACTTAGAGGGTGCAACACGCGACGGTGTGCTGGAAATGTGCCCTACTCGACGGCAGGCTACAGATCCCAAGAGCGCCCAGGTAACGGGATTGCCTGTAGCTGTGTCATCTCTTCATGACTACTGTGTTATTCTAGTTATTAACCTTAATCCATTTTAGTAGGTACTCCTGACCGTGGTACTCAGGAGTCCCATCCTAGACATGATGCAAGACAGGACAAGTGGATTTAACAAGCAAGCAAGAAAGAACTACCCACAGTGTCAAGGCAAGTCAAGTTAATTAGCCGTCGCAACAATATTAAGATAAATCATGACAGGGTATTTGTCGGGAGTGCGCCACGACGGGCTACTATCATGTCAGGTTGGTCATGTCAGGAGTGCACCACTACGGGTCACTGTCGTGTTATGCTAGTTCCTTGTCATACCATGCCATGTACAATAGTCATTCCAAACATATTAAGTAAAATCAAGTTTATGACAAAAGGCGTAAGGATATAAAATGGGCGTAAAATATCTAATAAAATATCAATATACAGGACTATAGAAGAGCCAAGCTTAAAGAAATAAGACCAAAACTCCAAGAGCCAATGGGTTAAGCAAGGGGTTCAGGGTGCAGCGTACGCACAAGGGCACGCACAGCGTACGCACGAAAGCACGCACGCAGGAGAGCTAAAGTACGCACGCAGGAGAGCTGCGTACGAGAAAAGTCACGCACGCAGGAGAGCGACGTACGCGAAAAGTCACGCACGCAGGAGAGCTACGTACGAGAAAAGTCACGCACGCAGGAGAGCTGCGTACGAGAAAAGTCACGCACGCAGGAGAGCTGCGTACGAAAAAAGTCACACACGCAGGAGAGCTGCGTACGAGAAAAGTCACGCACGCAAGAGAGCTGCGTACGAGAAAAGTCACGCACGCGAGAGAGCTGCGTACGTGTAAGAACACGCACACAGAAGAGCTGCGTACGCGTAAAAACACGCACACAGGGGAAAGGATCTTCTTCTCCATGGCTGAGAAGAAGCTCCCATGGCTCCAAAACTTCAAAGCATCACAACTTGGCCATCCGAACTCCAAATTCGGATTTCTAAAGTTCCAACCAGGGTGGAATTGAACTCTCTTCCACATGAAAATATCAAAACCCATAAAAATCCAACCTAAATAGATCAAAACTATGCAAAACCGAAAATAGGAAAAACTTAGATCTAGAACAATGGAGACTCCAAATCATAAAATGCTAAGTTCTAATGTTGATCACCATGTCCTAATCTTGCAAATGGACAAATAAAAGAGGGTTCTCATGTGGTGGCAAGGTGCACTTGCCTATGGGTTGGTGTTGTGTGGAGGAAGGAGAAGAGTGTTGTGTAGAGGAAGGAGAAGAAGAAATTAATGGAGGTTTATGAGGAGAGAGAAAAAGTTGGTGAAGTTTTAAAGAGGGTGGGATGTGGTGTGTTGAGGGTGGAGCATAGGCTAAGGTGTTCCAATACATAATAAACCAAACCAAACCATCCCAATTAAAACCGAACCATGTCAAAACCCGAAATACGAGAAACACCAAAATTCCACAAGTTAAGAAAAAATAAAAATACATGCCAAAATCCATATACGAGTATAAATACGAAATACGGGAAATACGGAAAATGAGGGTGACACCCGATCATCTTCGAGCTTTCCATCATTCTTTCGCTTATAGGTACGCTCGAAAACTTTAGGAAAGTCGACGGCGTTCGGATCTCTGCCTGCCTTGGCGACCTCCTCATACTGTAACGATTAAACATCAATTTATGTAACTCCCTGAATCACATTTGATAAATTTTGAGATTTTTCTAATTTTTCTTGAATTTAAATATTGTTTCTTACGAAAATCTAATTTCGACTAAAATTAGTTGATTAAAATGAATTTCGGGTGTTAATAAATTTTTATCAATTTGAAAAATATTTTTGAATACTAATTTGCGTATTTCAGATGAATTACAATATTGTTATTGTTACTAATACTAATTAATTTTGTAATTAATTATTAACTGTTAATTATGTTAAAGGATTAATTATTGTTTTCGGATTAATTAATAATTTTATTGGAGAAAGCAGTAAATGTTTTTATTAACAGTTGGTAAATTGTAATTAATAAAATCTGTTGGATATTTGATTTTCGAAAAACTGTTGGAGGGAATATTGCAATTTTGGAATCTGTTTTTATGTTGATTTGAAAACCTACTTTTATTTGAAAATCTGTTTCAAATTTGAATTTAAATTTCTGTTACAGATTATTCTAAAAAGCCCCCAGATCTATTGGTTATTACTGCTATTGCCACTATACTAATTAACCCCAGATCTATAGTTAATTATAATTATGCCACTCCCTCTACACACACACAGAGTAAATATTTTATTATAAATATTGCACTCTTTCCAACGTACTAACACACACACTCTCTCTCTGACACGTCATACAATTTCTCTCTCTCTCTACTGTATTGTTCTCTCTCTCTCTCTCTCTCCTGTGGCCTCTCACTGGAGGACCACCGCCACCGCACACTCTCGCCGGAGTGTCACCGGAGCTCTGCCACAGTCCTCCGCCTCACCGAGCTTCCTTGAGATCCGTGCCACCGCCATCAGCAACCAGCGCGCTGCCTCGACTGCAGAGCAGCCTCGGAGATCGCGCTGCCACCTTGGGAGGAGAGCTGCCCCTTAGAGTTCTGTGAAGTCTTGAGGACCGCGCTACCACCTCGGTCTCAGAGCTGCTATTCACATCCCGAGGAGTCTCGCCACCGCCAACTGCCGACTGCCTCATCGTAGTCTCCACCACCGCCGCGGAGGAGCATCGCCGTCACGCCGCTTCGACAGCAGTCCACCGACTCGTCGAGTCGTCGCTTGGAGCCAGATCGATTTGTTGATCGACCGCCGTTCGTCGGATCTGAACCCCAGCGCCTCGCCGCCGTGGATCGACGACCCTTGCCTGTAGCCGAGCCACCACCGACGACTGGATCTTCACCGAGACGCCGGAGCGCCACCGTCTCGCCGTCAGAGCTGTACTCCGCCTCGCCGAGGATCGCCGTGGATCAACGTCCCCTTCAGGCCGGTGAGCACCTCTCGATCTACTCCATCCCCTTTCTTGTCTTCCATACTTTTAGATCTAGGGTTTGTATTGCTGGAATTAGGTTTTATTTGGGAGTTAGGGTTTGTGCTTGGAACCTTCAGAGAAGGAGGAAGTATTGAGGAAGAAGACCTAGAAACTAGGGTTGTATGGGCTGCGGCCATGGGAGAACTCAGAGTTTGTAGATAGGAAGGAAGGCTGAGATTAGGGTTAGGGTTCAGGCGTAGATGTAGGAGCTGGGCTCGCTTGTTCGGCTGTATGGAGCCATGGGGGTTCTGGTTTGGCCAGGAGTAGAAGAGCATGGGGCTAAGGTTTCTTGGCTAGAGAATGGTGAAGAAGTATTTAGGGTTAGGGTTTCAGAGATTCTTGAGGAAGAAGACGAAGAGAAGAAGCTAGGGGTTGTAGTGTCGGTTGGCTGGGAATTAACTGAGAGGAGAGAGAAGAAGAATGGGATATTAACGTGGAGTATTGGGCCGGGTTGGAGTTTCTGAGCTGGGTCGGACTGAGAGGATATGTGATTGGGCTTAGTTTTAAACGAATTTATTAGGTGAATTAGATGTAACCATGTTTGATCCTGGACTGATGAGGTGGGTTTAGTGGGCTGACTGTGGGGCAAGTGTGGGCCTGATGGCTGGGTTAGCAATTTTGTAAATAATTTAGTAGAGTTGTAGACTGCTGATTTGGGCTGTTGGGAAATATTTCCTGTGGTTAACTAATATTGTTATAGTACTATTTTCCTTTTGTCATATAGATTGTAAATGAGGATTCTAGCAAGTAATCCTATTGATATATATTCTAATGTAGTTGTGATTATTTAGATGTACCATGTGTTTATTTTTTTAAAACCAAAATGTAGTAGTAGTATTGTATTTGTATTTTATTAGTAAAATATATTTTTATAAATCTAGCTCAACTAGAGTTTATAAATTAAGGTTACTTGGCCATAAATTATGCTAATAGTATTATTCTAGTTGATTAGTACAATTCTATAATAAGTTTATATATTAGTAGAGTTAAATTATTTGCTAGTATTTATAAGTAATTTTCTAGTTATTTTTTTATACTATTAAATTGTCTCTAAATAAATAAGCTAAGCTATTTTAGATATATATATATATATATATATATATATATATATATATATATATATATATATATATATATATATATAAATGGTTAGTATTTTATTTAATTAAAAGATTTTGTTATAAATACAGTTATTATGTTAGTATACTTTAGTAAATGTATTTGGAGTCAAAAACAAAAATTACTTGTTATTAGTATAAATAAATATTGCTAGCTAGTTTTGTCTATAATAATTATTATAGATAATTAATCCTCTAGTTAGCTTTGAGCTAT
This sequence comes from Iris pallida, assembly GCA_029216955.1. Classification (NCBI taxonomy): domain Eukaryota; kingdom Viridiplantae; phylum Streptophyta; class Magnoliopsida; order Asparagales; family Iridaceae; genus Iris; species Iris pallida. The sequence goes on along the minus strand of JANAVB010029818.1, from coordinate 2,016,326 downwards.
AATCATTATTTTTTAAAAAATGCTAATCAATTGTACAAATTACAACCATGCAGTACTACTCTCGTGCAACCAAACCGAGGCAAGTACACTGACTCGACTTGTACCTTGTTTTCTGTCTTACCTTCATGTGCCATGTTCTCATATCGGACACGAGATACACACGATTGTCTTGTACCATTGTTCATTGCTTGTGAGTCATTGTTTATTGCGGGATGGGGGGAAATATTAGCTTTTGTGTGACCACACCCAACATAGGTAATTGTGGATAGCCTAATCGTACAATTCACGTACGATGAAGCCGTACCTTGTAGAATTGATTGACTCATTGACTCATTGATTGATTGCTCCTAAGCCGGTCATACATTAGTTTTAATATTTCAAATTATCACAATTGTATATTGATTGTCGTGATTCATTGCCTTGTACATTGATAGCCGTGTTCATTGTCTAGCATATTGATTGTCGTTCATTGCCTGCAGTTTTTACATTTCATCTCTGGTACCGTAGTTTCATTTCCTGTTCTAGTATTCTAGTATTCTGGTTCACCTTGTATTCTGTACTACAGATTATATTGTATATTGTCTTGTCAGGGTTGTACTTTGCTCTTTTTCTGACAGGATACGTTGCAGATGAGTGAGAGATTACAAGGAGCTTGTGATTGCATCAGGATATTGCAGTTTTTACTTTTATTTATTTTTCTGGAGATTGTATTATGGATATTCATTATTGTATATTATTTTATTTGACCGGATTTGTCTCCGGCTGGTTTTTGTATTTAAAAGACTTGATGGATATTGGTGATTTCTGGAAACGTTATAAAAGCTGTGTTTTGTTTACATTACATTGTGACTTGGAGTTTTTTTTAGTATTGTACAGCTTACTTCGTCGTGTCCATCGACGAAGGCTGGGCGTGTCCGACTCATATCCGATTATCTGGGAGCGGGTCGTGACAATTTATAACTAAACATTAAATTTAAACAATTGAAGAAATAACAAATAAGAATACTCACCAGCCGTCTATAATGCTCTGTAATTGGGATGGATCCACCCGTGTGGTGACCACCCTTAGCACGGGCAACCTTTGCCTTCTCACACTTGGCCTTATAGGTCGGAGTGTCCATCTTCTTCTTCATCTCCTTCCAGAATTCCTTCTTCAACCACTCCTTGCGAAGAGCACTATTTAGTAGAGCCAACGCCTTCTGGTCATTGACCATGTCCCTCAACCTCTTGCTGGCGACGGACTTGTAGCACTTTCGGATCGCCTGATCTCTATGCGCCGGCCACCAATACAACTTCTGTAAATAAGGACAAATAAAAACAAATGAGCAAATATTTAAGAAATATTGTAAACAAAGATGATATTACTTAGATATACCTCAAGCATCTCGAGCTAAATGAATCGTCTATTAACTGGGATGTCCCCGAAGTTCAGATAGGGACCATGGAATTGACGACGTATCAAATCCTCCAAATCTCTACCAGCCTGGACCGGAAAGAACCTAGAATAAACAAAAAAAATGTACGATTAGATAATAAATAGAGTATGAATAAATGTGTCTACTAATACTAATATAATTATGTCGTTTCATCAGCCCACAACTCGGTACGAGTGATGTTGGCTGGCCGCTCTGGCAGAGTAGGAGGGTCTGTAAATCCTGGTTGACGTATGTACACTCCACGGTCGACCAAAAGTCCAGGATATGGGTTCGTCGAAGTAGGAGCGACAGGTGTAGTCTCCGACGTAGAAGACGGGGGGGGGGGGGGGGGCACCTGCACCGGTAGGAGTAGATGCTGAAGGAATATCAGGGCTAGCTCCACCGACCGAAGAACGAGTGAACGACGGAGATAAGTCATCCTCGTCATCAACCAAATTATCCTCGCTAACTCCTCTGTGATCTGCAGCCAGAGTACTATGAGGAGCAGGAGTAGGAGGACGGGTCAACGCATATCCTCGAAGTCGACGTGTATGGCCTCGTCCCGCCATATGTAAATCTGAAAGAAATAAAAAATGATGTGATGATATAAATAATCAATGCAAATCTAATAGAAATTAACTAAAGTGTGTTGATAAAAACTAATCAATGCAAATCTAATAGGTAATACATACTAATCTTCTTCATCTTCTTCGTAATCCGAATCTTCTTCATCTTCATCTTCATTATTTTCACTATCACTTCCACTTTCACCTTCATCTTCAAATTCTTCCTCCGCATCCGATACGTCCTTTTCAGACTCCTCCTCTACATGAGGTAAGTCCTCTATGTCAAGCTCTTCGTCAACTATATCATCCTCTACAGTAACGTCAACCTCCATGTCATCAACGCCGGCTAAACTCATATATGTTGGTTAAGACATGACTACCTCATCCTCCTGGTATGCTTGATCTCCAATATTATATATATTTTTTGCTTTAGTTTTGCATACAGCCCACCAATCACGAGTAGTGCATCGTCGACTAGGATAATTCGTGTTGGACCGTTTGACTAGCCAATACAAACGGTTTGAAACCTACATATCTTTTTTCGTATTTTATATCAATAAATCCAAACTGTTTGTCAATTCTTCATCATTGCTTCGGTGTTGTGTCGAACCAATCACATTTGAAGAGCACAATTTGGGTATCAAAAGAGTAGTCCAGCTCTACAATATCTCTTAGAATACCGTAATAGTCAAATTCTGGATCGACGTCGTAGACTGAACCCCTTACACAAACTCCAGAATTCTTTGTGTAATTAGCCTCATCATCGACAAATGAGTATTGATAGGCTTATTAGTGGTTCTAAATTTGAAGCCATTGATGGTATATCTATTCCAATATTTTGCCCTCTTGTGTAGTGCCCCGTACTGCTTAGTCAATCGGAGGAATCGAAACGCCGATGGCGTTCAGACTTAGCCATACAACGGCGGTTCGAAGTCCTGTTTGGTCGAGGCGACCCCTCGTATAGATGGGTGGCTTCGGTGAACTTGCCTCAGGTTGGCCTTCAAACTAATAAAACGAAAGTTTTCAAATGCACAAGTAGGCTTGATAATAAAAGAGACGCATCCACATAGCTAAGGGAATAATCCTAACTTGGGTTAGACTGAGATAGAACATGGAAAGGTCCCACGGTCGGTTTAGAAGTTTGCTCAGCGTGCTTTCAAAATAACACTCGGTCCTTCGTCCCGTGGCTTGGGAGAAGAAAGTTGGCCTAAGTTGCTAAGTTAAAACAATACTGGAATTAGTCTAAGTCATAGGCGTCACCCTCATGAATGCTTGATAAAGCATACACGGTCCCGTCGTCCAAGGCTTGGCATAGCCTTCGCCTGTCCCGTGGTTTAAGTCGTATTGCACGACTTGTGGCTTAAGTCTAGGCACCCAAAGAGCTTAGTTGTTCAAGTCGACCGGGTGCATAGCACGTTCCCTCGATGCAAGGCTTGGCATAGCCTGTAGTGCCCCGTCCCGCTCAGTCAATCGGAGGAATCGAAATGCCGACGGCGTTCGGCTTGGCCTTACAACGGCGACTCGAAGACATCGCTCAGGTGGGGTAGTTTCGGTGAACTTGTCTCATCTTTGCCTTCACATAATAATACGCATATTTTCAACTTGCACAAGTAGGCTTAATAATAAAAGAGATGAATCCACATAGCTAAAGAGAATAATCCCGACGGGTCGAAATGAGTTAGAACATGGAAAAAGGTCCAACGGTCGGCATAGAGTTGGTGCACGGCGTGCTTTGAAAATGACACTCGGTCCTTCGTCCCATGGCTTGGGAGAAGGAATGTTGGTCTTCGGTGCAAAAGTTAAGAGTTAGCCTAAGTCATAGGCGTCGCCCACATAAACGCTTGATAAAGCGTGCACGGTCCCATTGAGCAAGGCTTGGCATAGCCTTTGCTCGTCCCTCGGGTTAAGTCGTAGGCTTGAGTAAGTTAGGCAAAGTTATGCCGGTCGACCTAAGTCGTTCCAAGTGCTGTCCCGCCCATTCTGCGGTTGTCAAGTTAAGTAGTCCTGCGATCTCAAGGCCCGTCGACTTGGGCAGGAGTATCACGTAGAGCACGATTGGCTTAAGGCACGATGCACGGGCTTAGTGTCTAAGACAAAGGACTATGATTCAAGGTGAGTTTTAAGAAAGGGATATCAAATAGGCATTTATGAGTTGAACCAAATGATAGGGTCTCAAGGAAAGAATGCTCGCGACCGTGGGTCGTCGAGGGGTCTCAAGGAAAGGAATGCTCGCGACCGTAGGTCGTCGAGGGGTCTCAAGGATAGAAGTCTTGGTTTTAGTAAAGGAATGACTGTGTGAGACGTCAGTTTGCATCGAGTCTTGCATGGTCATTTGACAACTTGTCGACAAGGGCGATGAACCCTCGAGCGGTAACCCCTGGGCCATGGGGGCCGACTCGGCCTAGGAGGGAACAGGGTATAGTCGTGCGTAAGGTTTTGGCACAGGCTAAGCGGGGACTTGCGACGGGGCTAGCTACCTTGCGTCGAAAGGATCCCGATTAACAAAACTATACGTCAAGGTACAGCTTGTGATGCTGGTGGCCAAGTTCATATAGATGTCGGCAAATAGCGGCTAACCGCATGTATGCCTTTGGATTGAGTTGAGCTGAAGGAGTGTACAATTAGAACACAAAGTTTGGGCCTAAGATTGGGTTTTAACATAGGCGTCGTGCTTCGGCACGGGATGTGGCGTCAAGTCTTGAGTTGTCAGCATATAAGTTGCTTAAGTTGGTTGAGTTGTTTAAGTTGGGAAACCGCCGTAAGGCAAAGTTGGTTGAGTGATACTAACATTCACATGTCTAAGTTTGGGTCAGTTGGTGATCAAAGTAGCAAGGGCCGCAAGGCGGCAAGGCCGCGAGGCAGGGATATGGTTAAGTCTCACTAAATTGTGAGGCACAGCCTCAGCAAGGATTTGTAGCACGGTCACAAGGAATTTGGTACTATCACGTAGTGCGTCTCTGATTTTGGCCGTAAGGCAAACACGACTCGATAGGTTAACGTTGTTGGCACAAGAAGGGTCTTGAGGCAAAGATTGAGTTCACGTTGACATTACAAGCACATGATGGTTCTGATACACAAGTTGCGCCAAGGCGCCGGTCCTAAAACTGATCCTAAGGCAAGACTAGAAAGACAATCAAAAGGGGTTTTAAGCTGCACAAAGTAAATGAACGTGTAGGTTTTGTATGGGTGGGCGAGGATCTCATTCCACCAGTACAGTGGTACTGACACCCACATAGTTTCCATGTGCAGGCACAGGTAGAAGCTCGTGGCGCGGAGCTCGCTTGGATGCGTCGAGGCACGGAGTTCCTTGGCGATTCGAAGCTTGCGGCCGCATGGAGTAAAAGACTTATACAGGACATAATGTATGGACATCGCCTTCCGAAGCTTCCGCTGGATCAAGACTTGTAATTGAGAGATGAGAGAGAGCTGAGTGACTTGTAATGTGAGCTTGAGTGAGCTTGAGAGAATTGCAATCTTGGCCTTGCGCCCCAATGTAATCGTTGTTTCAATATCAATAAAGAGCTTCTTTTGAATAATCTTGTGTTTGGTTCTTATTCCGCTGCTATAAATCAATGTCTCTGCACGGGACTTCTGTGCGACGACCCCATCGCAGCCGCTGGAATCGGCCGTTATGGAACCCGCCTTGCACGAGCGCAATCTAGGCTCGTGCGGCATCACGCCTTAGCGAGGACGATCGCTCCTACGGGAGCGGGGCATGACATAATGGTATCAGAGCACGGCTTTACGTCCTTGGACTATCGATTGAATTCTTTAACTCGTTGTTTTCGCGAACTCTGAATTGTGCTTCCGCAAGTCGATGTCGTTGGTGCGCTCTCTCTCAATTGTCCCACGGGATGTCCATACAATAAGTCTATCTATTTTGCAAAACATAGGAGAACAGTTTTTGGATAAGAAACAAAAAGAGGGTTTACGTAAGCACGGTTGGCTAAGTCGGGCTGGGCATATACACCAAGGATTGTGTCGACCTTAGCAAAGCCGAGTGCGGGATTCATAATGTTTCAAACAAGGATGGGTTGGACTTGGTTGATTAAGTGGGATGACTGTCGATAGGGGTGCTATCGAGCGACGATATCGTCGGTGCGATATAGATGGTCGTGCGTGGAAATTGAGGAATGGTTCGAACGGGATTCGAAAAGTCGATTTTGATTCAAAGGATAGTTTTGAGAATTTGTTGAATGACTTTATTCCTGAGTGGTGTATGCGATGGGCTCAGGAATGACGATCGATCAATCGAGGATTCGGGGGTGCCAATGAGTCTATCAGCAAGCGTCGCATTATACAGAGCCATAGATTGTGTATCAATGAATAAGTCTTAGTCTTGAAGTTTGACGAGTGGATTCGAACAACCTAGAATTGATGTGCACGGAACGTACACGGGATTGAGGATTACGCAAGTATGAAATGCGAAAACGATTGAGTAGGTGAAATCGAATCGAGGAAAAGTTAAGGTGTAGCGAATGGATAACTTGATCGAGGAAATTGATACGGATCGTATACGAAAAGTTAGCACGGCAGGTAGATAGCGTGCATAGAAGGCTTGATTTTAAAGTACGCGAATGACTCTAAGGATTGGACTGAATGTTGCTCGATGATTGAGTTAGCAAAGGATTTATGTGAATTGAGGAAATACGTTGGTCAATGACTTAAGATAGACGGATGAACAATACGCGAATTTGGGTTTGAGAAATTTGATGTTGTGAATGAATCTAGGGATAATGATCGAACTTGAATTTGAATGTCGAGGAGATTATCCAGTCAGACGATAGCATCATTCGCACGACTCAGAACTTGTTGCAAAAGAAGATCGTCAGGTTACACATATCATCGATGGTATTGAGGCGTATCAAAGATCGATATGCGATAACTCGGGGGTACTCTGACTCGGCGAATGACGATCGTGCAAGTGTTATTGTTCGGATGGATACGATACTTAGGATTTTGATCGAGATGAATATTGGATGAAAATGATCGTGTCTTGATGGTTACGTTGATAGCCACAACGTCGACGATCCTGTCTTGTGCGAGCGCAACTCCAGCCTCGTACATGCGTTGCGTCGGATTTGGGGCGATTGTTCCGCGTGAGCGCTGACATGGTGATTCATGTCGCGGGAATGATCGAACTCAGAAAATCAGGACGCGGCAACTTTGATTGTCTCGACTTGTCGGTTTGATGCGGAGGAAAACTCGGGGATTTGTAGGACTTACGATTTATGATTAAATAGACTTGAGGATTGAGTAGGTCCAATCCGCACATCGAGAATGAATTAGTCTAGACGCAAAACAAGGGTTACGTCCCGATGAGGATGACTATCCCGCGGGAGCGCGCATGGTGATTCATGCCCACCGTAGATAATCTGAATCGCGTGAGATCGGGGCGCAACGTATTGTTAAGCCAGACGACCTTGTGATCGTTTGCGTGAATTGGGATAGATGACTTAGAGAGTATGGAATACAAATTATGGTTTAGCGATGAATTGTGTTGTAGCATACATGACTTGGAAGGATTGATAGGCGGATTACGTCGAACGTGTTCGAAGGGATAGACTATGCAAAACGGCTTGAGGAACGAGTGGGATTGATATGTTAAGGAATTGATTGAAATGTGAGTTGTTGTAGGATGGCTTTGCTGAATGACTCGGACCCCGTGCGATAAAATATTGGGATATGTGTAGGCGATCTATGCTCGATGTTTAGAAATCGGAGTGATGCGAGCTTGGGTAGAAAACCCCGTACTATCAACTTGGTTTGACCTTAGGATGGGGTCAGTGTTGATATCGTGGTTTGGGAACTATGATTCCAATACTGACGGAAAGACATAGCCTAGCAGTTAGGCAGACGTTCTGATGCGGAGCGATAGAAATGGTGAAGGCACCACTCATGAGGCTCGGTTGACATGCATGTATATCAAGGACGCTTGAATGCGTGCACGATCCGACTCGAGTGGTGATGGCGGGATTCGCTATCACGAGGCTTGGTTGAAAAGCATGTATTTTGGGGACGCCTAAGATATGTGCACGATCCATACTAAGTGATATGTTGAATCAAGTGAGACTGGAGGAACAGGAAAGTGTCGAGGATTTTGAGATCGTAAGTTTTGAAGAATGGATTGTGGGTAGCACGAGCGTGGCTCGGATTTGGGAAAGGCATAGAAGAATTATGTGCGAGAGTTCGTGAATGTTGAGTAAAGTGATAAGTCGATAAGTGTACTCAGTTAGTTTCGAGGACGAAACTTTTTCTGAGTGGTGTATGATGTAGTGCCCCGTCCCGCTCAGTCAATCGGAGGAATCGAAATGCCGACGGCGTTCGGCTTGGCCTTACAACGGCGACTCGAAGACATCGCTCAGGTGGGGTAGTTTCGGTGAACTTGCTTCATCTTTGCCTTCACATAATAATACGCATGTTTTCAACTTGCACAAGTAGGCTTAATAATAAAAGAGATGAATTCACATAGCTAAAGGGAATAATCCCGACGGGTCGAAATGAGTTAGAACATGGAAAAAGGTCCAACGGTCGGCATAGAGTTGGTGCACGGCGTGCTTTGAAAATGACACTCGGTCCTTCGTCCCGTGGCTTGGGAGAAGGAATGTTGGTCTTCGGTGCAAAAGCTAAGAGTTAGCCTAAGTCATAGGCGTCGCCCACATAAACGCTTGATAAAGCGTGCACGGTCCCATTGAGCAAGGCTTGGCATAGCCTTTGCTCGTCCCTCGGGTTAAGTCGTAGGCTTGAGTAAGTTAGGCAAAGTTATGCCGGTCGACCTAAGTCGTTCCAAGTGCTGTCCCGCCCATTCTGCGGTTGTCAAGTTAAGTAGTCCTGCGATCTCAAGGCCCGTCGACTTGGACAGGAGTATCACGTAGAGCACGATTGGCTTAAGGCACGATGCACGGGCTTAGTGTCTAAGACAAAGGACTATGATTCAAGGTGAGTTTTAAGAAAGGGATATCAAATAGGCATTTATGAGTTGAACCAAATGATAGGGTCTCAAGGAAAGAATGCTCGCGACCGTGGGTCGTCGAGGGGTCTCAAGGAAAGGAATGCTCGCGACCGTAGGTCGTCGAGGGGTCTCAAGGATAGAAGTCTTGGTTTTAGTAAAGGAATGACTGTGTGAGACGTCAGTTTGCATCGAGTCTTGCATGGTCATTTGACAACTTGTCGACAAGGGCGATGAACCCTCGAGCGGTAACCCCTGGGCCATGGGGGCCGACTCGGCCTAGGAGGGAACAGGGTATAGTCGTGCGTAAGGTTTTGGCACAGGCTAAGCGGGGACTTGCGACGGGTCTAGCTACCTTGCGTCGAAAGGATCCCGATTAACAAAACTATACGTCAAGGTACAGCTTGTGATGCTGGTGGCCAAGTTCATATAGATGTCGGCAAATAGCGGCTAACCGCATGTATGCCTTTGGATTGAGTTGAGCTGAAGGAGTGTACAATTAGAACACAAAGTTTGGGCCTAAGATTGGGTTTCAACATAGGCGTCGTGCTTCGGCACGGGATGTGGCGTCAAGTCTTGAGTTGTCAGCATATAAGTTGCTTAAGTTGGTTGAGTTGTTTAAGTCGGGAAACCGCCGCAAGGCAAAGTTGGTTGAGTGATACTAACATTCACATGTCTAAGTTTGGGTCAGTTGGTGATCAAAGTAGCAAGGGCCGCAAGGCGGCAGGGCCGCGAGGCAGGGATATGGTTAAGTCTCACTAAATTGTGAGGCACAGCCTCAGCAAGGATTTGTAGCACGGTCACAAGGAATTTGGTACTATCACGTAGTGCGTCTCTGATTTTGGCCGTAAGGCAAACACGACTCGATAGGTTAACGTTGTTGGCACAAGAAGGGTCTTGAGGCAAAGATTGAGTTCACGTTGACATTACAAGCACAGGATGGTTCTGATACACAAGTTGCGCCAAGGCGCCGGTCCTAAAACTGATCCTAAGGCAAGACTAGAAAGACAATCAAAAGGGGTTTTAAGCTGCACAAAGTAAATGAACGTGTAGGTTTTGTATGGGTGGGCGAGGAGCTCATTCCACCAGTACAGTGGTACTGACACCCACATAGTTTCCATGTGCAGGCACAGCTAGAAGCTCGTGGCGCGGAGCTCGCTTGGATGCGTCGAGGCACGGAGTTCCTTGGTGATTCGAAGCTTGCGGCCGCATGGAGTAAAAGACTTATACAGGACATAATGTATGGACATCGCCTTCCGAAGCTTCCGCTGGATCAAGACTTGTAATTGAGAGATGAGAGAGCTGAGTGACTTGTAATGTGAGCTTGAGTGAGCTTGAGAGAATTGTAATCTTGGCCTTGCGCCCCAATGTAATCGTTGTTTCAATATCAATAAAGAGCTTCTTTTGAATATTCTTGTGTTTGGTTCTTATTCCGCTGCTATAAATCAATGTCTCTGCACGGGACTTCTGTGCGACGACCCCGTCGCAGCCGCTGGAATCGGCCGTTATGGAACCCGCCTTGCACGAGCGCAATCTAGGCTCGTACGGCATCACGCCTTAGCGAGGACGATCGCTCCTACGGGAGCGGGGCGTGACATAGCCTTTGCTAGTCAAGTCGTTGCACGAATAAGTTAGACAAGAGTTTGGCTGGACTATTAAAGTCATAGCAAGCACTGTCCCCTGTTGTCTGCGGTTGTCAAGTCACATATTCTTACGAGAACAAGGCTCATCATATAAAGTATGTGACTTGAGCGATAGTGTCGCCTAGAGAACAAGTCAGTCTAAGGCACGAGCTATGGTTGGTTTAGTAAAAAGCATGCCACGGACAAAGAAACACGTTATGTTCAAGTTAAGATGGAAGACTACTTAGTAGTCGTTTCATGGATTTCAAAGGATAGAAGTTCATGCGACTGGTTGTCGCTGAGATCGGTCCCGCTACTTGGGAGTCACGATAAGAAAGCACACGAGATCGATCACGCTACTTGGGAGTTTTGATGAGGAAGCACACGAGATTGTTTCCGCTACTTGGGAGTCTCGATAAGGAAGTTCATGTGATCAGTCCCGCTACTTAGGAGTCTCGATAAGGAAGTCCACGCGACTGGTTGTCGCAGAGATCGGTCTCGCTACTTGGGGGTCTCGATAGAAAGTTGGAAAGCATGGTCATGATTAAGGAAGGACTTGGTAGATCGAGTTGAGTCTTGTATGGTCATTGGACAACTTGCGCACAAGGGAAAATTCTTCGAACGATCCCGAGGCACCGGGTTCGTGTCGGCCTAGAAGGAATTGCAGATGTTGTACGGCCTTTATCTATGGTACGACTCGATTGAAGTGAACCGTTACAATATAGGCTGTGGGTCATTCGGTGGGAGCTCGTACCTCGTACGCGAATGGTCACCGTATACAAAGATCCAGTATAGCTTGATATTGCTAGTGACCGCTTATATAGATGTGTCGGCATAAGAGCGGCTATTCGCGTGTATGCCTTTGGATTTCGTCAAGTACTAGCAAGTTACGTGTTGGGTTAACAAGGCATAATGATAGCAAGCGCTAACCTTGAATAGGCACGAGTTAGGTATGCACGGTTGTAACACCATTCTGGAGCCTAAGATTTGGCTATAGCAAGGATACGTGCTTCGGCATAAATGTGGTATCCTCCTCGAGTATTCTCGAGTTAAGTCAAGAAGGACAGTAAGACAAGTTGGTTAGGTCTGGTTGATCCTTGGGAGGCACGGCCTCAATCTTAAGGCACGATCAAGTCTATTGGCACAACTAGCATGAGTCGTTCCCCTAACGTCATTGGCACAAGAATGGTCTAGAGGCACATAAAAGCAAGTGAAAGTCTTGGCACGGTCGAGTTGCATAAGTTTCTACTCGGCGAGGCACTGCCTCGAATATATTGAAACCACCATTAGAGTATAGCATGACCCTGTCATTGCGTTACCAACTATAGGCCAAGGCGTATGTGTCCTAAAATTGTTCCTAAGGCAAGACTAGCAAGACAATCAAAAAGGGAATTAAGCTGCACAAAGTAAATAAACGTATCGATTTTGTATGGTGGGCGATGAGCTCACTCCACTAGTACAATTGAGTACTGACATCCATACAGTTTTCATGTGCATGCACAGGTAGAAGTCCGATGGCGCGGAGCTCGCTTGGATGCGTCGAGGTATGGAGTTTCTTGGCGTTTCGAGGCGTACGGCCGCAGGGAGTCAGAACTTATACGGAACATAATGTATAGACATCTCCATTCTGCAGAATCTGCCACTCGTCGTCTTGAAGCTTGTATTGAGAATATAGAGAGAGAGAGAGAGCAGAGTGACTTGTAATATGAGAGAAAAGTGAGCTTTAGAGACTTGTAATTTGACTTCATGCCCCCATTGTAATCTTTGTTCAATATCAATAAAATAGTATTTTGCATGACTTGTGGTTTGCTTTAAATTTCTGCTGCTGACTATTTAATATTTCTGCTTGGGACTTCTGTGCGACGACCCCCGTCGCCTAGTCTATAATCGGCCATTATGAACCTGCCTTGTATGAGCGCAATCTAGGCTCACGCGGCATCATGCCTTAGCGAGGACGATCGCTCATACGGGAGCGGAGCGTGACATCTTGCTTGGTCCGATAGCTAGTGCTCGAAGTCTTTCGTCGGTCATTTGTGTGCCAGGAAAAAAACCCTATAATATCACGTATCATAACGTCATTAGGACAAAAGCCCTTTCGTCGGTTAATTGAATTTGGAATAGTTAAATAATACTAATCCTTTCATAGTTATGGAACCACGACAAAAATTTTCTATCAACCTCTCTAGCAAGATCATCATCATCAATGCTACGTCTCTCCATTTTTATCTCAACTCTAAAAATACTATAATAAAAAAAAGAGAAGTTAAAGAAATTTTTACAAGTATATCGCAAAATTGGAGTATAACATAGCAAAATTATGTATCTTACTTCTCTATATCTTCCATCTCCTCTATACCACTATTTAGGCAGATATACCGATGAGCGGCTTCAAACTCATCGTCCTCCAACCATCGTAACTTAGAAGCACTTGTAGGCTTGCCACTAACATTGAAGATAGTGCAGATTCCATGATTCGGTTCATCGACCTCACCTTCATCATTTCTTGGTGCTCTATTCCAGTTTTTTCTGACATGAGTATCGAAGTAGATTGAGCAAAAGTTTGAGACCTCCTCAATAATATATTTTTCGCATATCGAAGCTTCTACATGGGCCTTATTGCCCACCTTCTTCTTCAGGTGATGTAGATATATATAAATAATATATTTAATATTAGATCTGTTTGAATAAAATAATTATCAGTACCCGATAATTAAATATTTTATACCTCTCAAATGGATACATCCATCGATAATAGACGGGAGCACCGATACGTGCTTTGTATGCAAGACGAATCGGCAAATATTCCATACTATCAAAAAATTCGGAAGGAAATATCTTTTCTAACTTGCACAATGTCAATACAATTTTCTCCTCAAGTTCAAACATATGTTGCACCGTCAACTTACTTGAACACAAATCTCTAAAGAATATGGATAACTCGGCCAGTAGACCCCATACTTGAGAAGGCAGCATCTCTCGTAGAGCGATAGGAAGTAAACGCTCCATGAACACGTGTCAATCATGACTCTTCATCCCTATCAACTTACGTTCGTTGAGATCGACACATCTTGTCAGATTCGACACGTAACCGTTAGGTAATCTCAACTTTGTAATCCAATTGCATATTATCAATGTATCATCCCTGCTCAGTGTAAATGGTGCTGAGGGCTTGACCCAGTTACCATTGGATCTTCGTGTTAGATGCAACTCTGGATGCCTGTAAATAATTTTTAAGTCTTTTCTTGCTTTGGGATTGTCTTTCGTTTTTTTCTTGATATCCATCACCATATTGAAGATGTTGTCGAATACATTTTTTTTTCAATATGTATGACATCAAGATTGTGTCTTATGAAATTGTCCTTCCAATAAGGTAAGTCCCAAAAGATACTCCGCTTCGTCCAATTATGACTATGTCCGAATCCTTCTAAGTGATGGTCCGAACTCGGATCTTCCTTTACAATCGACAAATCCTCTACCTCTGTCCAAACGATATCTTCAGTCAATCTCAACGGGAGAGGAGTTAGTTCCTGTTTACCAGCTCTAAAGGCGTCCATGTTGTAGGAACCCTAGAGGGGGGTGAATAGGGTCAAGCTAACTAATCAAGCACTTAGCACAAGCTAATGGGCAATTTAAAAATATAAGTGCAAGAGAAGAAGCAATAACAATACTGACACACGATATATCCTGGTATGCTCCCATGGGGCACTCCAGTCCCGGAACTCTCTCCGACTTTAATCGACTATTTGAGTAAATAGTTACACACGAGTTTGGATCCGAAGAACTCGCCAACTTCTTACACGAGAGCTTTAATCCGAAGGCCTTTCCGACTTCAACCGAGAGTTGGATACGAAGACTCTCCAACTTCAACCGAGAGTTTGGATACGAAGATTCTCCAACTTCAACCGAGAGTTTGGATCCGAAGACTATCCAACGTCAACCTTTCACAATAGGTTTTGATCTCCTTATACAACAAGATGAAGAGCTCACTTTTCAACTCAATAACTTTAACACAATTTGTGGATGGTAAATAAAAGCTTTGTAGACTTATTTGGGCATAGGCTTTGGTGGTTTAAAAATTTTAGGCTCAAAGCATCGACCTTGAATGAAGGGGTTCAAGGCTATTTATAATCAAAGCATTGAAAAGAGCTCAAATGCAACTTTTCAGTCAGCGATCAGTATACCGTCGGTATGAACTGGCATACCATCGGAATACCGGTCTGGAATTACAACGGCTAGAAATATAGCCGTTGGGATCATTAAAAACTCGAAATTCGATCGTTGGATTTCCAACGTTACTGATTTCTTCATTTACATAAGTCCATGTTGATCTTGCATATTGCTTTTCTGCATGTATATGTTAGACGAACAAAATAATATACATAGTAGCAAGTATGATAAGTTAAATGCACATTAGGACAACGCTGAATTTAAGTATAAGTGCTAAGGTGATATCATAAATGTTAGTGATATCATAATGATTAAACTTAATTGAATATCCATAATCAAAAACATAGTTTTGATTTTGGCAACCCGATTACATTTAAGATAGATAAGCTCATATCACTAATATGTAAACCAATAGGCACATATCACCAAAGGTATAAGTATAAGTAGAAATACTTTAGCGATAGTATGAAGATTAGTGATAATGAAGTTCTAAACTTAACAAATTAACCATATTCAAAAACATGATACAATCATTGGGCCAACACATGTTGCTTCTCCATGGATGCGATATAGGAAGAAATTGACGATGGCAATAAAAAAACAAGCTTTTCCTCCAATCTTTACTCTTTTCCATACATATCGGACAAAATATAATACCATGAGTACTCCACCCAGATAACATTTCGTATGCTGGAAAATCATTGATGGTCCACATCAACATCGCTCTCATCTAAAAGTTCTGCTCCATCGATATATCATACGTCTGAACGCTGAACTGCCACAATTGTTTCAACTCGTCCACCAATGGCTGCAAGTAGATATCGATGTTCTTCTTTGAATTTTTGGACCGGGTATGATAAGTGTCAAGAACATATAAGGAGTCTTCATGCACATCCACGGTAGTAGATTGTAAGGGGTCAAAATCACCAGACAACAAGAGTACCGAGCCTCCGACTGTCCGAAAGGAGTGAATCCATCAGAACCTAAAGCCAATCGTATATTCCTAGGCTCTGCAGGAAATCCAGGATGACATTGATCAAAATGCTTCCATGCCTCTCTATCAGATGGGTAAGATAATTCTCCTTCATCCATCTTCCGTTCTTTACTATGCCATATCATGTGTTCTGCAGTATTCGAGGACACATACATTCTCTGTAGCCTCTTTGTGATCGACAAAAACTGTATGTATTTGTAGGGGCACAACCTTGATTTTCCTTTGCCCCGAATGGGCTTGTACCGGGCCTCGTGACAGAAAATATATTTATCTTTATCATTGTTCTCCTTGTAGTATAATATACAGCCGTTTCGGCAACAATCTATCTTTTCGTGGCCTAATTCGAGTTTCTGTATCATCTTTGACTTGTAAAAGTTTTCTGGCAAGTCCTTCGCTCCTTGTGGCAGCAACTCTCTAACAAACTAAATTATCCGATCGTAGCATTCTTGCGGTAAGTTAAAATCAGACTTGAGGTTCAACAATCACATCACCACCGACATAACAGAATGAGAATCACAACCCGAATATACTGGAGTATCTGCATGGTTGAACATATCATAGAACTCCTTTGCTAGGATTCGGATCCTCCGGATCAAAACTTAGACCAGCACAAACTGCATCAAATACCAACTCACGTGCCAAGTTTCGATGCCGATAGTGGAAGTGGTCTCCAAGAGTGGGGTCTCCCACCTTCGTATTGAAGGAGGACTGATATTGCGGAACCAAAGGTTCTCCTTGAGCCGTCTACTCGTTGTAGTTCGATACGAAACCCTTTTTGTAGAGGTACTTTCTCACGAGATCTACCTCTCTGAATGGTATATTACGACAATTGACACAAGGGCACTTTATGAGCCTTCCGTCCATGAAATAAGGTTGACTACTGACGTATCTCAGAAATTCCTCGACGTCCGCCTTGAAATCATCCGTCAAACCAATCTTGCTCTCATGTCGCCGATTGTACATCCACGAATGGTTAACTAAGTATCGATTCATTGTTCAAACCAATTCTGCACCAAGTACCATATATGTTGTAAATACAAGTAAAAATTAATATAGTACCTAATTATAACAATCAAAGTTAACAGTATCAGTATCGAAATCGGTACCACACCATTCCTATGAGTATCGATATCAAAGTCGGTAATATCGACAATTCCTATGAGTATCAATATCGAAATCGGTATCAGACCATTCCTATGAGTATCGATATCGAAATCGGTAATATCAAAATCGGGTTAGTTTCGGCCTATCGGATTAGTATCGGATTAGTATCTGTTGTATCGGGTTTGTATCTGGTTAGTATCGGGTTAGTATCGGCCTATCGGATTAGTATCGGGTTAGTATCGGCCTATCGGATTAGTATCGGGTTAGTATCGGCCTATAGGATTAGTATCAGCCTATATAAATTGGAATCGGATATCCTTATCGGGTTAGTATCGACCGTATCGGGTTAGTATCGGCCTATCGAAATTGGAATCAGATATCCTTATCGGGTTAGTATCGGCCGTATCGGGTTAGTATCGGCCTATCGGATTAGTACTAGTATCGGCCTATCGAAATTGGAATCGGATATCATTATATCATAATCCAATATTAACAGATTCAATATCTTAATGTCCATATCGGGTTAGTATAGGCCTATCGAAATTGGAATCAGATATCCTTATATAATAATCCAATATTAACGGATTCAATATCTTAATGTCCAAAAATATTCGGATATCCAATTTCAATTTTATGAATCTTGAATAATTTACGAAAACCCAAAATCCTAGCTACTACATTGTGTATGTATCCGTGTCAAAACCCTGGCTACTACATTGTGTTCGTGTCCGTGTCCAAAACCCTACCTATAGTATTTACACAATTAAATTACAATGTCATAATTTTCGTGTCAAAGTATATGTTAATTAAACACCTAAAAAAATTTATACCTGAAGGAGGAGGAGGCTGTGTCAGAGATCAACGAGGAGGAGAGGGGTTCCTTTGCCGCCGCCGCCGTTCGAGCCAGAGAAGAGGGGGTCGGGGGTCGCCGCGTGAGGAGGGGGTCGGGGGTCGCCGCACGAAGGAGGAAGAGGTCATCGAGGGAGGAGGAGGGGTCGGGAGTTGGTCGTCGAAAGGGGTCGAAGCTTTGGGGGGGGGAACAAAAATTTGGGTAAAAGTTTGAGAATGAGAAAGAAAGAGTTACTGATTTACTTTTACTCGTACCCAGCGACGGAATTGTCCGTCGCTAAATCTTCGCTATTTACTTAGCAACGCACTAGTGACGGACCTAGCGACGTGTTTTAATACAATATTTTACATAATATATCAGTTGCTAGTCAGTCGATATTCCGTCGCAGATTAGCGACATTTTAACTTCCGTCGGTAAATTCTGTCGCTAATTAACAGTATTCTTGTAGTGAACCAGAGTTGACGCAACGACTTTGCTGGGGTGATGAAGATCATCGTTGCTCAAAGCAAGATTCGTCCTATTGTGATCTGCTCCCAGGAACCAGCAAGTTCGATAGAACTTCTGGAACGCTCGCCGTCACCTCCTTTCACGAACTCGAAGAACTCCTTAGGACTCCAATGGCGGCGGCAGCACTTCTCTCTTTGTCTCTTTATTTTAGCGTAAGTCCTTAATGAAGGCACGAAAGGAGTACGCTGTTCTCCTCTTCCCCGACATCCTGGACGGTGGCGATGGCATTTCTTCTCCGGCGACTTTCATCCACGGTGGAGGTGAGCAGTGACGTCGCTCCCCGCGGCTAAATCGACGGCGGAATCCGCTGTTCCTCACTTCGAAAATGGCGTGTGCACGTTTCATCTTCAGCGAACTCTCCGCCTCAACCGCGGTGACAGTCCGTCTCCGTGAACCACTTCAACTTAGCTCGGTGATCTCCGTGGTAATTTCTTCTTGATAATTATTCTTCATTTATGTTCGATTGACGAAGTCGATCTGTCAAATTCTCCAGATCGGCCAGTCTTGACCCAAATTGAGGAGATTAATTGGAGATCCTTTATTTCTTTTGAGTTTCGCTTCAGATCCGGTGAGTTCTTGGATCGAATTCTCTTCTTGAATGCATGAATCATTGCACCTTCTAGATCTCTATTTTAACAGTCGTCAGATTTGTTCGAAGGACCTTGTTCGTGATTCGATTTAGTAAGAAAGATGATGGGGCTATCTTGGTTTGGAACTTCGTGATTCGATTTGGTTGGAGATAGCGTGAGTTCATAATCCTGAGCTTCCATTTTGTGTCAGTTTAATCTCAAGATTGGTGTCAAAATATTCTGAGTAATCCTTTTCTCTCATGCTTGGTACGTGCTTGTTGGAATGCTGCAGACGAACGCGAAGGACGTGTTCGACATTTGAGAACGTATCTTCGATTTGGTTGAATTCCTTTTCCAGGTATATATGCTATCATTCTGTTGATTTTATATTCTCTATTTTCTGCGTTTAAGTACGAGTTTTGCCAGGACTGGTAGTGTCGTGGTGTGGATCATGTCGACTAGTAGTGTTCGTGTCCAGGAAGAAGGGTTGTGTCCGGGTGCAAGTGTTGAACCTGGGTATGTGTTTGGGTGGACGTACCAGCTGACTCTGATCTGACCAAGTTTGTGTCCAAGCTATTGTCAGAGTCGTGTCCGTGTGCGTGGATTCGTATCCCGCCACACGTACTCTCGTTCGGGTGTGTGTATTCGAGGAATTGGGTGCATTCAGGATTTTTCGAGATGAAGACTAGTTGCTTTCAGTCTTTGGTTGCTAAACAAATATTCATGTTCTGCCATCCTCATTTCTTTGAATTCTAATTTCGGTTTGTATATTTTATTTTCAAATTGCATATTCTGATTTGGTTGGAGGGATTCATTCAATTTGAATTTATGTAATTTTTGTATGATCTCTTTTGATAGCTTAGTAAGGATTTTGTTGAGTTCTGTCTTTTTGCATCAAGTTGGATAATGGTTTAGCAGTGCATTGAAGCTATGTTTTGTTCCATTTCTTACTACATGTGAGCTGTGTATTCTTCAGTGGCTGGGTTTGCTTTGCAAGCTTGGGACTTTAGTTTTTGACTAATGAATGTGATAGGTAGATGGTTCAAGTTGGTGTGGCTAGTCTCTACAGTTCGAAATGAGAAGGAGTTCCATCAATTGAATTCATTCTGGGTAGTGAGCTTCATACATTGATCACATTTTGATATGTTGAGCCGAGAAGCAATGTCAGTGTTTGCTTTTACAGCAGAATATAGGAGTAGTTTTGTTGCTAAGATATTGCTATAGTTGGGTCTGGTTTTTGGCTTTCTAAATTGCTAGTTTTATTCTTACAAATCCTTATTAGTACAATATTGTACATTCCTTAGGAGGATATGTGGATGAAATGTTGCTAAATTATGTTTGGCTAATGGTACTACCTTATTTAAATATTTTCTTACTAAACTAATTGGTTAGCCTATAATTAGTATCTTTCCATAACCATCACCTAGTAAAGTTTTGAGCCTAAATAATATTAGCATATAATATTACTTTAGATTATCACCTATAACGTGTATGTTAAAACTAGAATAAACTAAATGGCTAATTAAATAAATTTGTTAGTAAATACCTTTATCTAGCAACTAGTGAATAGAACTTAACCAACTTGTAAATCATTTTAAAACATGAGGACATCTAGCTCCATTTATTACTCTTGGTTTCCCAGAACAAGGCAAGTACATTCTATGGTTTTGTTCATACATATCCTATGCTTCCTTGTGACACATTGAGACACGTGCTGGTACTCTTGTATTTCATATCTTGTGCTTACTTGTGGTCGGGGAGGAAAAATACACTAGCTATGTGACCAAACCCATGTTCTGATATTCATGTAGATAGCTTAGGCCTCGCACTGCACGCGGGCCCTAAGCCGTACCATATTCCTATGTTCCTGTACTTATTCCTGTGCTTATCCCAGCCGGACACATATACTAGTTGTATTTCAAATCTTTGTACACATGACAGGTTCAGGTACTTCAGGTTCAGGTTTACATGCTTGTACTTTACATTCTCGTACTTTCAAGATCTTGCTTGTACTTTCAGTTTATTTTCATATCATGTTTTTTCGTACTCATTTCATATCTTGATGTTCCTGCTCATTACTATGCTTTGCTCCGCTCCTGATTGGATATATTACAGGTGAGATGGAGGCCATTTGTGACACATACTATGGGCGTGAGCCTGCTGACGTGCTATAGCCAGCTGGAGCTGCATTGGACTTAGAGGCCGAGCAGGCCTAATTATCTTTCCCTTTCTAGAAGTTTACTTGTTTTAGAGACATCAGACTTTACCTTGCTTTCTGGATGAATGTAATAAATTATAGAATTGTACTTTGGATTTTTGGGATTATCTATAGAGATGCTGTGATTGTATATCTTCATATTGCCTTATAGTTTTCCTAGATTGGTACAACTTACTTCATCGTGTCTAACGACGAAGGCTGGGCGTGTCTGACTCGTGTCTGATTATTTGGGAGCAGGTTGTGACACTTTTGCCACAGTAATAGTAGCCATCCTTGCGGTCCACCATCGCAAGTTCCCGAGAACTCCCCTCTATCCTCGCCTGTGACTTGGGTCTTCCCTTCCCGTAGGAAGTTACCAGAGCGGACTCCTGCAACGATTCCACTTGCTTGCATCGGACCTCCTCATTCAACAAACTACTTTTGACTGCCTCCATCGTGACAACTCCATCAGGCGCGGAGTTGCTCACCGATACCACCAACGTTTTTCAGCTTTTCGGCAGAGAATTCAAGAGCAGTAGGGCCTGAAGCTCATCATCAATCACCATCTTTATCGCAGACAGCTGATTGATGATACCCTGAATCTTGTTCAGATGTTGTGCCACTGGGGCGCCCTCCGTGTACTTCGAGTTGACGAGTTGGCGAATAAGAAACGCCTTGTTGCACTACAAAAAAAGTGACCTTTTGGGACAACAAAAAACCGTCTTAAAAACTGCAATTACCGTCCCAACAAATATTTGGGACGGCCTTTGGGACGGGAATGGACGGTCCCATTAGGGTGGCGTGGCAAAAACTTTAGGGACGGATATTGCCGTCCTAATTACTGTTAAAGGACGGTTAGGCAAAACGTCTCAAAAGTTTTCAAATTTATGCTTTTGTGTGACGGTTTATTAATTTGTCCCAAAAAACAAGTTTTTGTAACAGATATATTTCGTCCTAATAAATAAGGGACGAAATTTTAGAAAGTACTGTAATCGTGTGAAAAAACTTAACAATTGTTTAAATTATTATGGAATTATTAAATTCCTGTTTATATATAAAATATATAATTGAATTTTATATACAACAAAAATTCATACAAAACTATTTTATTTAATCGGAAATGCATATGGTAGCCGCAACATTAACAAAGCGTAGCCACAACATTAACAAAACGATTTCTATAAAACATATTTAAAGGTAATATCCCATTGTTCACAAAATGAAATCCAAGTCTTACATCACTTAGAGTGTTCCCATCAAGTTTTACATCAGTAAGCATTCACTTAATTTACAAAATAAAATCTACGACTTTTTACACAAGTCCCAAAACATATATATTTGATTTCCCACATCCATTGACAAACCGATCCACACATCCATGGCTGCCAGCAGCATTGCCTACCTGGAAACACATGAATAAGCCAAAAATATGGTTAGTTATAAGTAATTGAAACCCTTGGTACATGAATAAGCCAGAAATATGGTTTAATTAATCAATTAGAAGGTTAAGCAACACTAACCAAAATTGCACAACATACTATTTTAAGATACATATGATTACTACTAATTTATAGTTGCTACTGCTTTATAGCTTTTTATGGAAATTTATCAATATAGGTATAACTTACACATAGGTGCATTCATCATATAGATTTGCTAATGTTCGAGGAGTTCATTAAAGTGATTTATTAATGTTCGAGGAGTTAAAGCAGACTATGCTAAAAGTATTTGGTCTATTAGAGCACCATTGCCACATCTTTCTTTGACTAGTGCACATATCACAATGCCCTGAGATTTACTGACATACATACTACTTCTTCCGCGACCGATACTAGCATGCATTAATAGGAAACAAAAAATGAGCTTCCCCTACAAATGCTTGAGTATTGACATCTCTTATTTTAAAGTTTGAGTATTGTAGTCTTATTCATGAGCTTCCCCTACAAATACTATGATACCAATGACAAATGTTATATTAAGCAATTTTCTTTATGCACCCGGATCATGGCTCATTACAAACTAATTGGATGATGTTTGCAGTAGTATTTCCTACCATTGTCACTAAAATTAAGATGTTGAAAAATATATAAACTGCACATAATAACACTTACCTGGCCATACGCAAACATTCAACTATTGTATCCAGACATACAACTTTCAACCATTGGCAAACTGGCCACCCGAAAAAGCTCCTGACAATATATTACAAAAAATGAATCATATCATAAAAGCTAAGTCAAATCCAATACTTCATGGATCCATTTTCTTCCCTATCCTTTTCATTCTTTACCAAGAAAAAGTTCTTCAGATGATACATTATTAAAGGTTTTAACCTCAAATTTCTCCAGCAATTCCAACACAACCATCAAAAAAATTTAGGGGCACAATTCAACTATAAAATCCTTGTAAACTGGATTGTGTGAACAAGAGCTATATGAAATGCATAGCACTTTCCCAGGTCATATTGGCGAAGAAATCAAAATTAAGCTGCTAATGAAGTTCAAAATAATGACTAGGTGATGTTCAAGTATGAGTGTACCACAAATAATTAATACAAAATATAAAAGCAATCATCCAAACAAGTAAATTTACACAAGGCAGAAGAAATTGTTTACGGAGAGGACTGAAGGTTTCAACTGGCTACATGGAAAGATGGTGCCACTCAGATTTTATTTTTAGGAATTTTGCCATGGCCACTCAGATTTTAGATGTTTCTTCATTAACCTTATAAATTTCTCCTCTAGTTCTTAGTATCATGGTTAACAAAAATAAGATGCACCTAGTGATGCAGTATACTGCTTTTATAATTGCTTCTGAGATACCTTAAATCATGGTAAATAAAAGGAGGAAAGGAGAAAACCAGCAAACCATGGCTTCTATAATTGCTTCTGAGATTCAATTTAACATGAAAAGACATAACATACAGTAAAAAGTAAAGTGGGGAAGAGTTCACTAGCAAAAAAACCATGGCATTGTCCCTATGTTACCTCTAGGACTATTGTAACTACCAGACTGGAAATAGAGCCTGCACTAGGTTTTTCCACCATCCTCCATCCATGTATGCCTAGCATGTACCCTGAAAACAAAGTCAGGAAGGAAAACCAAATAAGGACATTTAAAACATATAAGACAATTATGAATATAAAAAATGTAAGTATTAACAAAACCTTTTCCCCTACAAGCTGCTCAGAAATACATGTTAATAATATCAACATGCCTTGGTCCAAGTATCATCAGAACATGTAGTACATCTATAAGACTAAAAAGCAAGAAAATGCCCCCCAATCATTCCGTAAATAGTATTGATCATCTTTCACTAATAGGATTTTATTTTATTTTAAATATATACATAGTAAAATGTTCAGGATGAATCAGAACTAAAATGTTGTTTCTAAAGCAGAGAAAAGATGCCTCACCCATCCATAAAGACCAAAGGGAAGAAAATAAACAAGTGGCACATCTGACAATTCAAATTCACTCATGAGATCCAAACAGAAAGAAGAGGCTTTATATTATGTTTTTTCTTATTGTGAAAAAATGGACTTTATCCATTATACACAGAGTTGACATTTTATTTCCTTTTTTTATTTGAACACTCCTTGTTGTTCAATGTGCTTACAAATGGGAAGAGGGAAATGAGAATTCTACTCCCCTTCAAATTTTCTGAGCAAAGTTTGAAAAGAAAAGAAAAATTAATGGCATCGGTAAAAGTAATAACTATACTGCAAACAATGAAATATATAAAACATTGCCAAGAACATAAAGTCGAGAGATGAACAAGATGAAGATTATAATAAAACAAATCATAGATTATTGTTGATACCTCATAGAACCTCTTTTATAGGAGCAAGTGTTTTGAACAAGATCTGGCACTTTACAGGTATCCTCGCAGTTGGGGCCTCCTCAATTGGGAACGACACAGAGAAGTAATAAGCTTGCCAACACACAACAAAGCAAAGCATGTTGCCGATCAACAAAAAACAATGGTTGTTACAGGAACAATATTCCAGGACAAGAATAACGTATATTGATACTGTATATTGCCAAGCATCCGTTGTAAAGTTTTCAGATGTAATCAATGAAAGACAAGGGTAGAAAGCTTATAAATTTAAAATATGCAAGCCTCCACTTTAAATACGAGGAGATGTAAAAACTACAATATTCAATTCATAACGAAAAATGGAAGGATTGCCTGGAGGGGTTGTTCCTCTTGCATCATTTGCTTGTCAGATGCTAAATCCCATTGGCTAGGAGCAGCCAAACCAGTGTTAGACTCTTTGATTCTTGTATGTTATATTTGGGGAGTTATGTATAGGATGCATAAAACGAGGAAATCAATAGCCAGTCACAAATATATCCATCAAATTATATATGGAGAACCTCGAGAGCTTCAGTTCAAGGTGTTATCTGGAAAGGAGCTCAAGTCTTTGTATACGTTGACAAATTCTTCAATTGTTTTAACCACAGAAGCGAGTATGCTAGCCTTTTCAGTGGAGATCCAAAATAGAAATAAGAAAGTAAATGTTACTGACCTCTCATTATTAGGAAATAAATAGAAAGGACTTACTTGAAATTATCAGATGCAAAGAAAGGAGAGTCCGCTTCCATGCCCATTATAGTTAGGAAATTCATAGGTTCTACCTCACTGAAATTATCAGATGCAAAGAAAGGAGAGTCCGCTTCCATGGCCCTTATAGTTAGGAAATTCATAGGTTCTACTTCACTCACTTAATCACATACGGAGCCATGGTTTTGTTGTTTGCTACTCACTTGATCACATACGGAGCCATGGTTTTGTTGTTTGCAACTCTATTAAATCGTAACCCTGTTATAAGAGTATATTGTTAGGCATCTATAAAATGTACAACCAAATTAGATGACAGCTGATAACCATAAAGTTCAAAGCTCCTCCAGCAATATATACAAATTACAATAGGTACCTGATAATTTTTTTGCAATTTTGGTTCCATCTTCCTGCTGGATATTAGAAGAGTTTGCAGAAAGATGATAGACTCAGGGCAGAACTTATGAGATTGCTTAGCAACCTATAAGTTCAAAATGAAACCAGACATTCAAGTGCAATGATGAGAACAGTAGGCATTGGCTTCTTCCCATAATAGATTGTGATGACGAATTCAAAAAAAAATATATACAATAGCACATCAGAACTTTCTATAAAATGCATTCATGGCACAGACAATTGGCTCATGAAAACAAGAGTCCAAACGACAACCAAGTGCTACGACCTACGAGGCTCCTACAATGCAGGGCTTGGGAAGGATCAAGATGCGAGGTGTGGTGTCTTACCCCCATTTATGGAGGGCTATTTCCATGAGAAAAAATAGATTTTGAAGCTTTAATTTGTAGATAGCAAATGAGTATAATTCCCACAGTAGAAAAATATAAGCTTTCATCTCAGACCCAACAAACATCTCAAATCAATAGTAATTATAGGCTAGGGTACACACTATTGGTACTCCAGGAAAGATTTTCTCATGAAAATCAGGCATAGAAGCCCCTGTCCATGTCACTGATGGTCCTTACATATGAGCAATTTGCAAAAACAGTTGTGTATAACAGTAATCTACAAACATCTACAATTCTATTATATACTAATAAAAAATAGAAACCGTGCAAACAATGCACTAACCCTTCTGAGACGCCAGAGGCAAAGCATGTTGAAGAATACATAAATATGAGTCGGACGAGGAAGTATCTTGTGTGCAAGTTCGTTGGGGATACAGGAAAGAAGATTAAGACCAAACCAGCTCTTGATATACTTTGAGGTTATTAACAACTGTTCATCTACTAGAAGATAAGTAGCTCTGTCAAGATACACCACGTGGAAGGTCAAGCAGATGTAAATGAAGAAAAATCCATTTACAATGTTGTATGCAATGGCCAGAGCCCCCTTGGTTTATTGATGAAGCCAACTCGAAATAAGAAACCTGGGCAATATATGTCACCAAAAATACCAGAAATGTTTCCCAGGCTCTATGTTACAACAAAATAAAAGATAACAACTGAAGTCAACAACCAAACAATACCAGTCTGGCCATTACAACAATGATGTCAATAAGAATGGATAAATCTGCAACTATTTGTCCCAAAAGCACCAAATTAGATTACCATTAAAACATAGTAGTATAGAATGAACAAAAGTATGAAGAAAATGATCAGTTAAGGTTCTAGTTAGAAACATGACACTCAATACAACACTAAAGCCTTTATCGCAAAAATTAGCAAAAAATTTGGGTCGGTTATTTCTATATTTTTCTTCCATTAGCTTTTTAAGAGCTATGTTGCACGAATATGGAGTAAGGGCGTAATACCAATATGACAATAGGAATTTTGTGGTTCCGAGGGGCCCTATCACCTCCTCATCATCATGGTCGTCCATCCTTTTGACTGCCACGTGTGCAACGACCACCAAGATCCATCATGTCCATGCAATGAAGTCTACGACAATCATCCATATGCAATCTATACATTAACACACTAATAAATCATAGAGCTCTATGAACTTATACGCAATAAGATCAAAAAGTACCTCTATAGAAACAAAAAAATTCAACTTTCATCCAATCCCAAGTAGTCTGTTAACATAAATGAACTTATACGCAATAAGATCAAAAAGTACCTCTATAGAAACAAAAAAAAATTCAACTTTCCTCCAATCCCAAGTAGTCTGTTAACAAATTTATGACCAAAATTCTCACTTACTAGCCATGTCCACAAAAGCAACTCGTTAAAAGAAAATCAAACTATACACAGAAACAACAAATTGGCACCTCTATTTCAATTTGTAGACAAAGAAAGTTGCCAGCTTTCTTCAATCCTCGGCAAAACTAGCCAAACAAAGAAAAATCATGGTTAAAAACATAAACAAATGTTTTTTGATGAAAATTTGGTACTTTTGATCATACCCACAAAGGAAAATCAGTAATTTATTTACCAAATATGAAGACAAGTTGTAATAATTTAAGGGTTTCTTAAGGTTTTTCTGTATTGGCCAGTAAAGGAGGTGAGGACCTGGATGGCAACGGTGATGGCGGTGCCGACGACGTCAGCTCGGCCTGCCGTGAACCGAGAGGGAGAAACGTGTGTCCCTTGCCGTCGTGAATAGAGATCCTTCCCTGATGACGCCTCGAGATGGTGGTGTGGCACTGGTGATGGCGCCGGTGAGGTCGTGAGGGTGGTGGTGGCGGATGCGGCGTAAGGGTGTGGTGGGAGTGAGGAGAGAGGGATTGAGAAGGGGAAGTATGCAGGTTTGGGGGTTTTGAGAAAATGGTTCCAGCTAATGGGCGCAGGATTTTAGAGAGCCAAAATTTTCAATGGTTTTCTTATACTCCAGGAGCACACGGGAAAACTTTTGGGGGGAACTCTGAAAAATTTTGGGGGGAACAAAATTTATTTGGAACGAACATTATTAATAGTTCCAAATAAGAGATCCATTTTTCAATCTGTCACCAATAAATTCATTTTTTGTTACAAAAAATATAGCAGTCCCAAATAATAATTTTTTAGGACGTTTAAAACTAGAGTTCTTAAAAGTGTTGTCCCAAAAGCCAACTTTTTTTGTAGTGTTGCCAGTCGTCTTTCTTTCGTACAGCGAATGTATCTTCTCCCATAATGCTTTTGCCGAACTCTCCATGGACACGTGGTGAAACACCGAATCATGCAACCATTGACAGATGAATCCAACGGCCTTTCGATCCAGTCCTTTCCAGTCTTCAGTAGCTTTGGAGGTTCTGGCAACCATGTCTACGGAGCAGATGAACAATCGTATGATCACCCTCATAGAGGAAAACAGGACGATTTGGAAGCCAATGATGGAGAATTACTCTGGTGCAAGGACTTGCATGGTCCGTTGGAGGACAACAGCGCAACGTAATCTCTATAGAAGAACTGACAAATTTTGTACGGCCGATTTTACACATTGGTGTCACACGAGCATAAAAAAAAAAAAATAAAGCCATAAAATCTAGCCAGCCATTTTGCATGTTATTCTCTCAAAACACGAAAAACATGGAATTTAAAAGTACCTACCTGTACCTTTTTATTTACAATACAAAAAACTTGCAAATGTAAAAGAAATACCAAAATTCTCAACCACAAAAAGTAAAAATACACTCGTATACATTACAAGATGTATACTAATATAGCGGAATTAATACAAATTTGCCGAACTCAAATGACTCTTGTGGTTACCGAAAAGTGGATACAAGATCCTGACTGGAGACAGAAAATCAGTGGATAGAGCTACAAAAATGCGAAGTCCTATACGTAACACCGGATATTTAGAAAGAAAAAAACTTATACAAATTCTGAAATACTCAGTGTATCGGAACTTTCAGACTTTTGCAAAACTAACACCGCACATTAAAAAAAAAAAAAAAACTTCTACACGTTCTGAAATACTCAGTGTATCGGAACTTTGCGAAACTAACACTGGACATTTAAAAAAAAAAAGCTTCTACAAATCCGGAAATACTCAGTGTATCGGAACTTCAAACTTTTGCTGAAACTAACATGCGTTCAACTTGTTGCAATCGCACTTCCTAACACTCACTTCCACGACTTCCCGTCGGCGAGGAAACTCGGTAGGGGGCTCCACATAGGGGACTTAGAGGGCGGCACCTCCGCCAGCTGTCGTCCGTCGCAATCATAATATATCGCTCCCGGAAAATCCAACGGCTCGCACTTCTCCCCCATGATGATCCCCCTCCTCCAAACCTCCTCCTCCTCGTCAAATTCTTCGCTACTCGTATCGACGTCCTCCTCGCCCTTCCTCAGCTTCCTCCTCCTCCCGCCGCCGAAGAAAGGGATTGTTGCCGCGCGCGCCCGCCGCAGCGATAACGTCAGCAGCCTCTTGCAGTTGGGACGACGGAGCTTGTGCTTGGCACGTGAGAGGAGTGACGTCACCGCCCGGAGAACGTTGACGGCCATGGGGAGTGAAGCTGTGGTGGAAATCTTTTTTTGAGAGGGAACGTTTGGTTTTTTCCCCCTCCTTTTGGAGGGAGTATATATAGAGGTTTAGAAGGGGCTATCGACCGTACACTTGTATGTACGATTGAGATGTGGACGACCGAGATTCGGCGATGACCACAGGTTTATTATTATTATTATTATTTTTTAGAAGACCGGTTTATTATTATTGTATTTTAAAGATGGATTTGAGGCCGTTCGCCCAACCGTTGGACTTTCTGGAAGTTGTGACCTTGTGTTATTGTAATAATTTTTGTTGTTGTTTTAATGTTATCTTGTGTTATTTAATGATAAAATCATGCTTTAGTTAATAAAAATGTAAAGGTACAAAATGGATACATATGAGTATGCGTGATCAAAAATGATATTTTGTAATTTTTTTAAAAAAAAATTACAATTGCCACTAAGGTTTGCCATTGAATTTTTAAGATGAATTATCTAAACTGTCCTCAATTTATTATATTTTCTTAATAAAATTTATAGTTTCTTTTATAAATTAAGAAAAAAAATTTTGATAACATATTTTAAAAATTCATAGACATTATAATTTTTTTTTTTTTTGACAATTACAGTTTCCATTTTAAAAACATAATGTTATTATTTAGAATAATAATTTTAACAAAATAAACTTATATATTAGTATTTCTAAACAAGTCTCATAAGTTTGTACCAACAAACCCTAAACAACAATTTGGATGACCATCAACTACAAATCGAGTTATTAAAGCCTATGGTTTTGTCTCACAATATAAATTTGTGACAACTCTAGAGGGCTTGTGACGCGAAGCGTCAAACTTAATTTCCATTGTGCACATAATATGAACTATTATTGAAGATAATTTTGGTGGAAATCCACCTTATAGATGTAACTCATAATAAAACTATTCTATTTAGTGGAGGAGGACATTTTCTTTTTTTTCCTTAATCCTCATCCTTGCCACTAATTAATACACAAACTTAGGTGAACTCCTCCCACTTTGAAGAGAGTTTGGGTACTACATGTAACTAGTAGCCACTAGTTAGCTGGCACTTAAGGTGGAGGCAGACCACACCACTAACAACATATAGTTGTGTTTAGTTGACATGTGGCCAAGGAAAAGTTGATTAGTATACTTAAGTCTACCTAGCTAGCTAAGACTTCATCCACTTTGGTTGCTCACTTTCTTCGAAAGTCAACTTGGTTGATGGAGGTGGTGCTTTGCCACCACTACAAGTGGCTGATTGTAGGTTTTGGCATCTTGTCAACTCATCAAAACATGAAAACATTTATAGCTATAGGAAGATTTTCACTTTCAGGGCATGTGTGGATCGCGGAAGCTCTTCGACATTTTGAAAGTGATACTTTCTACATAATATAATATATGTTGTTTGTAATGTACAATATTTTTTAAAATGTGTTTGGATACGCATAATTTTGTCCTTCCGTAAGTATGGAGTTTCAATGTTGTATTTGGATACCACTTGTGGGAACTAAAATTGTTAAAATTCAATGTTTGGATTATCATCAGTGTTTTACTCACCAAATCAAGAATTGCATAAAACTGTTCAGATTGCAGTGCTCATAACAGTGGTCATAGACAAAAAATTAAAGAAAATTGAACATGAGCTTAAAAATTAAACAAAAAACAAACAAGCAAGCAAATTCAACGGAATAATTAAACAAAGGTAGTCTTCTTGAAGTTAAATGTGGTCTTCTAATTAGCTTTTCCCCAACCCATCGTTCTTCTCCACTAGTAAACTAGAAGTAGAGAGAATGGAGGAAGAAGCAGCGCACCACACCTCCTCCACACCCCCACTGATTTCCAAGAGCTCGCCTCCGCCACGTCCTCAACCTCTCCAGTCTGCCGCGAGGGCACGGAGCTGGTGGAGGTGATCTTCAGCACGACCACAGTCGAGACCACCGTCGTAAGGGTCCGGAGCTAGTCCGTCGTGAGGGCCCGGAGTCGTCCTCGATGGCCTTCACCGCGAGGGCCCAGCCGGTGGCGGTAATCTTCGCCATCATTGTCCGCCTCGAAGCCGAGGTCGCCGTCGATGGCATCCACTTCCACCATTGCTGCAAGTGAGCATAATAGGGGAATTTCAATGGAGTTACTCCCATTTTTTTTTTGCCGGTGGAGAATGGAGGAAATGAGAGGACAACGTCTGAATTATGTTCGTGATTAGACACTTGCAGCACAATAGCAAAGTGTTTCCAAACACTGAAAGTCTCAATTTTATTGTCCACTTGCAGCAAAAGTGACAAAATTGGTCCACTTTCAAAAATTGGTACACTTGCAGTGCATCTGCGGCTATCCAAACAGCCCCTCAATGTACGTGTTCAAAAATTCGTCACGAAAAGTATTTATTTTGTCACGAAAAATATTTATTTTGTCACGAAAAGTATTTTCGTGACGAAAAGTGGGACGTAAGTCAAATAAAATTAAAAAGTGGGATGTAAGTACAAATTCATATTAGTAAGTGGGATGAAAGTCAAAAAATCCCTTTTTTTTTTAGAGCAATGCTACAGTTACAACCAAACATTTACAACCTTCTTACAACTACACATCTATTTTCTGACATGTGGGCCAGGTGGTGGCCTGGCCCACATGTCAGCAAATGGGTGTAAGTTGTAAGAATGTTGTAAAAGTTTTGTTGTAAACCAAACATTTCCCTTTTTTTTATGTAAAGTATGAACCAATTCCAATTACATGATTGTCACCCCCATTTGAGGGCTCAACCGGAAACGAGATACAATCACCACCTTGCTAACTCCACCTTTGTTGGAAAGATGGTGTGCGGTGTGACCCGAACCGGAGCTGGCCTATGTGGTGCGATTTGAGTTGGATCTATATGTCATAAAAAGAATTTTCATGTAAGACCTGAACCAATTCCAATTATGTATAGCTCATGATCATATTTCCTATCCGATGTGGGACTAAATTATTAACACCATTGTCACTCCATTTTGAGCGCTCAACCGAAAATGAAATACAATCCAATAGAACCGACGTCATGTTTCGACTCTTCATTAGTTGGCCTATTTATTTGTGTTAGAAGAAATTTAGTTTATATGGATCCCATGGCCCAACTAATGGAATAGTGACACGTGTGTGGCGTCGGTTCGTTTAGAATTTTGCTTTCACTTTTCATTGAGAGGAGAGAGCTAAGAAAAATAACGAAATTATAAAATTCTAACTCCTCTTCTCTCCTCTACAATCAATTTCTCATACATACAGTCACGACAAATAAATATAAAATTTTATAAAGTTCGACAAATATTTGATGAAATAAATCATTCGACTAATAAAAAGGAAATGCAAATACCAAGAAGCTAGCTTCAGAAACCAATTTTTTTTCTCCTTATTTGTTTGTTTGTTGTTGGTTAAAGATTTTAGTTCGAATGCTACAAAGTTGGGAAAATGATTCGTGCGAAGTTTCGTTTGATTAGAATTTCAGTGGATTTAGCACTAAGGCCTCGTTTGGTTCGCGGAATGGAAGGGAAAGGAAATCAATTCCTTGTCATTTCCTTTCCTTTGGGAAACTTTAATTCTATTGATTTTCCTTTCCGATGTTTGGCAATGCCAAGGA
Organism: Iris pallida; assembly: GCA_029216955.1. Lineage (NCBI taxonomy): Eukaryota > Viridiplantae > Streptophyta > Magnoliopsida > Asparagales > Iridaceae > Iris > Iris pallida. The sequence continues at coordinate 1,982,831 of JANAVB010029818.1, read as the reverse complement.
ATTTGGAAAGGAAAGTGAATACTTCAATGTGGGAAAGTGATTCCTTCCTTGGATGGATGGAATCACTTTCCCCCCTAATTTTCCTTCCATTGGGAATCACTTTCCTTTCCTCCTCAATTCCTTGGACACCCAAACATAGGAAAGTAATCACTTTCCTTTCCCAACCGGGAGATTCCGCGAACCAAACGAGGCCTAATAAGTAAGACAAGTTTGGGGAGACATTAATGTAGTATTTTTCTGTCTTATACTCAGTTGAGTCAAGTGACAGATACAAATGTCAGGTCCACTCTTAGGTACCGTTTGGGAAGGGTGGAAAATGGGAGGAAGGAAAAAGTTGAGGAGAAAGTGAGAGAAAATTTTTAAATGATGGTGTTTGGAAAGGAGGAGAGAACATGGGGGAGAAAAATTTGAGAGAAAAAAGTAGGTGGGTCCCACCAAAAAATTTTCCTCCCAAATGTGGGAGGAAAATGGAGAGAGATGAGAGGAATTTGAGTGAATTTACCCCACCACCCCTCAAAAAGTTAAAATTAAATCATCATTTGAGAATACCAAGGAGGAAATAGTAATTATACCTATATCCATAAACAAATAAAAAATTGTTTTTAAACTTTTCCTTCCCCTACTTTTTGTCCATCCAAACAAAGGAAGGAAAAATTAACTTTCCTCCATTTTCCTTCCCCTCCATTTTCCTTCCCCTCAAATTTTCCTCTCCCTCCCCCCAAATGTTCCCAAACACAGTGTTAGACAATTTTAAGTGGATTTGGCAATATGAACGCAGGAGGGCTTCCTTCTCCTTTTGTGGGCTAAGAAAAATTAATATGCACTCAACTTGCATTCGGCAACTTGTCATGGTGTAAGTTGGACCGGACTGGGCCGACCCGGGCCCTATTTTGACCGGGTTTGACCAGCCGGCCGGTTTAGTTTCAGAAAATCAATTTTTTTTATATACCAACTTGTAAAATTCTTATTTGTCTCTTTACATTACTCAGGAGTCAGGATCTGGTTTTGTTACTCCCTGATCATCATTTTTTTTTTTTTTTTAAATTTTATATGTATTTCAATTGAAGACATTCCGGATTTTCCGAACCTCCGACTCTTTTCGAATGCTGACCACTTGGCTCGGTGATTATATATACATTAGTAACGTGCATGTGTATTGTCAGTACTTAAAAAAAATTAAAAAATTAAATTAGAATTTGTTATAAATATTAATATCCCATGGATTCAAACCCATCCAACCAAGAAAAATGTCTCGCATCTTAACCATATGAGTTGAACGTATTTGACTCTATATCAATATTGTAAAAAGCGCTAGGCGGAGTCGGTGCGCCGGAGGGCCGACTAGCGCCTAGGGCGCCTAGACGGCGCCTAGGCGCCGATTTATTATTATTATTATATATATGTATATATGTGTGTGTGTGTGTGTGTTGGGGGGGGGGGGGGAGATAGCAGATGCAGCACTGAGCACTCCCCTCTCCCTCCGCTCCTCCTCCTCCTCTCCCACCACCTCTCCTCTCCTCCTCCTCCTCTCCTCCTCCGCTTCCCTCTCCTCCTCCCCTCCCACCACCACCAACAGAAGCAGCAGCAGCCGCCACCACCACCACCACCACCACCACCACCACCAGCCGCCGCCGCCACCGGCGACTACAACGACGACGGCAGGTAAGTATGTAATTTTTTTTTTTTAATCTTTAAAAAAAATTGGCCGCCTAAGGGCCGCCTGGGGACCGCCTAGACCCGATTTTGACCGTCTAGCGCCGAGTTTGACCGCCACCGATTTTTCTGGCCGATTTTAGCATAATCGGTTCGTTGGGGCTCCGCGTAGCGCCTAGGCGGCGTCTAGGCGTCCGAGTTGGACGATTTTTAGAACACTGCTCTATATTAGATAATATTTAGTAGTTAAACAATTAGTTAGAAATATTTTTTATTTTTATTTACGTGAGAATATATATACATCTTAGATAGCTAGCAGTTTTCAAGCTTTTTTTTTATATGAAGGATATAAATGTATTTGTGCCCCAGCTCATTTGAATCCCCAAGCTACAATAATGATAAGGGACATGTATCATGGTGTTATTCGGTCCGGGCCGGGCCGGCCCGCGGCCCAGAAAATTCGGACTCGCGGGGCTTGGGCCGGGCCCAGCCCAGATTGGGCGTGAAGACGGGTCGGGCCTGGCCCGGCCCGGTTGGAATTTTGCAAACCCAGCCCGGCCCAGTGGCCCGGGCGCTGGACGGGTCGGGCCTAAGCGGGCTCGGGCCGTTTTTTTTTTTTTTTTTTTTCTTCATCTTAACCTATTATATAAGCTAATGTAGTTTTTGAACACCCAACTAATAAGAGAAATTGGTTATAGAAGTGGGTTTAAAGTTCCAGTTGGGCAGGTCTTGGGCTCAAATCCTGCAACATACAAATTTTTTTTCTAAAAAAAAAAAAAAAAACTTTACGGGCCGGGCCGGGCTCGGGCTGGGAGGGGGGGAGGTCCGACCCGACCCGTTGGGGGGTGGGGGGCCGGGCCGGTTCGGGCCTCGAACGGACCGGGTCGGACTGATTTGACCGCGGACCGGTTCGAACCTGGGCCGGATACTGGACTAACCGGCCCACCCTACACCATGAGACATGTAACAAAACTTACTCATAATACACAAATCTACTCTGTCAACGTAGCACTGCCCCAGGGGGAGCATGGTATGCATCAGACTTGGGGTAGTGGGTGGTTTCGAGTCTCGAAACCGTTTAGAGTAAGAATGGGTACGTGAGTAATTAAAAAAATACAAATATATTCCCATCATCCCATGTGTTTATACTTCCAATTTCAGTTATCAATTAAAAAATAAATTAGTAGAGGACGTTCTTTGCATTTACACGAGGACAAACATCTTTTCTTAACAAACCCCAACAACGACAACCAACAAAGGTTCACAGCCAGAACCCAGAAATCTTTCAAAAACTTAAAGCAAATGAAGTATATTTGGAAGACTTAATTGTAATTTGAAACCCTCAATTATTTCAGTTTTTTAATTTAATATTCTAACCTTTTTTTTTTTAACAAGTTGACATCCTACTCCCCCCCCCCCCCCCATCCCCACACCCGCCGTCGCCCCCTCCGGCCACCCGTCCGCCCCCTCCTGACTCTCCCCCCCCTCCAGCCAGCGTCCCACCCCACCCCTCCCCCCGCCCACCTCCGGCCACCCGTCCCCCCCTCTTCCCCTCCAGCCACTGCGTGCGTCCGGAGAGAGGGGAGTGGTGGTGCAGCCGGGAGGGGGGGATGACGGAGGCAGCGGAAGGGGGTGGTTGAGGGTGGCTGGAGGGGGAGGGGGTAGGGGCGAGGGGGGAGGGAGTGGTGAGCCGGTAGGAGATAGGGGGAGAGGGGTTGAAAAGTGAAGGGGAGAGATAATTTTGTCATTTTTGAATTTTTGTATATCAAATTGAAAATATTAAATAGTTGATGGTATCAAGTAAAAAAATTTAGGGTATCAAGTTGAAAAATAGCAATAGTTGAGGGTTTCAAGTTGCAATAACCTATTTAGAAAATCTTTCCAAGAATGCAATTTGATCTGAAAGATAAAATCCAAGTACGTGAAAGCAAAGTGAGCGAAATAGAACAAGAACCTTACTATTTAGCAAATTATAATCCGCCTTTCAATTCTCCAATTATAAACCACTATTCAAACATGAAGCAATAGCTAAGAGCATCCACAGTGGAGACACTCTAAACACATACTCCAAATTATTAGAAATTGTGTAAATTATTACTTTTGGAGTATCTCCTTAATATTGGCATACAATGGTACACTCCAAACAAATACTTCAAAATAACCTCCTCCTTTTTCCTTTATTTTTCTTCCATGTTTGGTAAGATGTTTCATTCCTCTTTTTTCTCTTTATTTTTCTTCCATGTTTGGTAAAAATGTTTAATATTTGTGGGCCTAGAAATTAATGTAGAGGAGATAGGGCATGCTCCAAATCTGGAGTGTCTTTTACCTTTTTAGCAATTTTAAAATATAGACAAGTGTCCACTGCAGCCTTCAAGTGCTACAAAATTTGACTAAAGTCAAAATATAGCACTTGAAATCTCCTCCACCGTGGATGCTCTTATCTTGACCTATATTGGCAAATAAATTTGTTTATTCTTACAATTAAATATAGGTTATTGGAGTCGATTTAAGTATCCTATAGCAAAAATAGAGCATTTACGAACTATTTGCCGAAAAGCAAGTCGTGGACTCTGATAAGCATGACAAGTGACAATTAAAATACTAATAAATTTATGTGCGTTGTATGTAATTTTTTTTTGATATTGTTAAAAAATAATTTATATAATTAAATATATTTTAATTTAAATTTATTATATATATGTTTATATTTTAATTAGAATTTGTTAAAAAATTATTTATATTTTATTTATAATTTGTTATGGATATATATGAATAAAAGAGAGCGTTTTCGGTTATGTGGAAGAAAGAACATAGTTACTTTCAAAGTCATATTTTTTGTAATTTTTTTAGTTAAATAGTGGAGGATTTACAAACGGCTTGGACGTATTTGAATTAAATTTTGTTATATATATGTTTATATTTTAATTGAAATTTGCTATGAAATTATTTATATTTGAATTATAATTTGTTATGGATATATGTGAATAAAAGATAGCGTGTTCGGTTATGTGGAAGAAGGAACATAGTTAGTTTCAGAGTTATAATTTTCGTAATTTTTTAGTTAAATAGTGGAGGATTTACAAACGGCTTGGACGACTCAATTTTGAGCCATTTCCAAGCAACATTACCTATTCTACTATATAACAAGAAAAGTAGTCACCATGGAAGTTTTTTTCTTTCCAAAAAAAAATCCTTATTATATTTACTAATTAAAAAATTTGATTAAAGTTAAAACGAGTATCTAGATAAAGCTGTTAAAACTTATTCACATCATTCGTTCATTTAAAAGAATTAAATGAATGCATTCATTAACTCAGAAAGTTAAAGAAATAGTTAAAGCTGTTAAAGATTATTAAGCACCGCATGCGCTGGTAAAAAAAAATCTTTCTATTAGCATCATTCATTCATTTAAAAGAATTAAATGAACGCACTCATCAATTATGGAAGAAACATACATTAGCATCATTCATTCATTTTAAAAAAACTAATAATTGTGTAAAAAATTAACATGCATCTTGCATTTATACTAGTATTAGTAGAGATAACATAACAAAAATCCAGAACCATACCCTTCTCTCTAAGTACTAGTATATATGTTCGTGTGTTACATGTATTTTATATATTATTATTTATTAAGACTATTTAGGAAGACTAAAAAACAGTTCCTGTAATTACCTAACTGCCTCCATTAATTTCACAAATAATATTAATTGATAAACATATGTAAGAATATATTTGAAAAAAAAAGTTCTAAGATGAAGCTGATTTTTTATTATTATATAGTAGTATAGATTTGCATAAAATCTAGTCTCGTTATTCCATCAATCAGCGAAAGTAACTCCAATACCTTGAGTGTAAATTAAATGATATAGGAGAGAGAACACTTAATATAAGGTTGTTCGAATGAAATATTTTACATTATAAAAAAAATCAATTCCCTGAAAGTAGGTTTAAATTTCATTTGGTATCTTGTTATATTACAACATCTGAAATTTAAGAAAAATATCCCAAGTGGACGTTATGTTACTCTTCCATTTGATGTATCGGTTTGTTCTGATATTTCTGATACCACAGAGATTATCACTGTAGTTGCAACGCCACGATACTAAAACTGCATACTGATCGGAAGTTGGAGAAAATTTTAGATTGTAATTGAACTAAAATCATTTTTGGGAATTAATTGAATTAATTAATTAGTAAAATCTATTTTTCCTGAGAAGAAAATATTAATCACCCTCATTAGTCCCTAGCTAACTTCCTTGTTATAAATAATTAAGTTTATAGAAAGACAACTGAATTTCCAAAATTCAAATTAAAAGGAATTTTAGAATGAGAATTAAATATAATTTTGTTCGAAGTAATAATTTTTTTGAATTGCAATTCAAAAGAAAATTCAAAAAAAAATAGCATATGCAAAACCAAATTGTTTTTGTAATAACCAATTCTTTACTTTTATATAACCAGTGAAGAAAAATCAAATTCTCAATTCCTTTTCCCGCTCTTCCCGATCCAAAATTGTCGGATCTCAAATTGTCCTCCCCATTCTTCCAACTCCCCGACGCCTCCCTCCACCTCTTTGTCGGCCTCCGTCGAGTATTCGTCGGAGTTTCTGTATCGAGCGTCGATGTCGACTCGCCCATCGATCGAAGCCGGGATCGACTGCGGCTGCAACCGTTGGCGTGTCGCCTCGCTGTGGTTGATATGTAGCTTTCCCGCGAGTCAATCCTGTCGCTTTCCTGCGCTGCCTTCACACTCCAGCGCCGACCAAATCACTGTGCAGACCGAGAGTCCTTATGAGTGCTTTCCGCGTGCGGCCAGCTCCGCAGCCGTGCCCCTCTTAGCTCGTCGTCTACGAACCCCTCCGGCGCAGCCTCATTTGACGTTCCCGACGAACAAATCGGTCGAATTCGTCATTCGTCGAATTTCCGTCGATCGAGACAAGCTAATTTTTATTCAGAATTTCATTTCGCGAAGGATTCCTCATCGATCAACAACTCTCTCCTCGTTTTGCGGAATCCAAATCCGATGGGTTCATCGAAGAAAAGGTATGTTCCTCTTTCTTCATGACAAATTTCAGTTTGATTGATCGATCAACTGGTTGTTAAAGTTAGCTGAACAACTATTAATTTTTGAATGACAGCAAGAGGCAGGAAGCGAGCCGAGTTTGAAGTGCTCCTTCTCCTTCCTCGCCCCACTGATTCCAGATCTACTTGAATATGTGGATAACTTGTATGATCCACTTCTGGTATGTCAAATTTTGTTCTGTTATTACTTGATTTGATACCCTAAAATAGAGATCGAAGTTAGCCCGTTAACTGTTCATAATTTTGTTTTCAGAAAAACTGTTTCGTGAGACCAATTTTGAGTCTCAAATTCTTGGAATCGGACCGCTGGGATCTTTGATCTCTTTCTTCTCCGACGACTCTGGTATATAGCTTTATATTGGTATAAAATTTGAACCGTAAATTATTCCATTCGTTATAACAAATATGGCCACAAAATTGATCCTTTATTTTTCTATTTTTGCACAATTTGCGTGCACAACAACTTCAAGAGGTTGTATCTCATGCGTCGTGCTCTCGTTTAGCGAACTTCCTTCGCCCGCACACAATCGGTACATCCCTCTTCATCTCCATAAATTTTAGTTCCATGTTTCAGTCGTTTGCTCGATCATTCTTGTGCCCAAAGTTGAAGGTTCGCGGTAATTTTAAAATTGAAAATTATAATTTCAGAATGTTGTTTCGTAATTTCAATTATCGAAATCCAAATCCAACACCGCCGATAAATTTGTGGCGTCGTTTTATCCTAAATTAATATGTAATTTACTGATTTTAGATTGATTAATTTGGTTTCATTTTTTCGTTTTTTGCCGGCCCGCTTTTGACATCTAATGTCTTTGAAACGAATTTTTTTTGGCTTGGTCCATTTTCGGACTTCTTTATATGTATCCTACATATTTGGAATCATCCGGAGATGTTGGTAATATTTATTGGGGTGTTTGAGTTGTTGGAAATTATTCTCTTTTCTCCCTTTAAAATTCTGCAAACAAAAATAAAATAATGTAAAGATTATCGGCCTCCAGGCCCGGACTTAATATGAGGCCCATGAGGCACTTGCCTCAGGCCCATAATTTTAGGGGGCACCAATTTTTTTTTTTTTTTAGGTATATATAGCCAACTGAAATTGTGCCCAACTGTTTCAGTTTTACACAAGCCCGCCCACGCAACAAATGATTCACGTTCCACCGGATGTCTAAGTTATGTAGGAATAGTTTTTAGGTTATTAGAGAGGTTTAATCCTTAGGAAAGACGTGTGGCTTGCTGTTGCCGCCTTCTTCTTCTTTTCTATCAAAAAAGCTTTTGTGGCCGGGTGTAGCCTTCTCCTAACTCCTTCCTTGGAGTTAGTTCATAGTTGTTAGAAGCAACTAAGCAAATCCTCCCAAGCCATCCGCTGGGTCTGGTGAGAGTACTAAGCCTTTATTTATATAATAATATAAATTATTGTGAGCTATCAATTTATTAATATATATTTTAATTAATTAATATATATTTGCAAAGCCGATGTTCCAGATGTGTTCTAATTTCTTTTTATATTTTATTAATATATATTTTTCCTCTACGGATGTATTCTAACTGTATCATTTTTTGTAGGTTTTTTAGAGAGGGAACTTCTGTGGCCGGCTTTTGGGGTTCCTAAAAGATCTATTGGATAGAATTAGTCGCATTCCATTAGGTAAGCTTTATAATTTATTAATTATTAATATATATTTTTGTATAAATTGTTTTTTGAAACATTTTCAAAAATATTGAAAAAGCTTTATAATTGATTGTCTTTATATGTGGTAGACCAAATTATTGAAAAAGAATATTTTTTTGTCATTTGGGTCCATAGTTATTCCTATTGAGATTAAATCAACTAATAGAGAAACTGAAAAATAAAATAATTTTATATTTATTGTTGATTGTTTATTTGTCATTAATTGTTATTATTTGTTAAAAATTTATGATAATGTCATTTAATTGCATAGTGTTCGTATCTAGATAAGCAAACATGCTCCAATAAAAAAAGAATTTGGTGATTTTCTTCATTTGCAGAGCACTGCTACACACTAGAGAAGTAAAATGCCTCCTATAAGAAAACAATTGTCTGGAGCAGAAAAAAGAAAAAAGAAGCAAAAGGAAGAAGCATTAATTCAAAGTCAAGCAGGGAATCTTAATAGGTATTTTACTAGCAACCAAGGGCCTGAGAGGACAGAAGTCACAGAACCAGTTATAAATTTGGTGAATAAGGAGCAACAAAATCAGAATGACGGTGACAATGAACTTCATTATCACCCTATATTGAATGAGAATGATAATGAAGAGTTGAATCAACATGCTGATGTTGAATTGACTGAGACTCGAAATGAACTGCCTGATAATGAGGAAGTTGATGCTAATATGACTGCAAATGTTGATGAAGATTTAAATCAAGATAATTTGTTTCCATTAAATGTCGATGATCCAGGAAATTGGGATAAAATTGGGCAAAATATTAGGGACTTTCTTGTTGAAAGAGGTCCAAGAAGAGATGATGGTGTCTTGTTTCCCCATGATAGCTCTGGAAGACATTTTAAATCATCACATTTTAAACGACAATTGCCAAATGGCGAGATGAATGAAAGAAGATGGCTAGTATATTCTGTTTCTATGGACAAATTTTTTTTTTTGCTGCAAGTTGTTCAAGACTCAGAGGACCATGGCTAAACTTGGTTATTTTGCTAATGAAGGATCCAAAGATTGGAAAAATCTCAGCCGGAATCTCAGACTTCATGAAACTAGTAAAGAACATATTGGTTGCATGACTAGTTGGATTGAATTAGAAAGAAGGCTTCAAAAGAATAAGACAATTGATGAAAGCGTGCAAACAACAATCAACAAAGAGAGAACATTGGAAGCAGGTGTTAAAGAGAATAATTGCTGTTGTGCAAAGACTTGCAAAAAATAACTAATTGGCATTTCGAGGAGATTGCGAGAAGCTTTATGTTGCAAACAATGGAAACTTTTTGCAACTAATTGAGATGATTGCTGAGTTTGATCCAGTAATGGAAGAGCACCTTCGGCGTATTCAAGCACGCCAGATATATTTTACATATCTTGGCCCCAAAATTCAAAATGAATTGATACAAATGTTGGCAGCTGATGTGAGAAGTTCAATTATTACAAAGATTAAACAAGCAAAATATTTTGCAATTATACTTGATTGCACTCCAGATGCAAGTCACGAGGAGCAAATGTCTCTTGTAATAAGATGTGTGGATGATTCAATAAATATTGTAGTGGTAGAAGAATTTTGGGTTGAATTTTTGAAGGCTGACGATACATCGGGGCTTGGACTTTTTACTGAACTTAAAAATGTCTTGAACAATCTTGCACTTGACATTGACAATATAAGAGGTCAAGGATATGACAACGGATCCAATATGAAAGGGAAGCACAAAGGTGTCCAGAGTAGATTACTTGAAATCAATCCAAGAGCTTTCTACACTCTATGTGGATGTCACAGTCTTAACCTGGCATTATGTGATATGGTGAATTGTTGTCCTAAAGCAATGTCTTTTTTTGGAGTTATACAACGCATATATACATTATTCTCTTCTTCTACCAAACGGTGGAAAATCTTCAAAGATAATGTGCAAGGTCTTACGGTTAAGCCGTTGTCACAAACACGCTGGAAAAGTCATGTCGAAAGTGTTAAGCCTATAAAAGAGCAGACTTCACAAATAAGAGATGCTTTAGTTGATTTGGCAAATACTTGTGAAGACCCAAAAACAAAGAGTGAAGCTGAGGCCTTGGCAGCATATGAACTTGAAAATTTTGAGTTCTTGTTGGGAATGATAATTTGGTACAAGTTGTTATATGGTATTAATATTGTTAGTAAATTTCTTCAAGCAGAATATATGGATATTGATGTTGCTATCAGATTGTTGCAAGGGTTTATTTCTTCTCTTCAAGAATACAGAGAATCTGGGTTTGATCAGGCCATGATTGAAGCTGAAAAAATTGCAAGTAAAATGGGAATTGAAGCTGTATTTCGAGAAAAACGCATCATTTGAAGAAAGAGACAATTTGATGAGATCGGCAGTGAAGAGGTAACCCAATCAGCTAAAGAATCTTTCAAAGTTAATTACTTCCTCTTTATAATTGATCAAGCTCTTTCTTCACTTCAAATACGATTTGACCAATTTAAAAAATATGAAGAAACATTTGGGTTTTTGTTTAGTAATTGGAGAGATTAAAGTCTGTTGATGATGATAATCTATTGAGCTCTTGTGTCAATCTTCAAAATTCTTTAGCACATGACGGACGCTCTGATATTGATGGATCAGATTTGTTTTTAGAACTGAAGTTCTTAATACACTCGGTACCAGGAGAAGCAAAAAGAGCAATTGATGTCCTAAATTATTTGAAAAATATGGATGGTTGTTATCCAAATGCCTATGTTGCTTACAGAATTTTGCTAACTATACCGGTTACAGTTGCATCTGCAGAAAGAAGTTTTTCCAAGTTGAAGTTGATCAAAACTTATCTTCGGTCAACTATGTCACAAGAGAGATTGAATGGCTTGGCTATGTTATCCATCGAGAAAAAAATGGTTGAGAAAGTTGATTATGCAAACTTAATAAGTACTTTTGCTTCGAAAACAGCAAGACGAGTAATATTTAAGTGATTATGTGATGCACTGAGGAAGCATTTGATGGCTAAGTTTTTTATTATTATGTCTACCATTATTAACTACTTGAAACATTGTTAGTTTTTTTTATTTGTCCGGAACATCAAATTTATTTTTTTTTGGTTTGGAACATCTCCATTTTTATTAGTATCTCACTATAACATAAATTCCTTTGGATATTTAATTTTGTTTACTGTTTTATTCCTTAAATTTTGGGTTGTAAATACAATTCTATTATTATCGTTGAAAAAAAAAATATGAACATTAAGTTTTAAGGGCATCACTTGTAGACTTCGTCTCAGGCCTCAAAATCTAAAGTCCGGCACTGCCGGCCTCCCGAGAAGTCGTGCACGTAGCACTGTCCTAAGAATTAATCCGGATCTATGTGCAGACTTTGACCGAATGCTCATAGTGGTAAAATCTCCGCTCCACCTGTATCTCTTTGTCGCACACAACGCAGAGAGAGGGTGACCCTTAACTTAGCTCTGTCCAGAGCAAAAGATGAAGAACAACAACGTTTCAGAAGGACAAAAATTCGAGAGAATTTACGGTAGAATTTTCAGTGTGTTCTGAGAAGAGAAAACCTCAGTACATATATAGGTTATGCTTAGTCCTTCCAACGGACAGGAGAATTAAAAACCAATTTAATCAGCCAATAAAGCACCATTAACAGAACGGACGTTACAACGTTACAAAATAAAAAAAAATGTGATACATTGAATTTGGACAGACATAAATGTGCCAGACATTATAAAATTAATGGATTACAAACGGTCAAAAAATTGATGAGGAGCAAAAATTTTTTTTAGGGTCTCAGCCCGAACCCGAAGTGAAAATTGAATCGGCATTCGGCGTCTGCAGATGTGGGCACGTACCCGCACCAGTTACGCACGCTGAACAAAAATGAGCCGAGCCGGGCAAGGTGGCGGCGGTGGCGTGCGCGTGTAATACTTTAATGAAACAATAAGGAGCAAAGCAATATATGCTCAAAATATTCCCCCATCTAGCCGATGTGGGACTATATAGTATGAAAGAGAAAATTGGTTTTTGAGAATAAGAGCAGCAGTAGCACCAACAATCTCCCCCCAAAATCAAGTTCCAAATAAGGAACAAGATATGAATAGAAAAGATCTGGACAGGTTTATACTATGCATAAATAAGATGTACTACAATCTTGAATCCCATGTAGTGACTATTGTCTTTGTCTGAAGAAGAGTTTGATGGACTACACCTTGAATCAGTCTTCTTGATCCAGATTCAGAAAATAGCACACATAGTACGCTAGAGGTACTTGGGTCTATTGGGTGACACGTTTCGTTGGCCATGCACACTTTTCCATATTCATGAGAGTTGTCTAGGATCGCCCTTTCCTATAGTTGTGACCTTCACGACCTATCATATAGGTAAGTTCTCAAGGGTTGGTGATAGGAGTCAACCCTGCATATCATACTTGGACTTATTAAGAGTTAAAAAACTCACCCTAATCCTATCACTCCGGAACACTATCACCATAGGGATGGGGTATCCATATACACATGTAAAACCTCTTGGACATTTATTTTAAGAGAATTTAATCGCAGGGTCAGTGTTCCATAATAATCACCGAGTCCAGCTTGTTCCTACCCATTGAACCGATTTTTTGGGATCTCCAGTCAAACTCGGTTGGATTGCCACTGTTGGTGACTAACTTATGAGCTTAACCCCATCCCCTCGATGATTCTAGGATCAATTTCCTAAGCAGACCATTCATCAAGTGGTCTGCAAGGTTCTTTTCTGACTTTATATAGTCAAGAACCACATATTTGTCTAATAGGCTCTTTATCAATTTGAAGCACAGCTGCAAGTACATGTTTATCTTAGCGTTCACAAAATCATGCTTTAGTAGTTCTATAACAGATATATTATAACAGTTTATAGAAATTATAGGAACAAGACTAATAGAAATATGTATATGCATAATAAGATTTTTAAGCCATTCGGCTTCTGTACAAATAGTATCTAAAGCTATTATCTCAGAGTCCATTGTACTCCTGACAATGATAGTTTATTTACATGATTTCCAGGAGATTGCAGCTCCTCCTAGGATAAAAACATATCCAGTAGTGGATTTCACGTCATGTGAATCAGTTATCCAATTTGCGTCTGAGTAACCTTCTATGATATCAGAGTGTCTAGTATAATAAAGTTTATAATATAGACTACCCTTAAGATATCTAAATACTCTGTCCAATGTAGTCCAATGTGGCTGGTTTGGGTTACTAGCATATCTACTTAGTCTCCCAATAGCAAATACAATATCGAATCTGGTCCTATTTGTTATGTACATAAGGGACCCTATCATCTGTGAATATCTATGTTGTTCTGTAGGTGAACCTTAATTCTTATTTAGAACAACATTACTGTCATAAGGAGTAAGAAAAGATTTTTTTGTCAAAATGCTCAAACTTTTTTAGCATTTTCTTAATTGAATGTGCTAAGGATAGAGTATAGCTATCTTTGTATTTGGATACTTGCATTCCTAGGATCACGTTTGCTTCACGTAGGTATTTCATATCAAACTGATTAGATAAATAATTCTTAGTGTTATTTATCAATTACAGTGAAGATCCTAGAACAAAGATATCATCAACATACAAGCATAAGATGGCACAACTTTTATTTGTATTTTTAGAATACAAACATTTATCATATTCGTTTGGCACAAAACCAAATTCTAGAATGACTTTGTCAAATTTATTGTGTTATTGCTTTGGACATTACTTTAGGCCATAAAGTAATTTTACTAATCTATAAACCTTCTTTTCTTGATCTTTAGCAATGAAACCTTCAGCTTGCTCCATATATATTTTCTCTAAATCTCCATTTAGAAATGCCGCCTTTACATCCATTTGATGGATTAGTATATCATGAATGGAAGATAAGGCTAGAAGAGTTCTAATAGAAGTCATCCTAGCTACAGAAGAGTAGGTATCAAAATAGTCTAATCCTTTTTTTTGGATAAAATCTTTGGCTACTAGTCTAGCCTTGTATTTTTTTTTTCTTTTTGAAGATCCACTTACAACCTATGGATTTGCTACCTAAAGGTAGGTCTGCTAAAAACCTATATTCCCAAAGTAAACTGCATCTCTAGCTTCTATAATTGTGTTATTATAGATTTTATTTACTTCAAAATGAGTTACAATAAATCTATTGGCATTACTATCTAGAGCATATCCTATGAGCACTGCATCTACAGTCTTAGGTCCAATCTTCCTCTTTTTTGGTTCAGAAATTTCTACCTTAGCTAGACATCCCCAAACTTTGACGTAATTAATCCTAGGAGTTCAGCCTTTCCATAACTCATATGGTATCTTATCATTAGACTTACTAGGTATCCTGTTAAGGATATAACAGGCTGACAATAAGGCTTCTTCCTATAGATTATCAGGGGCATATGAACTGAGAAGCATTACATTACCATGTCTAACAGAGTACGATTCTTTCTTTCAGCAATGCCGTTAGACTGTGGTGAATAAGAAGCAGTAACCTAATGAATAATTCCATGTTCTTCACAGAAGTTAGTCATTTCATTTGAGGTATACTCTCCACCATGATCTGATCTAAGAATCTTAAACTTTCTAACTGATTTTCAGTTTCAGACTTATAGACCTTAAATCTATCTAGAACTTCATCTTTGATTTTAAGAAGGTAGTTGTAACAATACTTTGAATGATCATCTATAAAAGTGACAAAGTATTTTCTACCGCCTCGGGTCAAAATTCTATTGGAATCACAAATGTCACTATGGATAAGTTCTAGAAGTTCGGATCCCTTTGGACATATTTGAAATGTAGTCTAGTGTGTTTGGCTTGAACACAAATCTCATATTTGTGTTTATCATCAATAGGAGTCTTAGGAATAAGACCTAAGTTCATCATCCTTTTGAGAGATCCTAAATTCATATAACCTAGTCCGCCATGCCAAACATTTGAGAATTCAACATTAGCAACAACCAAAGAAGGATTTGAAATTTTATTCATAGTACTCAAAATAAAGAGTCCGTCCTTTATAAATTCGTTTCCTACAAAAAATTTATTCTTAGAAAAAACTACTTTGTTAGCATCCATTACAATTTTGTATCTTGAGGCTACAAGTAGAGACCAACTAACTAGATTTCTTCTAACCGATGGCACATGAAGCACATCATAGAGAGGTATAATCTTTCTCGATATCATCTTCAGATCTATTCTTCCTCTTCCTACAATCTGTGTCGTTGAGCCATCTCCTAGGTCACACATCCTGCACCTAATTCCTAATAGTTTAAAAAATAGGAGTGATCAAATGAAACGTGAACATTAGCTCCGGAATCCAACCACCAATCATCAGAATGGTAAGAAATATTTACTACAGGTTAATAGCTTACAGACCTGAAGGAGCCAGAAAATCCATTCAGAATCATGTTAGCCTCTGGCTTGCCTTTTCCTTTGAAGGAGGTCTTGACAGCTTCTTTCTTCCTATGGAAGCAGTTGATGGCCATGTGGTTTGTTTTGCCACATACAAAATAATTTTTTCTGATCCTGAGTCTGACCAAAGTTTCTAGGTTTCTGAGATTGCTGGTGATGAGGGTTTTGATGATGTGGCTAAAAACTCTGCTTCTTTTTGAAGGAGTTCTTCTTGGGTTTGAGATGGTGGTTAGACTCAGGTTTGCCATGGACTTCTACAAGGTTTACTTTAGCTTTGAAATCAGACATAGCTTTGTACTTTATCCTGAACTCTTCTTCTATTCTAAGTCTCTTTAGAACTTGAGGATATGTAAGAGTTCCTTGTAAATGGGTAAGATCTTTGGCAGTATCAGACCAGGAAGGAGGGAGTTTGTCTGTCAAGCATCCTATTTAATGCTCAGTAGAAAAGAATGTACCTTTGCCTTGAACATGCCTAAGGTGTTCCTGGAATTCATAAATTTGGTCATTGATAGGTTTATTATCTACCATGACATATCTGTTGGATGTGGAGAAATTGAATCTTTCAATTCCAGCATCATCACAACCATATTCGTATTCCAAAGCATCACAGAGTTCTTTAGTACTTTTGTATTCAAAAAATATGTCATAGAGAGACTCAAACAAAGTGCTTAAGATTATATAAAAACAATGGTAGTCTATTTCCTTAGGGGTCTTAGGTTTGGAGGAAGAGAAGGACTTGGTTACCCCTATGTCAGACTCAGTATCGCCCGAATCATTTGTGATGGACGTGGACTTATCAATAGCATAAATCAGACCTCAAGTGGTAAGCCAAACTTCATTTGGCTATGTTACCTTTTGAAGTATGTGCCATTGAACTTTGAAGGTTTGGTAGTGAAGGTCTTTCCCTTGACAGTCATAATTTCTAAAAGTCTGCAGAAATTTATATTTACTCAATAAGATTACTTTAAGTTATAGAATAACAGTTTAAATGATCTTAGTAATTCACCTTTAAAATTTTAGTTTTTCAAACTTTGATCAGGTTGGGTTAGAATAACAGTTTAAATGATCCCAGCAAGCAGAGGTCCACTCGGGATGCTTAAGTACCGGTCGCTTAGACGATTTACGTCTTATTGACAGAAGGGCCCTTTCAGCTTGTACCCAAACAAATCTCTACTTTAGAACTTAAAATTAAAAGAATTTGCTAAGTCAATAAACTGTTTGCTTTAGCCTAAATTGAAATATTGAGTAAATGAAGCTAGTATTGACAAAATGTACTAATACAGTATTGTTTATGGAAAGTGTCAATTTATAAAAGCACAACTTGTTAACAATATTTTATGGCACTCAAAAAAAGTTTTTATATCAACAAATATCAATGATTATAAATGGTAATTTTATCACTATGCCAATGATGAAATGTCACGACCCGCACCCGCTATTCGGGATACGAGTGCGTGCGCAAGCTAGCCTACGCTGCGGTAGCGGCTGTAGAACACTGTCTAGGCCAAATGCTCAAGTCACAGAAATCCAGAAGTAACATGGCAATCTATATCTCATCCACATAAGTAAAAAGATACAACTAAGATCAATGAGTATCAATGAAACTGAATAATAAGGAAAAATATAAAAACTAAAGTTTCAAGTATCAAGAAATCAAGTCTCGTCCGGTGGAGACAAATCCACTACTAGTAGGTAGAAATAAAATAAAGACATGAAATAAAATATTTGAGTCCAAACTATGCTAAACATCAAATGACATCATCAACTACAACGATATCGTGATGCGGCTCATACACCTGCTCGTCTGCACCTGGATTAACCTCGACTAAACCTGAAGAGATCACCAGGTTCTCAGGGGACTAGCAAGATACATAAAACATGCCTATCTAACAGTTTATCATGCATAAGAAAATAAGCAGGAAAGAAACAGAAAAATGACAAGTAACAAAGAAACATGCAAATAAAAACAACTACGTATAAATGAACTGTTGGAAAAAACATGTAAACACATGGCAAAAAGCTAACGAATAACCAAACCCTCGTCCCTAGTGTGGACTCGCAGGTTTGAACAAATATCTAACCCTCACCCCTAGTGTGGACTCGCATGTTAGCTTCAAGCAATCAACCCTCGCCCCTAGTATGGACTCGCAGGTTGAGAATAACGAAAATAGGAATAGCAGTTCAGTCATGACGCACTCGTCCTACGATACGACTCAATCAAGGTACACGTGAGAACAGATCCAATAAGAACTATAGTGCCAACCGTGAACCAAGACGATATATAAACTAGACAACTAAACTAGTATGCATAATATGAAAGAAACTTATATCAACAATCAACCAGAGAGACTAGATAATGACATGTATCAAAGGGAAAGAAACATAAGCATGTAAATAAACTGTAAAGAAAGACAAGGTATACTTGCCTGTGGTCCTGAGCTGCTGGCACGGTTCAGAGTCCGAATCGAAGTCCAAGTAACCTAGTTTATACATTTACAATATTAATAAGTGAATTTTAAAGATAAAAGTAATCTATCCACTTGGTTATTAGATTTCTAATTAAAACCCTAAACCAACTAGGTTTATACTAAGTGGTTGGATCTGGGTTCAACAACCCTACTTGTCTATTTTCTACCAGTTACCATTTCATATAGGTGTCCTACATAACTTAGCTTATGCCCATGTAGCTAAGTACATTTATATCTATGTATAGGTATCTAGACATACAATTAATATACACTGAAATTCTAGGTTACCCAAAATTGGGATACCTGCTACTCGAGGGCATTATACCTATATATATATGCATTTAGACTGATCTCCTTACATGGTACTTTGTGTATATGTATTTCTTACTCCATTGCCATTATTATTTACTGGTGTCAACTGATACTTCATGTGTAAACTGACACAAGCATATCAATGTATCAACTGCTACATTCCACCCAAACATCCCTTTATCCATGTTCACTCAGGTATACTATTTTCCCTTACTCGACTAATCTATTCCTTTGCACCCCTGCTATACTGCTCTATATTCCCCTCTTTATATAGCCTACATTTATATATATATATATATATATATATATATATATATATATATATATATATATATATATATATATATATATATATATATATATAGGGAAAACGGGATATGAGCCATAGGCTCATACTATTATATGAGCCATCCAATGTGGCTTTTATGTGGACCAATTTAAATTTGGTGATGTGGAAGAGAAAAATTATATAGATAGAAATAAATTCTCCCATAAAATATTTGATAAATCTTAACTTACCAAATAAGAACTTACCAAATAAATTTGAATTGATGATTCTAAATTGTATATTTTTCGTGGAATGATGTATATCCGTACAAGTCTCCCCCACGTACATTATTCCACGAAAAGTGAAAACGCGATATTCTGGTATGTCTCTCTCTTCTTCTTTTTTGTTCTCCTCCCCGCGGTTGCTTCTCTGTTGTTGTTTTTGTTAGATCAAGTGCTTTTTCTATGTTAGATCAAGTGATTTTGATAGTGCTTTTTCTCCTTTTTTTATAGTCTTTTAACTTTTCTTGTTCTGCAATTTTTTTGTGTGTAGCTTCTCTCGATTTATGGACGTCGTCTTACCTTTTCCTGATGTGAATTGTGACGTCATGAGCAATGTATCGCCTTTCCATCAAGTACAATAAATTTTAATTTTTCAACGATTTATATTTATAGTTTATAATTATACTATATATCCGCATGTGACATGGTTTAAAGTATTTGTTGCAATTTTGTCCAGGCGGAATTTACTCATGAACTTATTGGTGATAATGTCGAGCCTACTGATAAACCATATATTGGACAAGAACTTACTACCCACGTGGATGCATATGAGTTCTATAATACATATGCAAAGGGAGAAAGGGTTTGGTATCCGAATAAGTTCAACTTACAAGTCTTTTAATTCAGACATTGACATAAGAAGAAAGTATGTCTGCTCGAAGGAAGGACATAAAGAAGAAAAAATTAAGGGAGATGCTAGTAAACAGATTATTCGCAGGAGACCAACTAGGGTGGGATGTAAGACAAAATTGGTTATTGGGCTAACAGGGCATGGCACATGGATTGTCAAAAACTTTATTGAAGAACACATTAACCATGCTCTAACTAGTCCGGACAAAGTAATGAAGCATCGGTCTCATAGTCGACTCCATCGAACAGATACATGCAAAACCTTGTTCGAAAAATTTGACGGAAGCGGCATGAAACCTTCTGTAATAGCAAAGGTTACTAATGTTATCAATGGATATCCAGATGAAATTATTACACCACAACAATGCCATGATAAACTAAGAGTCCTTCGAAAGAATAATATGGGTCGAGAATGTGTAGCAATTATTAATCATTTTCAAGATAAAAAAGTAAGTGATCCAGACTTTTATTTTGCAATGGAGCTGGACACAAATCATACCTTAAGAAGTGTGTTTTGGGTGGACGGGAGATCGAGAAATTCTTACTTGCAATTCGGAGATGTCATTGTTTTTGATGACCAATAAATTTTCATTGCCATTTTCTCCTTTCACCGGTGTAAATCATCATAGACAGTCTACTTTATTCGGTTGTGCTTTACTAGCAGATGAAAGAGAAGAAACATTTGTGTGGTTATTTCAGCACTGGCTAAAATGTATGTGGGATAAACACCTACTAGCATTAATTACGGATCAAGACAAAGCTATGCGGAAAGCAATTAAAAGAGTATTTCCAAATACATGTCATAGATTTTGTTCATGGCATCTTGGAAAGCACATTGTTGAACATATTCAGCCATTATACAAGACCCATGATGAGGAATTCCCTGAGTATTATAAAGTATGGATGGACAGTGAAACTGTGGATGAGTTTGAGCAACGATGGATTGAACCAAAAAATAGATACAAATTAGATGAAAATAATTGGTTGTCCAAGTTATATAAACAACGACACCATTGGTCTAACATATATTTTAAGGATACATTTTTTGCCGGTATGACATCAACTCAACGTAGTGAAAGCATCAATGCTTTTTTTGATGGTTATGTGAATGCAATGACTCCATTGGATGAGTTCGTGAGGCAGTATGATAATGCAATTGCTAATCGTCATGCAATAGAAGCCAAAGAAGACTTTATGACCATAAACTCGGAGCCAGTTTATATTTCGTCCTTGGAAATTGAAGCACATGCTGGAAAGTTCTATACCCGAAAAGTCTTTGGCTTATTCCAAATAGAGCTGAAAAATAGTTTGAGTTGTTTTCATCAAAAAATTGAGAAACAAGGGTCTACTACAAAATATCGTGTTGGTTTAAGTAACAGTGAGCAAAGTAAGTGGAAAGTTGTTGTTTGCAATGAAGAAAATAATGACCTACTGCTAACATGTGCTTGTGCAAAATTTGAGAACGAAGGCATATTGTGTAAACATATTATTCATATTATGACAAAAAAACAATTATCAACTATCCCTGACCGCTACTTGTTAAGTCGATGGAGTATAAATGCCAGATATCAAATTGCTAGAGGCCAAGTGGTGTTGGGTGATAACATGATACCTTGTGGGGACAAAATAACACATTTAATGCATTGGTCCATTAAATCAAAGGTCAATCAACTCATTGAAGAATGTATGAGCTCAGTTGCTTTATTTAAGGAATTTGACACAGTGGTCTCAAACATGCTTGCAAAAAATGTAACTCGAAAGAAAGATAAGGAGATTGTAGAAAATCAAATTCCAAGCCAAGCTAACTCTGGTGCTATCTCCCAAACGGCTCCACACCTTGATGAAATTGAAATTCGTGATCCAACTGAAGTTGCTAGGAACAAAGGAAGGCCAAAGGAAGCTTCAAGATATCGTTCCAGTTTAGAGTTGGCTCAAACACAAGCAACCAAGAAACAAAGGACATGTAGCTATTGCTGTGGAATGGGTCATAATAAAGCTGGTTGTCAGCAGAGAAAGGTAAATTTTATTTACTTGTACTTAATTCAAGGTAATAAATTAATAACTAATAGACTGACAAACATTTTTTTTTGAATGGTTTGAGCAGATGGATGAACAAAAATATGGCACAAGCATTCAATAGATGAGCAGATGAACAAAAATATGGCACAAGCTGGTTGTCAGCAGATGTTTGAAGTTGAAGACCATCGTAGCTTGTTAGTATGAAGTGTTATTCCCGGGGCTTGATCAAAGATGGAAAAATAGATGCAATCGAGATCTGAGATGTCCCACAAAACTTTGCAGAGAGCAAACTCAAGATCTACGATGGAATAAAAAATCAAATAGCCAAATTACAATCTGAAGGAGGGAAAAAGAGAAGAGAAGATCTCTCGTTCTTCCTTGCAAATGTGTTGCAATTGGGACAGAACGAGTTACAATAAAACTAGAGAGAGATGAGAAGAAGAACAATGCTGGGGTGTCAAAACACCGTTGCTCAAAGCAAGATTCGCCCCACACGATCTGCTTCCAGGAACCAGCAAGTTGAGTAACTTGTGGAACGCTCGATGTCACCTCTGTTCTGACTCCTCGGATGGACTTGCAATGGCGGCAGCAGCTCCCTCTCTCTTTCTCCTTTTCTGACTTGTATTTTCGTAGTGCCCACTAAGGAGGCCAGAAGAGAGTATATATAGAGAGAGGGTGGAAACCCTAGCCGCCTCTTCAGTTATGGTAATATTGAATCAAATTACAAAAAGATAGCAACGAATTAATTCTAATCCCACAAAGATAGGAACGAAATTAATTCAAATTCCACAAAGATAGGATCTGAATTAATTGCATTGATTCATCCTTTCCATAACCGATTTGGAATCTGCACAGTCAGCATAGCCCTCCATGCGGCAGCAGCAGCAGCAGCCTGGCCGCATGGACCGCTTGGGCCGCTTGGACCGCTTGGGTCGCATAGACCGCATGAGCCGTATGAGCCGCATGCGCCGCATGAACCGCATGGACCGCATGAGCCGCATGGACCGCATGGACCGCATGCGCCGCATGGACCGCATGGACCGCATGCGCCGCATGGACCGCATGCGCCGCATGAGCCGCATGGACCGCATGAGCCGCATGGACCGCATGGACCGCATGGCCGCATATGAGCCGCATGCCGCATAAGACCGCATGACTGCTGACGTGCTAAGTGCAAAGTGCGCCAACAAAATGCCACATTACGCCTCATGAGCCCATGAGCCCGAGCCCGAGTCCGAGTCCGAGTCCGAGTCGCTAAGCCCCGTTGGGGCTTAGCTCCAAGTGGAATAAATCCAAGAGAATGACAAAAGCATTAATGCTTAATCCTTGGAGCCTTATTCTTACCTCCTAGTAAAATCACCCACATGGTTTTCTCCTTAGGGTCACCACCCCATGTGCATCTCTCAACAACACACCCAAGTATATATGTTGAGATAACTCATGGTGCATTTTCGATGTAGGACTAAAATTTACAAGGCATGTTGAGAGCAAGCTCTCTTCATGTAAAGAAAGCACCAAAGAAAGCACCAACAATCCCCCACATATCACAACATATATATGTGTCCAGGGTTGAGCGTTCCCCACAGTAACTGTCCATTTTGCATTAGGATAGATGTCGCTGACGACTTGAATCTTCCCGCATGGGTTAAATAACAATGTGATACAAGAATGGACTACGCCTTGAATTATGCACCACAATTGTAATTCTTCCCACTCACAAAGTGTAGTTACGTGTGCTTCTGGCTGCACATTAAAGGCCCTGTGCCAGCCTGGTTTTAGTGTATAATTTTGGGCGTCTACAAGTTTACCCTCAAGAGACGGCCTGATATCTCTTTCCATACACTATAGGTGAGTTCTTTATTAAAGAGATATGGCATGAAGCCTTGCGCTTCCTTGCGGTGCTACGCCGCTATGACATGGCCTGAAGCCGAGGCATTACCCCTACTTGGAAACCTCATCGTAGTGTTATACTACTGTAGCATGAGGTCACAAGCCTCTTTGTAGTGCCAAACTACCCAGCATGAAGCCTAAGGCTTCCTTGCGGTGTTACGCCGCAACGACATGGCTTGCAATGCCGAGGCTTTACCCCTACCTGGGTACCTCATCGTGGTGTCGTGCCACTGTAACATGGGGCCATCCTCCCCTTTGTAGTGCTGTCTATAACTCTTTAATTACGTCATACAGCATTAGGCTACCTGCCTATTTGCGGTGCTACGCCGCTGTGACTTGGCTTGCAAAGCCGAGGCATTACCCCTATCTGGGAACCTCATGGTGGAGTCACCCCACTGTAGCATGGAGTTTCACTCCTTGTAGTGCTGCTCTACCGTGCTTCCTGTAAAGCACACCAGGCATTCACTCTGCCTGAGAACTCATTAAGGCGTTTAAGCCAACCTTCCACAGGATCTGTTTTTTTGCAGAAAAATACATAGTAGACAATAGTGGTTATGGGTCCGTATCCCTTCCATGTCCCAGAGAACAAGTACCCACTGTTACCTGATAGTTTCCCAGTCAGTGATCCTCCTTTGAACCAAAAGTTAGATGCCTAGTAGATTTCTCTTTGAACTAATAGCATAAAACTTTATGGTAGGATTACAAAGACACACTATCAGAATGCCTTCAAGCCCATTTTACAAGCTGTGTCATCGACCAACTGGCGCTTGAGGCCCTTTGTGAACGGATCTGCCAGGTTCTCCTGATTCCGAACATCAACCACTGCAATTACACCTCTTTTGATAAGATCGTGTACTGCCCTGTGCTTCAACCGCACAGTCCTCTTCTTCCCGTTGAAGAGGTCATTTGATGCCACCGCCACAGTCGCCTGGTTGTCACAGTATATCGGTATCGCCGGTATCTGAGCCCCAACCACTGGAAGATCATACATGAGCTTCCGAAGCCATTCTGCTTCATCTGCTGCAGTTTCAAGTGCATAGAATTCAGATTCCATGGAGGAACGAGAGAGTATAGTCTGCTTCTTCGACTTCCACGATATAGCAGCTCCACCCAAGGAAAAGACATATCCACCTGTGGATCTCTCGCTTTCCACCTCTGAACACCAGCTAGCATCACTGAAGCCTTCCACTACTGTCGGATACCCGTTGTAGTGCAGTGCATATGTCTGAGTTTTCTTGAGATATCTCATCACCCGCTTCACAGCTTTCCAGTGCTCAACCCCTGGGTTACTTGTGAACCGACTCAGCATTCCCACGGCGAAAGCTATGTCAGGCCTTGTGGCAGTGGTTGCGTACATCAAACTTCCGATAACGCTAGAATACTCCAGCTGCCTGACGCTTTCCCTTGAATTTGGCTTCAGCTTCTGATCACACCTGTATGGCGTATCGATCCCTGGAAGATCCTTATACCCATAGCGTGTGAGCATCTTCTCAATGTAGTGAGATTGTGACAGCGCTACTCCAGTGTCTGTCCGGATAATCTTTATGCCCAAGATGACATCTGTATCCCCCAAGTCCTTCATACTGAACTTGGTAGAGAGGAACTTCTTTGTCTCTGTGACACAGCCTATATCCGTACCTAGGATTAGCATGTCGTCCACGTACAGACAAACGATGACTCCTCTTCCATCAGCGAACTTTGTGTAAACACATTTGTCCGTCTCGCTGACTCTGTAGCCGTTTGACCTAATAACTTTGTCAAACTTCTCATGTCACATCTTGGGAGCTTGCTTCAAACCATACAATGATTTCACCAACTTGCAGACTTTGTCTTCAAGACCTTTGACGACAAATCCATCTGGCTGTTGCATGTAAATCTTTTCGGTCAGCTCCCCATTCAGGAATGCGATCTTTACATCCATCTGATGTATCACCAACTTATGTATAGCTGCTAGAGCAATTAACATCCTGATGGTGGTCATCCGGGCTACTGGAGCGTACGTGTCAAAGTAGTCTATCCCCTGTTTCTGAGAAAATCCCTTGGCGACCAGCCTGGCCTTGAACTTGTCGATAGTTCCATCTGCCTTCATCTTCTTCTTGAAGATCCATTTACATCCAATATGCTTTTCTCCTTCAGGTAGATCTACCAACACCCATGTGTTATTGGAGGTGATAGAGTCAAACTCGTCATTCACTGCCTCCTTCCAGAAGATAGCATCTCTGGTCTTCATCGCCTCATCATAGGTAAGCGGATCTGCTTCCACATGATAGGTGACAAAGTCATCTCCGAAATCTTTCGATCTCCTCGCTCGCTTAGCTGACGGCTCTGCGAGTTCTGGTACAAGAGTTGTTTCATCAACAACAGCTTCTTCTTGGACTACTGGCTCGTATGAGATTTCAGTCTCATTTGCACCTACATCATTTTCCGGAATATCCGAAAGAACAATGTTTTTGTCTTTTGCAAACTTGTCTTCAAAGTATTCAGCATCGCGAGATTCGATGATATGATTTGATTCAATATCAAGAAATCTCCGAGCATCACTCTTCTCGGCATACCCCAAGAAGATCGCCTTCGTAGTCCTTGTCCCCAGCTTCTGAATCTTCAGATCTGGAAGCTTCACATACGCCAGACACCCCCACACTCGAATGACATTCAAGTTTGGTCTGACTTTGAACCAGAGTTCATGAGGAGTTACGTCCGAAGTTGCATATGGCACTCTATTCAGAATGAAAGTGGCCGTTAATGCAGCTTCTCCCCAGTAGCATTTTGGAAGACCTGCAGTGAGCAGCATAGAATTCATCATTTCTGTTAATGTTCTGTTCTTCCTCTCCGCTACTCCGTTAGATTGAGAAGAATATGGAGCAGTAGTCTCGCATATGATTCCATGTTCTCTGCAGAACGATGCGAATTCATGAGACCTGTACTCCCCACCTCGATCACTCCTTAACCTCTTGAGTTGTTGTCCAGTCTGCCGTTCAGCTTTGGCCCTGAACTCTCTGAACTTCTCGAAGGCTTCGTCTTTAGACTTGAGCAAGTAGACGAACGCGTATTTTGAGAAGTCGTCGATGAAGGTTATGAAATACTTCATCCCGGCCTTCGTGGAGAAATGTTTGAAGTCACAGATATCGGAGTGCACCAACTCCAGAAGATCTGTGCTTCGATTGACCCGATGAAAGGGTTTTCTTGTGATCTTCATCTGAGCACACACCTCACACTTCTACACCTTACCCCCACATTTGGAGATAAGTCCTAGACTAGACATTTTGTTAATTCTTTTACAATGAACATGTCCTAGTCTATTATGCCACAACTCAAAAGAATAATCAGAAAATGCAACTGCATTAATGTCTTCAAACTGGTTAACAAGCTAAATTTTAAACATGCCTTCGGTTTGATAAGCCTTCCCGAAGTATGTTCCTTTCTTGGACATCACCATCTGACCAGCATTGATGTCCATCCTCAAGCCTGCGTTGCAGAGCAGGCTCCCAGAGATCAGGTTCTTGGCAATCGCCGGAACATGCTTCACACCTTGAAGCGTCAGAGTATTCCCAGAAGTGAGTTTCAGTTCCACGGTCCCGATCCCCAGAACTTCAGCTTGGGCCTGGTTCGCCATGACAACCTTCTCAGATATCGGCTGGTACGTGACGAACCATTCCTTGCCTGAATAGACATGGCAAGTCGCTCCAGTGTCTATCCACCAGTCAGAGTCAACCCCCACAGTTGTAACCTGTCCGATCATAGCAACAACGTTAGAAACCAATGAAACCTTATTAGGCTCACCTTTCTCTGATTGTTTAGGCTTAGATCTGCATTCACTCTTGTAGTGGCCTTTCTTGCCACAATTGTAATAAGTCACGTGGGACTTAGTCTTCTGTTGCTTGAAAGAAGGACCCTTCACTTTTAGATTAGCGAAGTCCTTCTTCTTGGGATGAGAAGCCGCCTGCTTCCCCTTGGAATCTCTCGTCTGCACAAGATTGGCTTTAGCCAACTGTTTGGACAGAGTGTCCACCTTCTGTTGAGAACGCATCTCGTCCTCAACATGGATCTCTTGAAGTAGATCTCCCAAGCTAATGTCTAGCTTCTTTCTGTGCATCCTTGCATAGAAGGTACTCCATCCTGCAGGAAGTTTTGAGACGATCCCTCCGACGACAAACTTGTCGGGAAGGGGCATCTCTTCGTCTTCCAGTTTCTGACGCAGCTTCAGAAATTCCTTCACCTGTGGCAGCATGGACTT
Source organism: Iris pallida (assembly GCA_029216955.1). NCBI lineage: Eukaryota > Viridiplantae > Streptophyta > Magnoliopsida > Asparagales > Iridaceae > Iris > Iris pallida. The sequence goes on along the minus strand of JANAVB010029818.1, from coordinate 1,954,923 downwards.
TTCGTCCTCAAAGAGCAATTTGTGATATTTTTCAACCACAAACATTTTGCTCCTGTTCTTATCTTCTTCATACAGATTTTCCACAGACTCCCATATGTCTCTGGCAAGTTCCTTCTTTGAGTAGGATTCTGCCAGGGAGTCCTCCATTGCATTCAGGATGAGAAGCCTGCAGATGCTATTTTCCCTTCTCCACTTGGCCTGGAGTTTGGTAGCCGCGTTGATGGCGGCAGTAGATCCAGTGTCTGGAACAGAGGGTTCTTCCTCCAACATAATCAACGTCTTTCAGTTGAAGAGTTAGGTACACCTTTCTCTTCCAGACTTGATAGTGCTCTCCATCGAACTTTTCCAACTTGCAGAAGTCCGATTGGAGGAGCGAAGCATTAATATTTTCCATCTATACGGATCTTGCTTTGAGATTGTTATTCCCGGGGCTTGATCAAAGATGGAAAAACAGATGCAATCGAGATCTGAGATGTCCCACAAAACTTTGCAGAGAGCAAACTCAAGATCTACGATGGAATAAAAAATCAAATAGCCAAATTACAATCTGAAGGAGGAAAAACAAGAAGAGAAGATCTCTCGTTCTTCCTTGCAAACGTGTTGCAATTGGGACAGAACGAGTTACAATAAAACTAGAGAGAGATGAGAAGAAGAACAATGCTGGAGTGTCAAAACACCGTTGCTCAAAGCAAGATTCGCCCCACACGATCTGCTTCCAGGAACCAGCAAGTTGAATAACTTGTGGAACGCTCGATGTCACCTCTGTTCTGACTCCTCGGATGGACTTGCAATGGCGGCAGCAGCTCCCTCTCTCTTTCTCCTTTTCTGACTTGTATTTTCGTAGTGCCCACTAAGGAGGCCAGAAGAGAGTATATATAGAGAGAGGGTGGAAACCCTAGCCGCCTCTTCAGTTATGGTAAGATTGAATCAAATCACAAAAAGATAGCAACGAATTAATTCTAATCCCACAAAGATAGGAACTAAATTAATTCAAATCCTACAAAGATAGGAACGAAATTAATTCAAATCCCACAAAGATAGGATCTGAATTAATTGCATTGATTCATCCTTTCCATAACCGATTTGGAATCTGCACAGTCAGCGTAGCCCTCCATGCGGCAGCAGCAGCAGCAGCCTGGCCGCATGGACCGCTTGGGCCGCATAGACCGCATGAGCCGCATGAGCCGCATGCCGCATAAGACCGCATGGCCGCATATGAGCCGCATGACTGCTGACGTGCTAAGTGCAAAGTGCGCCAACAAAACGCCACATTACGTCTCATGAGCCCGAGCCCGAGTCCGAGTCCGAGTCCGAGTCCGAGTCCGAGTCCGAGTCCGAGTCGCTAAGCCCCGTTGGGGCTTAGCTCCAAGTGGAATAAATCCAAGAGAATGACAAAAGCATTAATGCTTAATCCTTGGAGCCTTATTCTTACCTCCTAGTAAAATCACCCACATGGTTCCCTCCTTAGGGTCACCACCCCATGTGCATCTCTCAACAACACACCCAAGTATATATGTTGAGATAACTCATGGTGCATTTCCGATGTGGGACTAAAATTTACAAGGCATGTTGAGAGCAAGCTCTCTTCATGTAAAGAAAGCACCAAAGAAAGCACCAACATGAAGTTGTGCGATGGTCATGCAAATAGACTTGTCGCTGGCATGCAATTGATGGCTAGACTGATGTTCCATATGCTTTTTTTTCTTAGATCTAATTTATTATGTCCTTGGATTACGAGTTTTTAATGTTGGGTTTATAACAACATTTTATTTTTAGTTATACTGATTTTTAATCTTGTAATATCGAGATTTTGTCTTGCTCAATGAATAGAGCTATCAATTTCCAATCCTTTAAATGCACATATAGTCCCCTAAAAACTTCTTAAGAGTGTTGTTTTCATGTTTGTTCATGGATATATTTAGTAAGTTCGAGAGAAGGGAGGCATGATAATATTAAACGATTTGGTAAGTTACCAAGTAAACTTACCAAATCTTACCAAATATGTTTAAATTATTATCTCGAAATTTAAGTTTGCCTGCAAAGTAAATATGGTTAAAATATACAATTTAGAATCATCATATCAAATTTATTTGGTAAGTTCTTATTTGGTAAGTTAAGATTCATCAAATATTTTATGGAATAATTCTAAATTGAATTGATGATAAATTCTCCCATAAAATATTCCTCCCCCACGTACATCATTCCACGAAGATATACATCATTCCACGAAAAATATACAATTTAGAATCATCAATTCAAATTTAATTGGTAAGTTCTTATTTGGTAAGTTAAGATTTATCAAATATTTTATGGGAGAATTTATTTCTATCTATATAATTTTTGTTTAAATTTGAATTGATGATTCTAAATTGTATATACACGAAAAATATACAATTTAGAATTGATGATTCAAATTTGAATTGATGATTTATCAAATTGATGATTCTAAATTGTTATTTGCATGCTAATAAATTTGAATTGATGATTCAAATTTGAATTGATGATTTATCAAATTTGAATTGAATATTCCACGAAAAATATACAATTTAGAATCATCAATTCAATTTTATTTGATAAGTTCTTATTTGGTAAGTTCAGATTTATCAATATTTTATGGAATGATTCTAAATTGAATTGATGATAAATTCTCCCATAAAATATTCCTCCCCCACGTACATGATTCCACGAAAAGACTTGTACGGGATATACATCATTCCACGAAAAATATACAATTTAGAATCATCAATTCAAATTTATTTGGTAAGTTCTTATTTGGTAAGTTAAGATTTATCAAATATTTTATGGGAGAATTTATTTCTATCTATATAATTTTCCTCTTCCACATCACTAAATTTTAATTGGTCCACATAAAAGCCACATTGGATGGCTCATATAGAGGCCTATGGCTCATATCCCGTTTTTCCATATATGGCCGAATCCAAATTTTAATTGGTCCACATAAAAGGTTTTTAGGATCTCAGTCCGAACCCGAAGAGAAAATCGATTCAGCATTCGGCGCCCACAGATGTGGACACGTACCCGCAGCGTTACACACGCCAAACCGAACCGAACTGAATCAAGCCGGACTGGGCGGCGACGGCGGCGCATGTATGGCCCATAGGGCTCCCACATAATACTTTAATGAAACAAAAAGGAGCAAAATAATATAGCTCAAAATATTTTCCCACTCTAGCCGATGTGGGACTATATAGTAGGAAAGAGGAAATTGGTTTTTGAGAATAAGAGCACCAGCAACACCAATTTGAGCTTAGTTGGGATAATTAGTGTTTGGATCATTTTTTGTGTAAACATGCTCTTGTCCAACACGTTGGCTTCACCTATTCATCGGGCAAGTACAATACACTTAATATATTTATATAACAAAGGCACGTAGCAAACGGTTTTTGATGAAGATATTTATATTAATAGATAGGAATGAATCTTCGATATAGAGGATATGGTCGATCTGCTCATTTTTTTTTGGGGTATATGGTCAATACCCAAATCGATTATTGTGGACAACTGTTATACATTTCACATTTTGACGTGTCGTATCCTTATTGTGGATATATATACACGATGAGCGATATTATCCTAGTCGACCATTATCGAAAATAAAATTCCAATCACACTAGTCATAGGTTGATAGTGTTATTGCTATTTTCTTCACATGTTAGCATTGTTTATTGTTGTTCATATCATTTTTCTTGTAGTTCTCTTATCTATTATTATTCACTACCATAGCTTCCAAACAACTTTATTGTGTATTTGAATAAATTTATGTATAATTGTACTTTTCTCCAATCATAATTTATAATATTGACAGTTTAGGCGACTCTTCGAGGTTCGTTGTTTTACCTTCACATTGGTAGCCTGAAATGTACCTTTCATTAGTATGCTTTCAGTCTATTTATTTATAAATTTATATATTTTTTTAGTTGGTTAGATATGTGGATGCATATAGTTGATGGTATTATGACCAATATGAGATGTATGGATAGACAACGTACTACAGTCGATGTGGTGTAGGCTAGACGTACTCGTATCCGATTATTCGGAAGTGGGGTGTGACTTCCTGCATGTAGAAAATCGAGATGCAATATTTAGATAGAATAATAATTGAGCAAAGACTAAGTAAGAAAGACAAAATTAGATAGACCTGTCAATGGATGGTCGAAAATTCGAATCCGATCCGATTCCGTATCCGAACTTTTGGATATTTTTCGAAATTTCGGATATCGGATTCGGATATCCGAATATTTTTCGGATATTATCCATTTTCGGATACGAATTCGGATATTAAGGTATTCGAATCCGTTAATATCCGATCCGACTTTAAATTGCAAATTTCGGATATCGAATTCGGATATCGGATTCGGATATCCAAAATTTTATATATATTATAGTATAATGTATATGTAATATACATTAATTAATAGAGAAGATTAAAGTATTTTATTCTCAACTAACTTTTACATAAAATAATTATAATATAATTTATATATAATAGTAATATATATTAATTACAATTTACAACATAAGAAGAAAGGACTCAAATATGTAGAGAAATTGAATTTGGTTTTTGGATATTCGGATAATAACTAAATTTTTAATATTTCGGATTTCGGATATTCGGATACTAGCATTCGAATTTTTTAGCTAATCGGATCGGATATTATTCGATATCCGTTAAACTAGACGGATACGAATTCGGAGTGTCAAAAGAAATATCCGTTCGGATATCGGATCGGATTCGGATATTACAAAAAAAATTCGGATACGGATATGGATATTGTCATGTCCGTACCGATAAGCATCCGTTAACACCCCTAAAATTAGATGTACTAATATTCAATTATAGTAACCAAAGGAGCAGAGACTAAGAAAAGAAAGAATAGTTTCTAAAAATAAGCTTGGTTTCATGCAAGAGAGTAACACGGAGTTGTTTACCTATAAATATAAACATATTTTTTTTATAGAGAAGAATATGACCTATTTATGGTTTTAACTGACTTAGGGAACACTTGGGATAGAGTCCCTAAAAGGATTATGTTGCAAATTTTAGAGAAGAACGACCTTAGAAAGATTATGTGGTATTTTAGAGAAGAACGACGTAGATATCATTGTTGTTGCCATTGTCTATCATATTATTACTATTAATACTACTCTATTTCATTTATGCACTATCGTTACTTTCATGATCGATAGTCCGTAAGGACTCTTAATTGTGATATATTATTGCAGTAATTATTTTCTAATCAGTTTTGGTTATTAATTTGTAGTGGCATAACACAATTATTTTCTCACCCTTGTATAATTAGTAATTAGGGTTGTGACAAATCTAGTTTGTTAATAGTAGTAAATCGTAGGATATGGTTAGTCATCAATGAATGATTGCTTATTTATTTCAGTTGTGCTAGATCTTTTTATATCCTAATAATTCATGTTATCAAGAAGTTCATTGGTACTACATTCCCTCGACTTATTACTTTACTGTTATTGCTTAGAGTCGGACTTAGGGACGTAGACATTCGAGGGATAGTTTCTAACCTCTTGCTCTTGTTTGATGTAGGAATTGGTTAGTGCTCCATCGATATGTTGCATATCTTTGTCCACTCCATGGTTTTATCTTCTAGTGTTTAATTTATTGTTGGTTCTCATGTCTACCTTATAGCTTCCCTTATGGTTTATGTTATTGGGGGTTGACCTCTCTGGTTTTGCTTGGTCAGATCTCATAGCTGAAGTTGAAGAACTTTCAGACCTTCTACTCGATGGTGCATGCTCGGAGGACCATGACCCTAGAGCATGAATGGGTTTCTCGTTTCCATCAATTTCATATATGTATATTATTTTGGACATTTAGCCAATGACACATGTTAGCCCTAGTTCTGGAAGTTTATTTCCATATTTGGGCTTATGATTGTATACAATAGACTGCGACTAGTTTTGTTATTATATATGTTTGTATACTCTAGTAGATGTATATTTTGTATCTCTAGATTCTATTGCCACTGAAGAGGAATTCATGATTTCGATCTTCGCACTGGGTTGGATCGCTCTTTAGACAGAACTGGTAACTAATAGTTTCAATCTCTCCTCAGGACGAAGAATGGTCTTGTACCTGGCAACCAGTAAGTAAGACAAAAATGAATAACATGAGATATGATACGAAGGTAGACTAGGAGGAGGCAATGCATGTTCTTGACCCTACCCGTCACTCCGCTAGTGAATTTCATAATGTTCATTTAACAAGTCAATATGATTATTCATATCAACTTTGAGGAGAAATTTTTGAGCAAATTAATCCCATGTGAACATGAAAATTTTAATACATAAAATTTTCTGTAGGAAACTGAATTTTAATAAAATTGTACAGAATGACACAATTCTAAGAAAATTTCATATCCAGATCTTTTCTGCCAGACGGTCTATCAAAATCGGACATGTCTATGGGCTATATGTCTAAAAATCGAATCCCAAACCCAGCCTAAGGGATATATGTCTAAAAATTGTTACCAAACAATTTTTTGAGATAGTTTGTCAAAAAAAAAAAAAAGTGAAAACAAAAACCATCGAATCCCAAACCCAGCATGAGGGCTATATGTCTACAAATCTTTGACATGTCCTACTTAGGCCTCGTTTGGTTCCGGGAAAGGAAAAGAAAGGAAATCAAATCCTTGGTATTTTCTTTCCTTTGGAAATTTACATTTTTTTTTTATCGATTTTACTTTTTGGTGTTTGGAAATGCCAAAAAAATTGGAAGGAAAAGTGAATACTTAAGGGTGTGTTTGGTAGGAGGAAAAAGTGGGAGGAAGGAAAATGGATGAGGGAAAAGTGGGAGGAAGAAAACATTTTCTCTTGTTTGGTATGAAAAGAAAAGTGGATGGAAGGAAAAGTGGAGGAATTGATTTTCCCTCATAGTCTAAGAGCATCTCCAACCCTATTGTGACTTTGGAAAAAAGTTGTTGCCACATAGGAATGACAAAATTTTATTCAAAAGTTCTTCTCCAATGCACTTGTCAAGTCAATTGTGAAGCTTATGTGACAAAAATTAAAGAAGACATTGTGAAGTTGATTGTCTTGTTCTAGACAATGCACTTGACAATGTCTTCTCTTCCATGTCATCAATTATGAATAAAAAATATTAGAAAAAAGAAAGAAGATGAGTAGTTGTCTTGGAAGTTGGAAAAAAATACTTTTTATTGTCTTCTCAATACTTTTGCATTGGAGAAAGTTTTACTATCGCATTGTCTTTTGAGATATAATTTTGCCACATAAATAAGACATTGTCTTGTGGCTCATGCCACATAGGAGCCACCTAAGACTCACAACACTTAACAAGACAATAGGGTTGGAGATGCTCTAAGAAAATCAATCACCCAAAACGTGAGAGAAAAAGTGCATACTTATCTTAATTTACAATTATACCCTATAGAAATTATACTATTTTAAAGTAGTTCAAAAAATTCAAATGATAAATAAATATTGTTAGTTAAGAATATAAATTGTAAGCTCTATAATTTTATTTTCCTTCCATCAACTTTTCTTTCCATAACAAACAAAGTAAAATATATCACTTCTATTTTTCTTCCATCTTACCAAACACAAATGAAGGAAATAGTCTTTATTTTCCATATGGATAGAAAATAAATCTATTTGGTTTTCTTTGCTTCCACTTTCCATCCTTCTTACCAAACAAAGCCTAAAAGGTGGAAAAGTGAATCATTGCTTGGATGGATAGACTTTCCATTGAAAATCACTTTCTTTCTTTTTTCAATTTCTTTGGCATCTAAATATAGAAAAATAATAAATTTTTTTTCTCAATTCCATGAATCCGCGAACCAATGAATCGTTTTTGATGTTGTTGACAAAGAACATGACAAGTACACATCTCTCTCAGCAAAAAAAAAAAAGAGAAAAAAGAGAAGAGGAAGAAGAAAGTGTCATAATACTTTGGAATTGATATTCCACTACTTGTAGGAAATAATGTTAGGAAGACCCAGAGTCAAGTATCACAAAACTTTGGAATTTCATATTCCACAACTTGTAGGAAATTAGGAATACCAGAGCCAAAGACTAACTTTCAGGAAGCCGTGTCTCATTCGTATGGGATATTAATTCTAGTGGTGGTTCGATCGGCTAGGGGCCAGAATCAGTTGGAAGTCTCTATGTTCATTTATGAGGAGACTAGACACTACCACACAAAAAAGAGAGCAAGCTTATCAACAACTTCAAGAATTATTAACCCTTCAAGAGGTCACCTGGCTGATTTTAAATTCAAACCACATCTCTGTTGATATCTATCCATCCTCAAATTCAGAATTCCACAACTCGTAGGAAATATTGTTACGAAGACCAGAGCTAAAGACCAACTATCCAAGTCCTACAAATAAATAAGAATCCCTTTTGAGAGTAGAAAACTCTTCCTCTTAGTAATTGGTATATTTGGTCCAAGTCTCCCCACACTGGACTGGACGTGTACTTCCCTTCGCCAACCAATGTCTGGTGCAGAACTTCTATTTCCTTGAGAGATTGATTAACCGGAATTGACCACCATCGACTCACTTTCAGGAAATCGTGTCTCATTTGTATGGATACTAATTCTTGTGGTTGTTCGGCAAGGGGTCAGAGTCAGTTGTGATAAATTATTTAGAGGTCCCGGTTCACCATGTAGCCGACTTCCCACCAATAGTATCATATACATCGCCCTCCTTTACTCTTTCAATATCACTATTTTTTGGTGTCTCATTGCACTATTGATGGAGAATCAAAACTTATGTGCTGCCACGTGTGCGCCCAGAGCACTGAATAATTTCTCATCAGTTGGAAGTCTTGTGCTCATTTGTGAGGAGACGTAGACACTACCAAGAGCCCTGGTGCTGAAATTATTCGGTGCTGAAATTATTCAGTGCTGAAATTAGGCACCCAAACATTGTCCTTTCCTCCTCAATCGTGTCTCATCAGTTGGAAGGCTTTCCATGTTAAAGATCAGCTAACACAAAATTTGTCAAATATTTGAGGAAAAAATGTTAATTTAGTGCACCTCAGCTAAAAATATACGTACGTATAAGTATGTCTATTAATTAATCGATGTTAGTGCTGGGGCACAATTTTTCGATGAAAAAATTTGAGAATATGAAACGATTGTAAAGACAATATTTCAAATCAACACTTCAAGGAAGGTGATCTTGAATTACGAGAATCTAAAAATATTTCGTAATCATCAGTAATTGATCGTAGTACTTCTAAAAAGAAGATACAATCAGAATTACTGGCAGCAATGAAGAAGGTGACTAGCGAAAGACGGAAGAACTCATGCTGAGGTGAATAATCACCGTTGCTTAAAGCTTTATTCGTCCTACACGAACAGCTTCCAGGAACCAGCAAGTTCGTCGGAGAACTTGGAACACTCCTGCTCTTCTGACTCCTCGGATGGACACGAACTCCCGTGCAAAAGCAATGCTGGTGCGGCGCCTTTCCTCTCTCTCGAAGGCTGCTGGAATTAGCAAGCAAATTTCGATCAGAACTGTGTTAAAGAACACTTCTGAATTCTCTGTTTACTTGTGTTAAAAAATACTTCGTAAGCTTTCTGTGGTGGCTTCTATTACTTGTATATGTTTTTCCTTGTGAGAGAGAGGATGCCTCATATAGGCCATGCAGCAACTGCTCGGTTGCCACAAAGTTAGGGACATGGTAAAAACCACCCCGAACATGTAGCAACCGTCCATAACGTGCAAATGCACGTTCTGCTGCAAGTTGCGTCAACTGCGCGCACCCTGCGCTTCTTGCACTCCGCGCACTGAGCCACTTGCGCCACTGCGCAACCTACGCGACCTGCGCCACCTTGTGCCACTCGCGCAACGTGCGCAACGTACGCCACGCGCGCAGCCAGCGCACCCGACGCAACCTATGCACAACCTGGCGCACAACCTGTGGCGCGCAACGAGCGCAACTAAAGTGCACTATGCGCTTAGCGACGATGCTGACGTGCTAAGTGCAAAGTGCGCCAACAAAACGCTACATTACGCCTCATGAGCCCATGAGTCCGAGTCCGACTCGCTAAGCCCCTACGGGGCTTAGCTCCCATGAAAATAAATTTCCCAAGAGCAAAAAGCATAAATTCTTTCAATTGTTGATTTAGCCTTTTTTCCATTAGAAAAATAATCCCACATGGCACACCCATGTGCACCTCCACACCACATGTGCATTTCTAAACTAGCAAAGCTAATATATAGAGATACAAGTCCTTTGGTCTAGCCGATGTGGGACTAAAATTCACTTTTAAAAAGACCAAAATCCAACAATCCCCCACATATCTCTATATATGAGTATAAGTGTTCCCCACAATAACTGTCCATCATGCATTAGGAGAAATGTCGCTGACGACTTGAATCTTCCCGCATGGTTCAAACAACAGACTATAATACAAGAATGGACTAAGCCTTGAATTCTGCATCATAGCTGAAATTATTTTCAATCACATAATGTAGTTACATGTGCTTCTGGCTACACATTAAAGACCCTGTGCCAGCCTGGTTTCAGTGTATAATTTTGGACGTCTACAAGTTTACCCTCAAGAGAAGGCCTGATATCGCTTTGTCCATACACTATAGGTGAGTTCATTATAAAGAGACATGGCATAAAGCGCTTTGCGCTTCCCTTGTGGTTCTACGCCGCTATGACATGGCTTGCCGAGGCCTTACCCTGTACCAGGAACCTCATCATAGTGTCATACTACTGTAGCATGAGGCAACCGCCTCTTTGTAGTGCCAAACTACCCAGCATGAAGCCTTAGGCTGTCACGCCCCAGATCTAGAATACTGGAGAGCGGGGGCGTACATAGCCAGCTACGTATATTGAAGTGCAACCCACCTCACTATACGGTCACGGTTGTCTAGATACATGAGGGTTTAACTACAAGCCAACAGTCTCCTATGGTCATGAACAAGCCTATTGTCTCAATCTCGAGCAAGCAATAATAGCTACAAGATGTCAGAGCACCAAATATATAATAGCAAGGCGTCCCATACATTACATACTGGATGATCATGAAGCTAGTCGTACAAAATATCAAGACTAGCAAGAGTTCAGTCATACATGATCAACCCTAGGATCTGTCAATCATGTTACAGCCCGTAGGCAGACAGTAAATAAGGTGCAATACGAGCTAACACGTGCTCGCCGGCTAAACGACTCAAAAGAATAATTTTATAAATAAGTGGGAGGACAAAGAGAAACCCACTCGTTGCCAGGGTTACGCCTGGTGGTCACCATCTGGCTGGAAGACAGGTAGATCCTTTGGAGCTGCTCCGATATCTGGCCATACAAAACCAGCTGGGTCAGACCCCAGAAAGAGCAAGTGCCACAAAGGAGGCTTCACTTAGGAACTAAAACCAGCATATCATAATAGAATATTAAAGATAAATAATAACTAAAGAACAAATAATAATAGAGATAACAACAATAAACTGAGTACGAAGAAACCATTCAAGTAGCCAGGTCACAACCCTTAAACCAAACAAGGACCGGGGTTGCAGCCTTTCACCTGAATAGAAATCCGTCTCAAATACTATTGGTACAGTAAAGACAATAAATGAAGAAAGGACACAGAACTGCTCCGGGAGCCAGGTTACAACCCTTAAATCAAACAAGGACCGGGGTTGTAACCCTTCGCCTGAACAGAACTGGACTCCTGATCTTTATTGCTAAGGCCAGTATAAATAATTATGGTATTAAGATAAGGTAAAACATGACGAACATGGCATGGGGTTACAATAAGACAATAAACGAAGAGAGGATACAGAACTGCTCCGGAAGCTAGGTTACAACCCTTAAACCAAACAAAGACCGGGGGTAACACTTCGCCTGAACAGAACTGGACCCCCCATCGCTATTGTTAAGGCAAGCATCAATAATCATGTCATGTCACAATCCTGCACAGAATCAGGATAAGACTAAGCTGGAATAACTCCATCCAATCAATCACGGCCAATCAAGAGTACGACTTGATACTTTTAACTAACTAGGGTTATCACATGCCTAGTTACTAGCAAGATGCAATGAGATTATCCCAACAGCCACAAGCCCTACAGACTATCCGGTTATCCAGGTCGAATGTCCGTTTATGAAAAATGCAACACGTGACTGTGTGCTGAAAATGTGCCCTACTCGTCGGTAGGCTACAAGTCCACTGAATGCGCCCAGATAACGGGATTGCCTGTAGCTGTGAATCTCTTCATGTCTACTGAATTATTCTATTTAATTAGCCTTAGTCAATTTCAGTAGGTGTCCCTGACCGTGGTATTCAGAGGTCCCCGTCCTAGACATGATGCAAGACAGTACTTATTTATTTGTACAAACACAATCGTCCACGGTGTCCAGGTCAATCATTCTTGTCAGGTCATGTCATATTAGCCGCCGCAACAACAATTCGAGATAATCATGTCAGGTATACTTGTCATACCATGCCATGTTCAATTATCATTTCAAACATATTAGATAAATTCGTGATTATCAAGTTCATGACAAAAGACGTAGGGATATAAAATGGGCATAATATATATATATATATATATATATATATATATATATATATATATATATATATATATATATATGTATATATATATATATGTGAAAGTGTACGCCATAGGGACTCAAGTCTCTACGCGCGTACTACTACGCTAGACCGAGGGGCCTTCAAGCGTAAAGTGGCTTACGTTAGCAAGAGAAAGGTAAGATAGCTCTACGCGAGCAAGGGTACATGCGGGTGGGTTTTACGCTAGCCGGGTTTTACGCTCGCCGGGTTTTACGCTCGTAAGATTATGCACGCCAACTCTCGATCAAAGCTTTACGCGAGGGAAACTTTACGCGAGGAACACTCGGCAAACTTTACGCTCGTGAGAGCCGGCTCGAGCTTAGGGATTTTACGCTAGCCCGATTTTACGCGAGCGGGAAATTCCCGAGCGTAAAATCGATTAGCTCAGCGTAAAACGAGTACGCTTGGCACGCAATGCGTGAGCGTAAAGGGCACTACGCTAATCACGTTAAGACGTGAGCGTGAAGGCTGAATAATTCGCTGGCACGTAAAACGTGTGCGTAAAACTATATCTTCTCCATATGGCAAGGTCAACATGCGTAAAAGCTCAGGAACTCTAGGAAACTCCATCTCGGCCAGGACTTAGAGAAATTCGGCCATCCCAAAACCAAACTTGTGCCAAATCATGAGGCCTACGACATGAAACTCTTAATTCTCGAAAATAATCTATTTTAGTAGATCAAAACTAAGAGGATCGAAAATACTAGAAACTCAGATCTACAAGGGAGGAGCCACGGAATTTGAAAACACTAAATACTAAAGAGGCTTAGAATCTTGTGGAGAAGAAAATGAAACAATAAAATAGAATTTCCTTCATGAAGCAAGTTACACTTGCCTACGGTGGGGGGTTCGGTGAGGAAGAAGAAGAGGAAGAGTAGTAATGAGAAATTGAATGAAGAGAGAAAGGTGGTTGGGGTTAATAAATAGAGATGATGGTGGTAGGTAGGGGTTCTCCACTTGGTTCATGATGAACCAATTAAGCAAACCCAAGCCTAGCCGAACCAATCCCAAGGTGAACCAAGCAATGAAATGCCAAATAAACCAAGCAGGAAGACATACAATACGAGTCAAAATACGTACACATATACCAAGATACGTAATACGAGCCACAGGTATTACATAGGCTCCCTTGCGGTGTTACGTCGCAACGATATGGCTTGCAAGGCCGAGACTTTATCCCTAATCGGGTACCTCATCGTGGTGTCGTGCCACTATAACATGAGGAACTCCTCCTCTTTGTAGTGCTGACTACACCCCTCTTTATTTTAATATATAGCATTAGGCTAACTGTCTATTTGCGGTGCTATGCCGCTGTGACTTGGCTAGTAAAGCCGAGACATTACCACATGCCTGGGAACCTCATGGTGGAGTCACCCCACAGTAGCATGGAGTTTCACTCCTTGTAGTGCTGTTCTACCGTGCTTCCTATAAAGCACACCAGGCATTCACTATGCCTGAGAACTCATTAAGGCATTTAAGCCAACCTTCCCACAGGATCCGTTTTCTACAGAAAACAACAGTAGACAACAGTGGTTGTAGGTCCGTAACCACTCCATGCCCAATAGAACATATACCCACCGTTCCTGATATTCTTCCGATTAGTGGTCCTCCCTTGAACCAAAAGCTAGATGCCTAGTAGATTTCTCTTTGAACTATTAGCATAAAACTTTATGGTAGGAATACAATAATATAATATCAGAATGCCTTCAAGCCCATTTTACAAGTTGTGTCATCGACCAGCTGGCACTTGAGGCCCTTGGTGAACGGATCCGCCAGGTTCTCCTGACTCCGAACATCAATCACTGCAATAACATCTCTCTTGATAAGATCGTGTACTGCCCTGTGCTTCAACCGCATAGTCCTCTTCTTCCCGTTGAAGAGGTCATTTGATGCCACCGACGCAGTCGCCTGGTTGTCGCAGTATATCGGTATCGTCGGTATTTGTGTCCCAACCACTGGAAGATCATACATGAGCTCCCGAAGCCATTCTTCTTCCTCGACTGAGGTATCAAGTGCAAAGAACTCAGATTCCATGGATGACCACGAGAGCATAGTCTGCTTCTTCGACGTCCACGATATAGCAGCTCCACCCATTATAAAAATGAATCCACCTGTGGACCTTTCGCTCTCCAAATCTGAATATCAGCTGGCATCACTGAAGCCTTCTACTACCGTCGGATCTCAGCTGTAGTACAGTACATGTCTGAGTCTTCTTGAGATATCTCATAACCCGTTTTACAGCTTTCTAGTGTTCAACACCTGGGTTGCTCGTGAAACGATTCAGCATTCCTACGGCAAAAGTTATGTCAGGCCTTGTGGCAGTAGTAGCATACATCGAACTTCCGATTACGCTTGTATACTCCAGCTGCCTGATGCTTTCCCCTGAATTAGGCTTCAGCTTCAGATAACAACTGTACGACGTATCGATCCCAGGAAGATCCCGATACCCATAACGAGTGATCATTTTGACAGCACTAGTCTAGTATCTGTCCGAATGATTTTGATCCCTAAGATCACATCAGCTTCCCCCAAGTCCTTCATACTGAACTTGCTCGAGATGAATTTCTTTGTCTCTGTGACACAGCTCATATTCGTACCTAGGATATGCATGTCATCCACGTACAAACAAACGATCACACCTCTTCCATCACCGAACTTCGTGTAAACACACTTGTCCGTCTCGCTGACCATGTAGCCATTTGACCTTATAACTTTGTCAAATTTCTCATGCCATATCTTGGGAGCCTGTTTAAGACCGTACAAAAATTTTACCAACTTGTAAACTTTGTCTTCAAGACCCTTGACGACAAATCCTCTGGTTGTTGCATGCATATCTCTTCGGTCAGCTCGCCATTTAGGAAAGCTATTTTCACATCTATCTGATGTATCACCATCTGATGTATTACTGCAAGAGAAATCAACACTCTGATGGTGGTCATCCGGGCTACTGGAGCATACGTGTCAAAGTAGACAATCTCCTGCTTCTGAGAAAATCTCTTGGCTACCAAACTAGCCTTGAACTTGTCAATAGTTCCGTCTGTTTTCATCTTCTTCTTGAAAATCCATTTGCATCCGATGGATTTTGCTACTTCAGGAAGATCAACCAACACCCAAGTGTTATTTGAGGTGATATAATCAATTTTATTGTCAATCGTCTCCTTCCAAAAAACTGCGTCTCTGGTCTTCATCGCCTCATCATAGGTAAGCGGATCAGCTTCCACATGATAGGTGACAAAGTCACTTCCGAAGTCCTTCGGCCTCCTCATACGCTTAACTGACGGCTCAGCTTGTTCTGGTTCAATCGTTGTTTCAACAACAACATCTTTTTGGACCACATCTTCATTGAAGACGTCAGTTTCCTGCGCACCCTCTTTGTTCTCCGGTACATCCGCAAGAACAATATTCTTGTGCCTTGCAAATTTGTCTTCAAAATATTCTGCGTCGCAAGATTCAATGATATAATTTGACTCAATATCAAAAAATCTCCGAGCATCACTCTTCTCGACATACCTCAAGAAGATCGTCTTAGTAGTCCTTGTCCCAAGCTTCCGAATCTTCAGATCTGAAAGCTTGACATATGCCAGACACCCCCACACTCGAATGACATTCAAGTTAGGCCTGACCTTGAACCAGAGTTCATGAAGAGTAACGACTGAAGTTGCATGAGGCACTCTATTTAGAATAAAAGTGGCCGTCAATGCAGCTTCTCCCCAGTAGCACTTAGGAAGGCCAGCAGTCAACAACATTGAGTTAATTATTTTTGTTAACGTTCTGTTCTTCCTCTCTGCTACTCCGTTTGATTGAGGAGAGTACAGAGCCGTAGTATCATTGACAATTTCATGTTCTTTACAGAATGATGCGAATTCATGAGACCTGTACCCCCCCACCTCGATCACTTCTTATTCTTTTGAGTTGTTGTCCAGTCTGTCGCTCAGCTTCGGCTCTGAACTCCTTGAACTTCTCGAACGCTTCATCTTTAGCCTTCAGCAAGTAGACGAACGCATACTTTGAGAAGTCATCGATGAAGGTTATGAAATATTTCATCCCGACCTTTGTAGAGAACTGTTTGAAGTCACAGATATCAGAGTGTACCAACTCTAGAAGATATGTACTTCGATTAACCCGAAGAAAGGGTTTACTTGTGATCTTTGTTTGAGCACAAACTTCACATTTCTCTACCTTACCCCCATACTTGGAGATAAGTCATAGACTAGACATTCTGTTTATTCGTTTACAATGAACATGTCCTAGCCTATTATGCCACAACTCAAGAGTATAAGCAGAAGGAGTGATTGTATTAATTATATTAATTACATTGGACTGATTCACAAGCTGAATCTTGAACATTCCTTTGATAAAAAAAGCTTTTTCGAAATATGTTCCCTTGATAGACATCACCATCTGGCCAGCATTGATGTCCATCCTGAGGTCTGCGTTGCATAGTAGGCCTCCTGAGATCAGGTTCTTGGCGATATTAGGTACGTGTTTCACGCCTTGAAGCGTCAAAGACTTCTCCGAAGTCAGCTTCAACACCATCGTCCCGATCCCGAGCACTTCAGCTTGTGCCTGGTTCGCCATCATAACCACTTCAGAAGTAGGTGTGTAGGTGGTGAACCACTCCTTACTGGAGCAGACATGGCAGGAGGCTCCAGCGTCTACCCACCATTCAGAGTCAGTCCTTACCGCATCAACCTGCATAATCATAGCAATAATGTCAGTAATCATAGATACCTTACTAGGCTCTTCTTTATCTGATTGCTTGGTCTTTGCTTTGCATTCACTTTTGAAGTGGCCCTTCTTGCCACACTTGAAATAAGGCATCTGAGACTTTGCCTTCTTTCGCTTGAAGGAAGTCCCCTTCATGTTCAAATTGTTAGGGTCCTTCTTCTTGCTGTGGGAAGCCGCCTGCTTTCCCCTTGGTTCCTTGGTATGAATCAGATTGGCGTTAGCCAATTACTTGGATATGGTGTCCACCTTCAGTTGAGCCCGCATTTGGTCCTCAACATAGATTTCCTGCAAGAGATCTTCAAGGCTGATCTCAAACTTCTTCCTATGCATGTTTGCATAGAACTTACTCCACCCAGCGGGGAGCTTTGAGACAATCCCTCCAACAACAAACTTGTCAGGGAGGGGCATCGCCTCGTCTTCCAACTTCTGTCGCAGCTTCAGAAATTTTTTTACCTGCGACAACATGGACTGTTCGTCCTCAAAGAGCCATTTGTGATATTTTTCAACCACAAATATCTTGCTCATGTTATTTTCTTCTTCGTATAGTTTCTCCAGAGACTCCCATATGTCTCTGTCAATTAGTTTTTTATGTAAAATTCTGCTAGAGAATCCTCCATAGCATTCAGGATAAGCAGCCTGTAAATGCTATTCTTCCTTCTTCACTTGGCCTGAAGTTTAGTAGCCGCAGCGATTGCAGCAGTAGACCCATTATCTGGAACAGTAGGTTCCTCTTCAAGAAGCACGTGATCAACGTCTCTGAGTTGAAGAGTGAGATAAACCTTCCTCTTCCAGACTTGATAATGCTCTCTATCAAACTTTTCTAACTTACAAAAGTCAGTGTCGAGGAGTGAAGCATTAAAGTTTTCTATCGTAGTAATAAAGCTTTGAGATTGTTAGTGCTGGGGCACAATTTTTTGATGGAAAAACTTGAGAATATGAAACGATTGTAAAGACAATGTTTCAAATCAACACTTCAAGGAATGTGATCATGAATTACGAGAATCTAAAAAGATTTCGTAATCATCAGTAATCGATCGTAGTACTTCTAAAAAGAAGATACAATCAGAATTACTGGCAGCAAAGAAGAAGGTGACTGGCGAAAGATGGAAGAACTCCTGCTGAAGTGAATAATCACCGTTGCTCAAAGCTTTATTCGCCCTACACGAACAGCTTCCAGGAACCAGCAAGTTCGTCAGAGAACTTGAAACACTCTTGCTCTTCTGACTCCTCGGATGAACACGAACTCCCGTACAAAAGCAATGCTGGTGCGGCGCCTTTCCTCTCTCTCGAAGGCTGCTGAAATTTGCAAGCAAATTTTGATCAGAACTGTTTTAAAGAACACTTCTGAATTCTTTGTTTACTTGTGTTAAAAAATACTTCGTAAACTTTCTGTGGTGGCTTCTATTACTTGTATATGTTTTTCCTTGTCAGAGAGAGAATGCCTTATATAGGCCCTACAACAACTGCTTGGTTGCCACAAAGTTAGGGACATGGTAAAAACTATCTCGAACATGTAGCAACCGTCTAGAACGTGCAAACGCACGTTCTGCTGCAAGTTGCGCCAATTGCGCGCACCCTGCGCTCCTTGCACTCCGCGCACTGAGCCACTTGCGCCAATCTGTGCCACTGCACACAGCGCTACTGCGCAACCTGCGCGACCTACGCCATCTTGCGCCACTCGTGCAACGTGCGCAACGTGCGCCACACGCGTAGCCAGCGCACCCAGTACAACCTGTGCGCAACCTGGCGTGCAACCTGTGGCGCGCAACGTGGCAGCGCAACGAGCGCAACTAAAGCGCACTATACGCCTAGCGATGATGCTGACATGCTAAGTGCAAAGTAAACCAACAAAATGCCACATTACGCCGCATGAGCCCATGAGTCCGAGTCCGAGTCCGAGTCTGAGTCGCTAAGCCCCTACGTGGCTTAGCTCCCATGGAAATAAATTTTCCAAGAGCAAAATGCATGAATGCTTTCAATTGTTGATTTAACCTTTTTCCCATTAGAAAAATATCCCTACATAGCATACCCATGTGCACCTCTATACCACATGTGCATTTCTAAACTAGCAAAGCTAATATATAGAGATACAAGTCCTTTGGTCTAGCCGATGTGGGACTAAATTTCACTTTGAAAAAGACCAAAACCCAATAATCCCCCACATATCTCTATATATGAGTATAAGTGTTTCCCACAGTAGCTGTCCATCATGTATTAGGAGAGATGTCGCTGACGACTTGAATCTTCCCGCATGGTTCAAACAAAAGACTATAATACAAGAATGGACTAAGCCTTGAATTCTGTATCATAGCTAAAATTCTTTCCACTCATATATTGTAGTTACATGTGCTTCTGGCTACACATTAAAGATCCTGTGCCAGCCTGGTTTCAGTGTATAATTTTGGGCGTCTACAAGTTTACCCTCAAGAGAAGGCCTGATATCTCTTTGTCCATACACTATAGGTGAGTTCATTATAAAGAGACATGGCATAAAGTGCTTTGCGCTTCTCTTGCGGTGCTACATCGCTATGACATGGCTTAAAGTCGAGGCCTTACCCCGTACAGGAAACCTCATCGTAGTGTCATACTACTGTAATATGAGACAACCGCCTCTTTTTAGTGCCAAACTACCCAGCATGAAGCCTTAGGCTCCCTTGCGGTGTTACGTCGCAACGACATGGCTTGCAAGGCTGAGGCTTTATCCCTAACCGGGTACCTCATGTGGTGTCGTGCCACTGTAACATGAGAAACTCCTCCTCTTTGTAGTGATAACTACACCCCTCTTTATTTTAACATACAGCATTAGGCTAACTGCCTATTTGCGGTGCTACGTCGCTGTGACTTGGCTAGCAAAGCCGAGACATTATCCCATGCCTGGGAACCTCATGGTAGAGTCACCCCACAGTAGCATAGAATTTTACTCCTTGTAGTACTGTTCTATCGTGCTTCTTGTAAAGCACATCAGGCATTCATTATGCCTGAGAACTCATTAAGACATTTAAGCCAACCTTCCCATAGGATCCGTTTTCTGCAGAAAACAACAGTAGACAATAGTGGTTGTAGGTCCGTAACCTCTCCATGCCCAATAGAACATGTACCCTCCGTTCCTGATATTCTTCCACTTAGTGGTCCTCCCTTGAACCAAAAGCTAGATGCCTAGTAGATTTCTCTTTGAACTATTAGCATAAAACTTTATGGTAGAAATACAATAATACAGTATCAGAATGCCTTCAAGCCCATTTTACAAGTTGTGTCATCGACCAGCTGGCGCTTGAGGTCCTTGGTGAACGGATCCGCCAGGTTTTTCTGACTCCGAACATCAATCACTGCAATAACACCTCTCTTGATAAGTTCGTGTACTGCCCTGTGCTTCAACCGTACAGTCCTCTTCTTTCTGTTGAAGAGGTCATTTGATGCCACCGCCGCAGTCGCCTGGTTGTTGCAGTACATCGGTATCGCCAGTATTTGTGCCACAACTACTGGAAGATCATACATGAGCTCCCGAAGACATTCTGCTTCCTCGGCTGCGGTATCAAGTACAAATAACTCAGATTCTATGGATGAATGCGAGAGCATAGTCTGCTTCTTTGACTTTCACGATATAGCAGCTCCACCCATTATGAAAATGAATCCACCTGTGGACCTCTCGCTCTCCAAATCTGAGCATCAGCTGGCATCACAGAAGCCTTCCACTACCGGCGGATCTCCGCTGTAGTACAATACATATGTCTGAGTCTTCTTGAGATATCTCATAACCCGTTTCACAGCTTTCCAGTGTTCAATACCTGGGTTGCTCGTGAAACGACTCAGCATTCCCACGATGAAAGCTTTATCAGGCCTTGTGGCAGTAGTAGCATACATCAAACTTTCGCTTACGCTTGTATACTCCAGCTGCCTGACGCTTTCTTCTGAATTAGGCTTCAGCTTCAGATTACACCTGTACGGCGTATCAATCCCAGGAAGATCCCGATACCCATAACGAGTGATCATATTCTCAATATAATGAGACTGTGACAGCGCTAGTCCAGTGTCTGTCCGGATGATTTTGATCCCTAAGATCACATCAGCTTCCCCCAAGTCCTTCATACTGAACTTGCTCGAGATGAATTTCTTTTTTTCCGTGACACAGCTCATATCCGTACCTAGGATAAGCATGTCATCCACGTACAGACAAACGATCACACCTCTTCCATCAGCAAACTTCTTATAAACACACTTGTCCGTCTCGCTGACAATGTAGCCATTTGACCTTATAACTTTGTCAAATTTCTCATGCCACGTCTTGGGAGCCTGTTTAAGACCGTATAAAGATTTCACCAACTTACAAACTTTGTCTTCAAGACCCTTGACGACAAATCCCTATGGCTGTTGCATGTATATCTCTTCGGTCAGCTCGCCATTTAGGAAAGCCATTTTTACATCCATCGATGTATCACCATCTTATGTATTGCTGCAAGAGCAATCAACACTCTGATGGTGGTCATCCGAGCTACTGGAGCATACATGTTAAAGTAGTCAATCCCCTGCTTCTGAGAAAACCCCTTGGCTACCAACCTAGCCTTGAACTTGTCAATAGTTCCGTCTTCTTTCATCTTCTTCTTGAAGATCCATTTGCATCCGATGGATTTTGCTCCTTCAGGAAGATCAACCAACACCCAAGTGTTATTTGAGGTGATAGAATCAATTTCATTGTCAATCGCCTCCTTCCAGAAAATTGTATCTCTGGTCTTTATCGTCTCATCATAGGTAAGCGGATCAGCTTCCACATGATAGGTGACAAAGTCACTTCCGAAGTCCTTCGGCCTCCTCATACGCTTAGCTGACGGCTTAGCTTGGTCTGGTTCAATCGTTGTTTCAACAACAACATCTTCTTGGACCACATCTTCATTGAAGACTTCAGTTTCCTGCATACCCTCATTGTTCTTCGGTACATCCGCAAGAACAATATTCTTGTGCCTTGCAAATTTGTCTTCAAATATTCTGTGTCACGAGATTCAATGATATGATTTGACTCAATATCAAGAAATCTCTGAGCATCACTCTTCTCGGCATACCTCAAGAAGATCGTCTTAGTAGTCCTTGTCCCAAGCTTCTGAATCTTCAGATCTGGAAGCTTGACATATGCCAGACACCCCCATACTCGAATGACATTCAAGTTAGGCCTGACCTTGAACCAGAGTTCATGAGGAGTAATGTCTGAAGTTGCATGAGGCACTCTATTTAGAATAAAAGTGGCCGTCAATACAGTTTCTCCCCAGTAGCACTTAGGAAGACCAGCAGCCAACAATATTGAGTTAATCATTTCTGTTAACATTCTATTCTTCCTCTCTGCTACTCCGTTTGATTGAGGACCATGTTCTTTGCAGAACGATGTAAATTCATGAGACCTGTACTCCCCACTTCGATCACTTCTTATTCTTTTGAGTTGTTGTCCAGTCTGCCGCTCAGCTTCGGCTCTTAACTTCTTGAACTTCTCGAACGCTTTGTCTTTAGCCTTCAGCAAGTAGACGAACGCATACTTTGAGAAGTCATCGATGAAGGTTATAAAATACTTCATCCCGGCCTTTGTAGAGAACTGTTTGAAGTTACAGATATCAGAGTGTACCAACTCTAGAAGATCTGTACTTTGATTAACCCGAGGAAAGGGTTTTCTTGTGATCTTTATTTGAGCACAAACTTCACATTTCTCTACCTTACTCCCACACTTGAAGATAAGTCCTAGACTAGACATTCTATTTATTCGTTTATAATGAACATGTCCTAGCCTATTATGCCACAACTCAAGAGTATAAGCAGAAGGAGTGATTGCATTAATTACATTAATTATATTGGACTGATTCATAAGCTGAATCTTGAACATTCCTTCGGTAAAAAATGCCTTCCCAAAATATATTTCCTTGATAGACATCACCATCTGGCCAGCATTGATTTCCATCATGAGGCCTGCGTTGCATAGTAGGCCTCCTGAGATCAGGTTCTTGGCGATAGTAGGTACGTGCTTCACGCCTTGAAGCGTCAAAGACTTCCCTGAAGTCAGCTTCAACACCACCGTCCTGATCCCGAGCACTTCAGCTTGTGCCTGGTTCGCCATCATAACCACTTCAGAAGTAGGTGTGTAGGTGGTGAACCACTCCTTACTGGAGCAAACATGGCAGGAGGCTCCAGTGTCTACCCACCAGTCAGAGTCAGTCCTTACCGTATCAACCTGCGTAATCATAGCAACAACGTCAGTGATCATAGATACCTTACTAGGCTTTTCTTGCTCTGATTGCTTGGTCTTTGCTTTGCATTCACTTTGAAGTGGCCCTTCTTGCCATATTTGAAACAAGGCATCTGAGACTTTGCCTTCTTTCGCTTGAAGAAAGTCTCCTTCACGTTCAAATTGTTAGGGTCCTTCTTCTTGCTGTGGGAAGTCGCCTGCTTTCCCCTTGGTCCCTTGGTATGAACCAGATTGGCGTTAGCCAATTGCTTGGACATGGTGTCCACCTTCAGTTGAGCCCGCATTTGATCCTCAACATAGATTTCCTGTAAGAGATCTTCAAGGCTGATCTCAAGTTTCTTCCTCTGCATGTTTACATAGAACTTACTCCACCCAGTGGAGGGCTTTGAGACAATCCATCCAACAACAAACTTGTCAGGGAGGGGCATCGCCTCATTTTCCAACTTCTGTCGCAACTTCAAAATTTTTTTTACTTGCGGCAACATCGACTTCTCGTCCTTAAAGAGCTATTTGTGATATTTTTCAACCATAAATATCTTGCTCCTGTTCTTTTCTTCTTCGTACAGCTTCTCCAGAGACTCCCATATGTCTCTGGCAATTAGTTTTTTACTGTAAGATTCTGCTATAGAATCCTCCATAGCATTCAGGATAAGCAGCCTACAAATGCTATTCTCCCTTCTTTATTTGGCCTGAAGTTTAGTAGTCGCAGCGATTGCAACAGCAGACCCAGTATCTGGAACAGTAGGTTTCTCTTCAAGAAGCACGTGATCAACGTCTCTGAGTTGAAGAGTGAGATAAACATTCCTCTTCCAGACTTGATAATGCTCTCCATCAAACTTTTCTAACTTACAAAAGTCAGTGTTGAGGAGTGAAGCATTAAAGTTTTCCATCGTAGCAATAAAGCTTTGAGATTGTTAGTGCTGGGACATAATTTTTTGATAGAAAAACTTGAGAATATGAAACGATTGGAAAGATAATTTTTCAAATCAACACTTCACTGAAGGTGATCCTGAATTACGAGAATCTAAAAAGATTTCATAATCATCAGTAATCGATCGTAGTACTTCTAAAAAGATGATACAATCAGAATTACTGGCAGCAATGAAGAAGGTGACTGGCGAAAGATGGAAGAACTCCTGCTGAGGTGAATAATTACCGTTGCTCAAAGCTTTATTCGCCCTATACGAACAACTTCCAGGAACCAACAAGTTCATCGGAGAACTTGGAACACTCCTGCTCTTCTGACTCCTCAGATGGATGCGAACTCCCGTGCAAAAGCAATGCTGGTGTGGCACCTTTCCTCTGTCTCGAAGGCTGCTGGAATTCGCAAGCAAATTCCGATCAGAACTGTGTTAAAGAACACTTCTGAATTCTCTGTTTACTTATGTTAAAAAATACTTCATAAACTTTTTGTGGTGGCTTCTATTACTTGTATATGTTTTTCCTTGTGAGAGAGATGATGCCTTATATAGGCCCTGCAGCAACTGCTCGGTTGCCACAAAGTTAGGGACATGGTAAAAACCACCCCGAACATGTAGTAACCGCCCACAACGAGCGCAACTAAAGCGCACTATGCGCCTAGCGACGATGCTGACGTGCTAAGTGCGCCAACAAAACGTCACATTACGCCTCATGAGCCCATGAGTCCGAGTCGTTAAGCCCCTACGGGACTTAGCTCGCATAGAAATAAATTTTCCAAGAGCAAAAAGCATGAATGCTTTCAATTGCTGATTTAGCCTTTTTTCTATTAGAAAAATAACCCAACATGGCACACCCATGTGCACCTCTACACCACATGTGCATCTCTAAACTAGAAAAGCTAATATGTAGAGATACAAGTCCTTTGGTCTTGTAACACCCAATTTTTCAGATGAGGATAATTTTAAAATTTTGAAATTTTAATTATTAATTATTGATATTTGATTCACATTATGATTTTTAGTGATTTTTAATAATTTTTAAACTATTTAAGAATTGATTTTAGTCATGACTTGTGATTTTGATGTGCTGCTAGTGAAACCTGAGAGACTGCATGACCTAGAGCCTAACCATGTCAATAGGATGTATAATTATCATTTTTAGCCTAGGGGTAGTTTGTTCATTTTGACTTATTTGAATTATTGGTGATTTGTTGAATTGGTGAATTCCAGTTTGACTTTGACTTGTTGAGACCTAGTGGACTAGCCTAGAACCTAACCCTAGCCATGGTGACCCTAGTCTAACTTGAGTTAACTTATTTTAGTCATTAGAGAATAGTTTTAGAATGAGGGGATTTGGTTTAGTGGATTTTAGTCATGGCTTGTGAATTCATGAAATGACTTATGACTCAATGGTTTAATTGATCATGACTTAAGCCCATAGGCCATTTAGTGAACCCTAACCCTAATTATTGAACCTAAGAGCAGCCACATAGGGATTCCCACCCTATTTAAACACTTGTTCATTAGGGCTTGCATCTTTTTATCATTCCTACACTTGGAGAAAAGAGAGGTATTCTTCCCCCTTCCAAAAATTCCCATTTATTCATTTGATCTCCTTTTTCATCCTAGTCTTTTGCATTAGGTTCTAATTTTTGTATATTTAATATTTCTGGAGGTTAATCTCAGTTTTGGGCTCAATTGGAACATTTGGCCATCAAGAGGAACACCCCCCATTTGGAGCTTTCTTACAATTTTGCACCTATAGGTAAAACTCCTCAAATTGATTTAAATTTCTGTTTTCTTTACATTTAGGGCTAGATCTAGGAGTCCCCTAGGTGTCCCTGAAATTTGGGTAAATTTTGTGTCCGTTTGGTGTCCGTATCGGACACGTGTCGTATGGTATGTTAGGTGTTCGACGAAATGCCTCAATGGATTGAATGTTAATGTTTTTCAAAACAAATTATATATTTGGATAGCTCTTGATGTGTACATTAATTTTGTTGAGCACTGAGTTAGTTTTTATGCACTTTTCGTGTCCAAATCGAACATGTACCGCACGCACGACACTGCGCACAGGCCCGTGCGGCTGTCCTGCTGTTCGAGCGCCTTTGCGGACACGACATGACACGAGACACCACATAAATTGGTGTGTGGGTGCGGGCACTGAATGACAGGACCCCCATAAAATTTTGTGGGTCCTTGTTGTCTGTGCATGAAGAAAACGAGGCTGCACTGTCTCGTGCCTGCTCGTGCACGCTGTGTGTGTCCCCTTCATATCGGGGCTGACACAGGACACGATACTCCACCAGGACATATGAAATTTGGTGAGGAGATGGGTCCCATATCTGACTCGACCCTCACCAAGTTTCGTGGCACTTGGTTGCGAGTCGAGGAAGTTCTCGCGCTCGCACCGAAATGCCCTGACATGCGCACACGCGATTTCGAGCCACTGATACGGCTTCGAAACTAGGACACGACACATCTTAGGGTTCATGCAGGCACTTGGACACGTCCCCCTAGTCTAGGTAGACACATGGGCATGACCACAACTTGTGTCGTGCAACGTGTCGTGTCATAGCTCACTCTGCACCTCAGCACGAGGATTTTTCTGAGCTGACTCATTTCTGTGTTGATTTCTGTTTGGACACGTTCGTGTCCAATTTCCTGGACACGAACACATCCCCCACAACCTGTGTAATGTTTACCTACCCACTGCACACCTTGCTTGTTGATTTATTGGTTTTCTTTCGAATTTAAGGGTCGTTTGCACTATTCACTGATACCATGTAGGTATTTCGAAAACTGAACTTTTCTTTCCTTTTTAAACTGAATGATTAGTGTTTAATTGACATGTTTAATCCCCTAACATGTGTATTAGTTCCTACTAAGTGGTTTTTGCAAGTTAGATTAGGTTTTCATTGTGGAAATGAGTTTTCGAATGGGCATGTGGACTGCTGGGTTCAGCTCCTTCCCACTGTTGAATAATCTGAACTTTTCCCTTTTTTCTACTGTTATGAATGATGTTAATTGCCAAATAAATTCCAACATATTGATTTAGTTACTGAATTAATTGGATTATAGTTGTGTTAGAGAATTTAGGTTTTTGTGTGGGTTGGGGACTTCATGAAAAAAAAACTGTTATTGATTGCACTGTTTTTTCCTATTTTCTTGATTTGGATTTTCAGAAATATGTTGGAAATGGAATGAAGGGACTGAGTTTGCCACATTGCCTGAGATTTAATCTCAGTTTTATGTGCATTGTTCAAATCCTATCTACCTATCCACATTGACACATTATACACTCTTTTTATTTTTCTGATACTTATTTCCATCCTTTAAAAAAAACTGAATTGATGCTTCATTTCATATTGATTCATGAACATTGTAATACTTATTTTATTTTCTATTCCCAACTGAGTTTAGGTCTACTGATTTCTGAAATTAAATGGGGTTATGGTTGTGTTGGGATAGGTAAGGGAGTTCACAGTGGGTATAAAACTGTCATTACCTGATTTTCCCACACATACACTTTCCTATCTAAATTTTGAGAAAACAGGAACACTCTAGCTTGGGTTGTATACATACTATTCACACACCCTCCACACATGTATACACACAGATTTTCTTTCCTGCACCTTTGACACACACTTTGTAATGATTGAAACTCCTATATATCACACTGATTTCTGTCACACACCCTATCCTAAGCCCTGCCACACATACAAGTACACACACCCCCCTAATGTAGAGGTCAACTGCCACACCCACATGGTCCTAACTATCAACTGAATTGAAATGTTCTCACTAATTCCCAGTCTATTGAACTGTCACTCAAGCACTCACTCCCTACACACATTGACTGAAATCTGAAACTGAGAACATGGTGTTCTCCTACACTCACACACATTTCACATCCATAAAATCTCTACCTCTTGTTTAGGCCTAGGACTTTGCAATCCATCCTTACATTAGTTAGCTCATTCTTTATTGTTTAGGTTCTGTTGCATATATGTGACTGAACACATGTATGAGGCTCTAATGTATGCATTATATTATGATTTGGGTTGAGTTGAGAACTGCCTTAATTCATTTGTCCCCTTGGTGTAGCTATATGTAGTATATACTTATGTAATGTGATACCCTATTCTATGTTATTGGCTATGTGAGTTGGGGCTAAGGTAGTTTGGGATAAGGTTGGAGATACTTATATCTATATGTGATTAGCATATGGTATTGGAAGAGGTAGGATGAGTAGCAACTGGCAGTGGTGTTGTAAGCCTAGAGTTCTATACCCCCATAGATGACAATATGGATATACATATGGGTTTGGGTGTTGTGCATAAGTTTTGGGTAGGTTATATCATGCTTGAGCTATAGGATATGTAGGAAATGTTATGGTATTGTTAGGAATTAGAAGATTAGCCTTGTATCCTAGTTAACCAATACCTAGACATGGACTCTTAGACCAGTTTGACCAATAGTGGACCATTTGGCTAGGATTGACCAAATTGACTTTATTGACCTAGTTTGACTAGAGTATTGTCTTGGGTTGACCCAGAGTTGACCAATTTTGACTTGGACCTAGTTTGACCTAGACAGTTGACCAAGTTTGACTTAGAGTTGACTTTGACCTACTTTGACCTAGAAATTATGTAGATTGCATCATAAACATCATTTACCTTATTTTAAACATATTATAACCTGTACTGCTCTATTTAGGACATTGTGACTCTGGTGCAGGCATCTGATATTACACTATTCTTCTCAGATTAGCAGGCGAGTACATTATCTGATAGTTATCTCATTTACTTATCAATTACTGTACTTCAGTTCTAGTTAGTTGTATGCGATTCTCTGTTACAACACGTGTAGATATTTCTGGATTCATGTCTACGACACACTTTTATTTCTGGCCTCTATTACTGGTATCATCTCTATTACTGGAATCACCTACTGGAATCATTTAACTGGAATTATTTTACTGGAATCATTTACTGGTATCATTATATTTTGGCTGGACTCATCTTGAATCATTGTGTCGGAATTCTGGATTCACTTGCTGGGCGGGAAAATATTGGAATAGGCATGTGAACATACCCAAATACTGGAACCACTCCCTTGGAATTATACTGGAATGATAGCCATCTCACACCCGGCCAGGTGTGTGATGTGCCGTATTACCTACAGCCGTTCACATGTCGATCCCGATATTTTAAAACACACTGCTAGAGTATAGGCTGGACTCACCCTGGAATCGTTGATCACTATAACTGGAATCATCCCTTACTGGATTCATCTTGTATTAGATTCATCCCGTACTGGATTTATATAGGTTTTACAATGGTTTACATTTTCTGTCTGGACTTTATATCATATTACCCTGGTTCAGCTAGTTCTATTTTACAGTCTTCATTGCTATGATTCTTCTCTTTTTTAGTTATTTTCTTTCCTTGCACTCTATTTGTCTTCTTACCATCACCTGAATATAAACTGCCATTTTTATCAATATAACTGTCTATAACTGCTGTATAGTTCTCTGTCATTTACTTGGATTTTCTAGATGAGATGTGCTCGTTCCTGTCCTGACTGGACCTGTTGAAAATTTTACAGATGACTGCACTGAGGACACAGCCCTACATGTTACAGACCAAGAGATGGCTTAGCTACCTATGGCCCCGACACTTAGGAGTGATCGGGAGTTTAGCTAGTCTGTCTTGTTTTAGTTTTCCTGTTTAGAACTGGAGTTGTATATAGAGATTTGAGACTTGAGATGTATTTGAGATTGTTTGAGTTTGTTGTTATTTTATTAGTAGTTTTGTTGTCTTCAAATTCTTAGTTATATTTCGGTGTTATTTTATCGTGCTTAGACTGTGATTGAGTTACACCATATCTTATGCTTGTCCTCCGTTCGGAGTTGAGATTTGGCAAGTACAATATATAATTGCGTGAGTTGTTGATTAGATAGTAACCTAGGACCGCGTTCTACCGCCGACCCTGCGGCGTAGGCTGGACGTTGTTACGTGCTCGTACCCTCTCAGTGGGTGCGGGTCGTGACATGTCTAGCCGATGTGGGACTAAAATTCACTTTGAAAAAGACCAAAACCCAACAATCAATGCATTCCAGTTCAATGCAAGGAAAATAAGCTTTGCCTACAGATGTTCCTATACACATTGCAAAGATTGTAGAAATCTTAATTCATTATCAAACTTGTAAGAAGTATATATATATATATATATATATATATATATATATATATATATATATATATATATATATATATATCTCGCAATTTGCTAGTTGAGTACTTATAGCTGCTGGTTGGATTTGCACATAAGAAGAGCAAACCTTACTGAGATACACACAATATTTATTGGTACAACAAACATATATATAGTTTCCAGTGCTGAATGAATTAAGCAAGGAAAGATCACTGATCAATATCCTCTGATATGATTGATAGTTCTGTAAAAGAAGAGCCGGTGGCGCCGGAATATTGTTGAATAGAGATGGGCAGAGAGTTTGATAGGAAAGGCTTTGGTGGCATCGGCAACGCACTGCATCCGCATTCAAGGAAGGAATCACTTTCCCACATTGAAGTATTTATTTTTCTTTCCAAATTCCTTGGCATTGCCAAACATCGGAAAGAAAAATCAATAGGAATTAAAGTTTTTCAAAGGAAAGGAAATGACGAGGAATTGATTTCCTTTCCCTTCCATTCCTCGAACCAAACGAGGCCTTATATCATAAAGCTTTGATATGCAGTGTTTCTTGGTAGCATTAATACTGTGCGTTTGATTGCAAGACGGAAAATATATGGAAAATAAATTAATTCCATGGAATTATTTTTCTAGGGAAATTTTTTCAGGAATTTAAAATTTTTTTTATAGAAAACTTAATTTGGGTGTTTGATTGTCATTATTTTCCACGAAAAATAGTTATTTTTTCATGGAAAA
The DNA here is from genome assembly GCA_029216955.1 of Iris pallida. Classification (NCBI taxonomy): domain Eukaryota; kingdom Viridiplantae; phylum Streptophyta; class Magnoliopsida; order Asparagales; family Iridaceae; genus Iris; species Iris pallida. Next base: position 1,923,503 of record JANAVB010029818.1, on the reverse strand, counting down.
TGATATTTTCCTATGGGTTGGACAAATTTCATTTCCCACCATTCTAAAAGAAAATATGGGAAATGATAGTTTTTTGGAAAATAATTTCATGGAAAATATAAACTATCAAACACTACAATTTGGTGGAAAATTTGTGATGAAAATATTTTTCATGAAAAAAAAGCCCAATCAAACACAGCCGCATTGAAGAGATCTTCCACAATATAGATCACTCTTTCCAAATCGGACTGCTGAAAAGTCTTGATTAGTAACGTGTTCCATGTTAAAGATCAGCTAACACAAAATTTGTCATAAATTTGAGGAAAAATTGTTAATTTAGTGCACCTCAGCTAAAAATATACGTACGTATAAGTATGTCTGTTAATTAATCGATGCATTCCAGTTCAATGCAAGGAAAATAAACTTTGCCTACAGTTGTTCCTACACACATTGCAAAGGTTGTAGAAATCTTAATTCATTATCAAACTTGTAAGAAGTATACATATAGCAATTGCAATTTGCTAGCTGAGTACTTATAGCTGCTGGTTGGATTTGCACATAAGAAGAGCAAATCTTACTGAGATACACACAACATTATTGCTACAACAAACATATATATAGTTGGCTTAATTGCACTTTGCTACCCTCAACTATTATCATTTTTCAACTTTGTACCCTAAACTATTTTTTGTAACAATTTGGTACCCAGATGTTATTTTGGACTAAAATGCCCCTACCCCTACCCCCCTGCACGCTCCGGCCGCCCCCCCCTGCTCACTCCGGCCGCCCCCCCCTGCTAGCTCCGCCCTCCCCCCCCCCCCGCCCCCCACTCCCCCCCCCCCCCCCCCCCCCCTCTCGCTCCGGCCGCCCGCCCGCCCCCGCCTCTCCCCTAGGCCGCGGCAGCACGGGAGGAGGGGGGCTGGGGAGGGAGGGCGGGGCGGGAGGCGGGGCAGGGGGTGGCCGAAGCTAGCAGGGGGGGGGGGGGTGGGGGGCGGGGGGGGGGGGGGGGGGGGCGGAGCTAGCAGGGGGGGTGGGGCGGCCAGAGCTAGCAGGGGGGGTTGGCCGGAGTGGGGACGGGGGTGGAGGGAAGGAAGAGGGAAGGGCATTTTCGGAATATTTGAAAAATTAGGTATCAAGTTGAAAAAAAATAATAGTTGAGGTACCAATTTGTTACGAAAAAAAGTTTATGGTATCAAGTTGAAAAAACGGAATAGTTGAGGGTAGCAAAGTGCAATTAAGCCTATATAGTTTCCAGTGCTGAATGAATTAAGCAAGGAAAGATCACTGATCAATCCTCTGATATGATTGATAGTTCTGTAAAAGAAGAGCCGGTGGCGCCGGAATATTGTTGAATAGAGATGGGAAGAGAGTTTGATAGGAAAGGCTTTGGTGGCATCGGCAACGCATCTACATCATCTTCTTCTAGCATCTCTATAACTCTGCTCATCGACGGACGATCCGACGGTCTCATCTGAATGCACCACAACCCCACCTTACACAGCTTCCTTTCCATGCCGTCGATCTCGACGTGACATATCTTGAGTCCCAATTCCATTTTCTCCAGCCGGTCATAGATCCACGAAGGGTAGTAAACCTGGCTGGAATTGTCTGCTCTCCGGTTCACATTCCTCCTCCCCCCTGCCATCTCCATAAGTAGCATCCCGAAGCTGTAGACGTCGGACTTGTAAGATATCACTCCGAAGCTCCTTGAAACCTGTTCTGGAGCTATGTATCCTATCGTCCCTCTCGCAGCACTCATGGACACCAGGCTACAGTCCTTTGGATACAGCTTCGCTAGACCGAAATCCGAAAGCTTCGGGACGAAGCCGTGGTCTAGTAGGATGTTTTGGGGCTTGATATCGAAATGTAGGATTCTCATATCGCACCCTCGATGTAAGTAGTCGATTCCCTTGGCCACCGCCAGAGCTATCTGGTTGAGCTTCTCCATGGTGAAATACCTACCATTCGAGGAGGAGAATATGTACTTGTCCAGCGATCCGTTAGGCATGTATTCGTAGACGAGAGCCCTCTTTGTCCCCTCCGAGCAGAAGCCGACGAGGCGGACGATGTTCAGGTGGTGTATCCTACCGACGGTAGAGACTTCGTTGATGAAATCCTCCCCGTTGCAGCTGCCGGAGTTGTCTAACAACATCTTCACCGCAACCAGGTGGCCTCCTGCAGGGAGTCTCCCTTTGAAGACCGAACCGAACCCTCCCTGTCCTAGTTTGTCTCTGAAGTTGTCGGTCATCCTGACGAGTTGCAGGTAGGAATATCTCGCAGGTGAGAGCTTCCCTTGGTTTTGTAGGAACTTCTCGACCAGGTCGATGGGCACGTACGACCTCCAAGACTTGTAGGCGAGGAACACGAGAACGGTCACCGGTGCAACTATAAACCTTATAATACACTGCGAGCGAGATGACATAAATCAGTCCTGAAACTAGGACTTAATTTGGTAATTAATGAAAGGGTTCTACTGATCTAGTGAGCTGAGTGGTTATATATAGGCACTTACGTGAATCAGCACTATGTGTAATAGAACTACCAAGATTACTGCAACAGAAATGGCGAGGTAGAAATTATGAGAGCCAATTAAACCGTCTTGTATAATTAGACAACCGAAGATGTTAACCTCAACGACGAAGAGAAATAGCACCCTTTCTAACGTCGTTGGTGATGATATCAATCTGCGGGAATAATAAAAGAAGAGAAGAAAAATAAAATATAGCTGGATATATATATTTGATTGAAACCAATGCGTATATATGATGCATGTGTTTAAACTTGCTCACTCTCTTAAGGCTGAATAAAGCTCCTCTGAATAAAGCTCTCTACTGTTCGGGCACAGCCAGTAATTTTCCGGGCGCCATGAGAGGAGAAAACCCTTCTGCAGGAGCTGGAAAAAATCTGACTGTTCGACGGGATTAGTATTACGGCCGTTTAAGTAAGGAGTATATTCCGCGAGAGTAAAGGCTGTGGAGTGGCAGGACGGTTCAAGGTCGATTAACCTGTATGCATCAAATATAGCGTATACAATATTCGTGTCGTTCGTGCTCAGGCAAGGAAGAGGGATGTATGGTGCATCCCGTGTTCCATTGCTCTCTCTTGAGCAGCTCACGAACGTAACCCAACTTGTCACGTCTGGAAATCTGATGCCGTTGAGCAGCGTATACATATCGACTGAGGAATTTGTACGGGGAAGGCGGCAGTCGCCACTTGCTAAGTCTGCATCGACCAGACGCACCATCATGTTATCGTATGAGATTTCCTTGACGTAGTACCTGTTCTCGTAGGGAAGATGATGATCATATAGCACCGCCTTATTAGCTTCGCAGACCAACTCGAATAGGGGAAGGGGATCAGTGCAAGCAGATGACTCTCCTCCTCTCAGACGGAAAGGGTAACTTATGGAAATGTTTCCACAGGAAGTAGATGGACAACCATCTTGATCTTCATGTTGGCGCCCTTGGCTGAGCCTGTGGAAGAAGAGCAGCAGCAGGAGAAGACACCATAGGAAGCGGCAGCTATACAACATGAGCTTCATCATCATCATGTTAGAAAGAAAGGCCATATATAGAAATATTGCCATAGCAACAAATAGACTACGGAATTTTTTGGGCAGATGGTCTTATCTCATCATTGGGCATTCAAATTCCATATATATAAGTTTGTCTCGCTGGATAAATTATTACCTCCTCTTAGAATGCGAGTATTCAACTCAATTGCAATATGAGAAAATTGTCGACTTTGACTTTCTTTTTTCGAATTAGCAAAATAATGTAATTGATTTTATTTTTTATTTTTATGTTAAGCCATGTGTTATCAAGTGGCTGTCTGGCTGACATCTGGAACAACAATTGTGATGGAAGGGACAGTACTCAATAGGGGAGGATTGGAAGTGGTGGAGGAAAAATAAAGACTAATTCTAAAGGCCTCTACATTTTATTTCAGGACAGCTCATTAGAATCTTAACATTAAGGAGGACTGCCAACATCGTTGACAGTCTATCTTATTATTTAAATTTTTTAGGACTGTCAACTTTGTTGGCAGTCCTACTTTATGTTGGCAATCCTAGGACTAGACTGTTCTCTCGCAAAATGTAGAGTGCCTTTAGAATTAGCCCAAAATAAGGTTGGAAAAGAACCAAGGCAGAAGCTGGAAGAGGTTAAGGTCTTGTTAGGATGACTAGTCTTTGAAAAAGCGAATAGGCTAGATTTGTTTGATCAATTTCGATTGTCAAGATCAGCACAGACTTGAAAAAAATCGGTAGATGCTTATATTAGGTCTTCCCAATCCAATTAGAGGAAAGAGACTATTACAATATAGTGCAACTTTCAAGAGAACGAGAAAAGTGATTCGGGAGTGTTCTTATAAGTTAATTCGTTGAAGATTCTTCCAAGAGATCCATATCATCTACGTTGATAAAGCATCTGTCTTCGTGCTCTTGTTCTCCAGTAATTTTGTATCTTCTTCTAATTCGTTCTCATATTTGAATAGTTTTTGATGTGAAGAGTTTGATAAGGGAATGATGCCATTTTTTATATTTTTAGTGGAGGTCTTTTAGATTTGGATCCATCTTCCGATTTAGATTTTTACCTAAAAATGTGTTATAATTTGTGGTTGTATAATCGTGCACTTGTAGATTTGTCCATTCTCCACTCCTAATGGAGTTCTTTCAGTCAACAATGATTTTTCTCACATCATTCTAAAAAAAGCCCAAATTAAATGTAGTGTCCCGTCCCGCTCAGTCAATCAGAGGAATCGAAACGTCGACGGCGTTCGGACTTAGCCTTGCAACGGCTGCTCGAAGGCTCGCTCGGTCGAGGCGACTCCTCGCTCAGGTGGGGTAGTTTCGGTGAACTTGTCTCATCTTAGTCTTCACATAATAACTCACATATTTTCAACTTGCACAAGTTAGGCTTGATAATAAAAGAGACGCATCCACATAGCTTAGGGAATAATTCCGACGAGTCGGAATATGTTAGAACTTAGAAAAAGGTCCCACGGTCTGCTTAGAAGTCTACTCAGCGTGCTTTCAAAATGACACTCGATCCTTCGTCCCGTGGCTTGGGAGAAGGAAGTTGGCCTAAGTTGCTAAGTTGCCACGACACTCGAATTAGCCTAAGTCATAAGCGTCGCCCGCGTGAATGCTTGATAAAGCATGCACGGTCCCGTCGTCTAAGGCTTGGCATAGCCTTCGTACGTCCCGTGGGTTAAGTCGTCTTGCACGGCTTTTGGCTTAAGTCTAGGCACCCGAGAACTTGGTTGTTCAAGTCGAACGCGTGTACGACTCGTTCCCTCAATGCGAAGCTCGACGTAGCCTTTGCTCGTCAAGTCATTGCACGATTAAGTTAGGCAAAGTTATGCCGGTCGATCTAAGCCATTCCTAGCACTGCCCCTCTCTATCTGCGGTTGTCAAGTCGCGTAGTCCCTTGAGAACAAGGCTCGTCGTATAAAGTATATGACTTGAGCGATAGCGTCGCCTAGAGAACCAGGCCTGTCTAAGGCACGAGCCACGGTGGATTTAGTAAAGAGTATGCCGCGGACAAAGGAAGTCAACGCGACTGGTTGTCGCCGAGATCGGTTCCGCTACTTGGAAATCTCGATAAGCCTCGTTCGTGAGATCGATCCCGCTACTTGGGAGTCTCGCTAAGTCTCGATGTCTCGGTAAGGAAGCACACGAGATCGGTCCCGCTACTTGGAAATCTCGATAAGAATCTTGGAAAAGCATGTTTAGGATAAGTGTAAGCCACCTAAATTTCAGGGTTTATTTTTATTTTTCTGAATGAATTATTTTCGATAAATATTTTATTATTTAATTGTTTAGATCATTAATGTACCTTTCTATGACTTTGATTTCTGGAGCGTCAGGGGTGCCAATCTCTGTAAACTCTCTTCACGAGTTTTGAAGTAGACCAAATTATCTTCATTTTGATATATCATGTCCCACTTGAACTCGTTTCCTTGTGCTCTTTTTGTATCGTGCAACTTCGGGTCAACTTAGACCAATTAATCGTTGAATAATTATTCCCACTTTTAACTTTGATCATCGTTTGTACGTTACCATGACTTTTAATTTAGGAGCACCAGACCAGTCGTTTTCTCAGAACCAACTTCTCATGAATGATCTACTCGAGACGCTCTTCACCCATGACCTTCGTGTCCCACACAGACACTCCATTTTGTGCTTCATTTTCTTCGCACAACTTTCGGGTCAATTTAGGTCGATTTATTTTCTACCGTAAAACCTGATTTAATTTTTAATTTAATTTCGGGACCCGACATCGATCCAACCTAGTCGACCCAAAGTATGGACGTGACCCACATGAAGCCTACTACCTACATGAAACCTGTGTCCCATTTATTGGAGTTCCCGCATATTATTTATTTACCCGTGATTATAAATACCCATTTTTAATTTAATTATTGCACCCTGTTCGATTTTGACCCGACCCGGCTCGACCGAACCCGAACCCAAGCTCCATATAGTTCTCTCATGACTGCATAAATACCCCACATAATTTTTCTATTTTTTCTATTTTAAATATCTAAATTTTTCTCTCTCCACTTTACAAATATATATATATATATATATATATATATATATATATATATATATATATATATATATATATATATATATATATATATATATACATATATATATAAACAACTCACTCTCTCTCCCTCACTTTACACAAACTCACTTTACACAAACACACATCACCCCACCTCCACTTTACAGCACACTCTCCCCCCCCACTTTTGGACCGACATCAACCCCCCCTCTCTTTTCAAATATCTTTCTCTCTCTCTCTACTATTCTCACTCTCTCTCTCTTTCTATTTAATATATTACACACCCATATATAAACACTCTCTCCCTCTCTCCTCACACAACACACAACACCACCACCACTCCCAGCCAACAGCCGACCCCCTAACTGCCGAACTCCCCACCTCCATGGCCGGCCTCCTCCTTCTCCTCCTCCTACTCACCACCATTAACATCACCATCAACACCATTTTCATCACCTCCACCACCATTAACCACCCCCGTCACCACCACCACACGCCACCGCAGCCACCGCCGGCCATCGCTGCAGCCGTCGCGCTTTGCACGAGCGCAACAGCAGCCGCAGCTGTAGCAGGCAGCAGCCGCAGCGCAGCAGTGTGCGCGCGGCCACGCGTGCACGGCCACGCGCGCCGGCGATCGCCGTGCGGCCAACCACCGCCACCCCGGTGACCCCCCCGTCCAGCGACCTACGGCGAACCCCCATGGGCCACCGCCATCCTCCCCGGCGCGACGCATAGCCTATTCGTGCGTTTTGAACGAAATCCCGTCGACGCGCGCGGAGGAAAGTTTCAGAAATTGTATTTCCGGACAGCGACTTCCCGCATGTTTTTTGGGAGATCCGACCGTTGGATCGGCGAACTGTTTGCTCCGTCGCAATCTTGGTATATCCATCTTCACTCTTGTCAATTTTTGTCCATTAATTTTGTCGTTTGATACATCAAAACTGGCCACCAAGTTGACGTTTTAAATTAAACTATTTTTGGACAGTTTCGTAACGCCAACTTCGCGGGTTCGTATCTTCGCTGTCGCAGCTCCGGTTGGCACGCTACCAGTTTCTGTGTACAGCTGGTATAACCATCTTCCTGTCTCCTTTATGTTTCGTTTCATTATAAGCACGTTCGGTTGGTCGAATTCGACGCCAAAGTTGGCCGTCCGAATTCTTTAATTTGCACTTGTAAAACTCTATTTATGAACCCGGGACTCCGGATTCAATTTCTGACACCACTAGTAGACTCGTGGCATCGTTCTGGCATATTTTTGTATAAAATTTACTTGATTTGGAGAACGTGGGCCCTGGCACACATTTCGGTGCAAAGTGGGTCCCACTTTTCTAGTTAACGGGTCACTTTGAGATCGGCTCATCGGAATCCCATTCCGGATATACCTTTGAGTTCGTATCGTCATTCTGAACTCGTTGACATATAATTTGCTGAGTTTTGAAGACATTTGCTCCGACACGCATTTCGATGCAAACCGAATACCAAGTGTCCGCGTCAACGTATCATTTTGAGATCGGCACATCGGAATCCTATTTCGGACATACCGTTGGGTTCGTATCATCATTCTGGATTCGTGGACATATAATTTGCTAGGTTTTGTAGACTTCTATTCCGACATATTTTTCGGTGCAAAGTGTGTCCAACGACGGACATCATTTGACCCGAAATTACCGTTTTGCCCCTGTATCTAAATTGGACTTATGGGTAGGCTATCCTAGCTAATTTGACCGTTCTGGACACGTTGGTGATATTTATGTTATCATCCGACAACATCTGTAGATTTTGCTTATGTATTATCCTTAATTTATAATTAATTATTTTTCCAGAAATTGTTACTTTCTGTTTTTGGATTTTTATATATATTTTAATTGCTGTAAAAATCTGGAAAAAATTGTATTTAAATACTATGTTAATTTAGATAATTTATTATAATTTTTTTAGTATTTAATAAGTACTTTTGGTATTTTATAAAAATAGGAAAATATAACTCATTTTCAGTATATTTATGTTTGCTGATTTTTAATAAATATTTATGAAGGTTTATAAATTCCAGAAAAATTAGTATAAATTTCTATAATTAACAAGAATTATTTTGGTACTTTATTTTATATATAATTGAGCTTTTTGTCGATCTCAAAAATTGTTGGAATTAGTGTACAGTTTGATTTATTTATTGAATAGTTACGACTTGCAAGTTTTGTGTTGTTTTGAGTTATTATAGTATTGGACCTCACCCTACACTAGATTAAAGGCCCTACAAAAATTAGTTTAGATATAGTGGCACTCCACATTAGACTTTTATGCTAGGTCCCCACTTGGCTAGTATCCAGTCAGGAGTCGTGTCACACCACTGTATAATATTGAACATAGCTTAGAACTGAGTTTGTATATCATTATTGACAGGACACCAGACATCTATATCTTCGTACTAGTATTCTTGCTTTGCTCGAGGCAAGTACATCTACAAACTCATTTACTGTCTTTTAATGCTAGAACATGTATTAACCCTGTTAAAATACTGATCTTTGAGGTAGCAAGTTATGTCTTCACATGTTGTATCATTTTCAGTACCGGCCATGTTTAGTACAATTCTTATATCTTCACATTCTTCTTACTGGTTCTCAGTACATGTTTCACTATGCCTTATACTACTCGGAGTATTCACATGTTTCATACTGCTCCCAGTACCCGCCATGCTTATATTACTCCTAGTATCTCTCACATGTTTTTACTATTCTCGTATCTCTCACATGATAGAATATGGGTTATGGAAAAACTGATAGTTGAGTACGTGATCATGCCCCCTACTCGTACGTACGTACCGAGCAAGGTTGACATTTTATGTATACCTTGTCGTAGGCGCACCAGCTGTATTTATACGTATGTATAACTATCGCTTGTTTTACTTGTACGGAAGTACATTTTAGATACTTGTACCACAGTACATTTTACACCTATTGACCGATCACGTACCTGCTACAGTTTTAAACATTACATATGCATCTGTCTCTATGACATATGTGTCCTTGCCATGATAGACTATGAGTTATGCCATGTTCCCTATGATACTATGATACTGTGATTTTAGTCATACCATGATTCCAGATATGCCATGTTCCCTGTGTTACTATGATACTGTGATCCCAGTTGTACCATGAGGTCATGTTCCCAAGTATTTCCTGTTTTATAGATTTATCACACCATGTTTCTTGTTGTACATCTCTTTCATTATATGTTCAGTATTTTAGTTGTAGAGGTTGTATTTGCTCCCGTCCTGACAGGATAACGTTGTAGGTATACTTTTCGAGAAGGAAATGCTATGTGTTACATATTATGACACTGATTTTGAGGACCTGGCCTTTGCTCCAGTAGAGGCCCCAGCGGGAAACCTTGCTTAGTTATCTTTCTTGTGTTTTGAGACTTAGACTTTGTCTGTACTTATATTTGGATACTGGACTTTGTCTCCAGTTAGATACTTTGGTTATGTATTATTAAGTCTGTGCTTATGTTACCTTCGCTTATAGATGCTGTGTTGTGATGAACTTTAAAATATGATTTTAGAACTGTTAGCTGCTTAAATCCTTTATTGTCTATTCTTAGAACAGCTTACTACGCTTTAACCAAGCGTAGGCTGGACATGGCTCGGCCCGGTCCAACAATTTGGGTAACAGGTCGTGACATATTTTTTTTGGCGGCCCATGTAGGTCCAGACTTAAGTTGTTTGGTTACATTATTGTACCAAGCATGCCTTCAATTAGGATCTAGGACAACTTGTTAACACTAGGGATAAATATTTAGAACACCTAGAGGATTTCTAGGATTGCAACATAGGAGAACTCATCACAGCATAGGACCGTTAGCTATAATTAGCCTCTTGTTTGTATTTCAGCGGGTCAATTTAGACCAAGTTTGTACCCTTGGAATGACCCCTGAGGATCTCACTCTAATCTTATCTCGAAATCTGTTTTCTCCTGTTTCCATTTGCTATTCCTTAATTTGTTGTTGAAATCGATTTCTGATTTTCGTTGTTGACTTTGATCTTGCATCGTGATAAATTTTGTGGATTGAATTATGATATATCCTGATAAGGTAAACGTCTACTTTAGTTATGGAGTTTAGAATTTATCGCAGCCATATTAGCTGGTATGACAAAAACATAGAGCCTGATTTTGGATGTACTATCCTATTCATAGAATTTAGATTTTCTTGCAGCCATACCGGTTGGCGTGGTAAGAAATCTAGATGATATGACTATAGGGTGTATACCTTATGTCACGACCCGTACCCTGTATAGGGGCACGAGAAGTGGGTACGTCCAGCCTACGCCGCAGTATCGGCGGTAGTAAGTTGTCCTAGGTTGCTAACTAATCTCATGCAGTGAATATAATGTACTTGTCCAGATATCAGCTCCGAATGGAGGACAAGTAAAGGATAGGATATACTCAATCACAGTCTAAAACACGATAAGATAACACAGAAGTTATACCTAAGGAATTAAAGACAACAACAACTAACTACTAAAATAATACAACAATGTCTCAAACAAACTTAATACAAACTCAATGTCTTAACTTTAATACAACAAGACAAAACATGAAAGCTAAAGTAGTCTACTAGCTAATCTCCTGAATCACTCCTGAGAGTCGGGACCAAAGGTAGCTAATCCCTCACCAGATCCATGGTAAGTAGGGCATGTGTCCTCAGGATTATCATCTGTAATATTTTTAACAGGTCCAATCAGGACAGGAACGAGTACAACTCATCTAGAAAATCCAAGTAAATGACAAAGAACTATAAAGCAGTTATAAACAATTTTATTGATGAGCATGGCAGTTTTATACAGGTAATGATGGCATAGAGACACAGTAAGATACAAGAAAAGAAATGTAACTAAAACAAGAGAAGAATCATGGCAATGAAGACTGTAATAAAAGCTAACTGAACTAGAATAACATGTATGAGTCCAGACAGTACGATATAAGTCTAATGTAATCCCAGTGTGAGTCCAGTCCATATAATCCGATACCAGATGATTTCCGGTACAAGATGAGTCCAACAGTGATCAATAAATCCAGGGTGAGTCCAACTATGATCTAATAGTGTGTTTTAAAATACCGAGGTCGACATGTAAACGGCTGTAGGTATCAGGCACATCTCTCACTGATCGGGCAAGAGATGGCTATGCTTCCGGTAGATTCCAGTGGGAGATTCCGGATTTGGGGTATGTCTACATGTCTTACTCAATATTTTCCCGCCCAGCAAGTGAATCCAAAATCGACAAAAGAATCGAGATGAGTCTGGCCAATACATGATGATTCCAGAAATGATTCCGGAATGATTCCAATGACTCCAGTAATAGAGGCCAGCAAGTAAGGTATGTGTCGATACATGAATCTAGAAATATCCATACGTGTTGATACAGAGAATCACATAGAACTAACTAGAACTGAAATACAGTAATTGACAAATAAATGAGAGAACTATCAAAGAATGTACTCGCTTGATACTCTGAAAAGAGTAGTGTAATATTAGATGTCTGTACCAGGGTCACAATGTCCTAAAATAGAGCAATACAGTTATGATATGTCCAAAATAAAGGTAAATGAAATCTACAATGCAATCTATATAAATTCTAAGCCAATCTAGGTCAAAGTCAAACTTGGTCAACTCTTCAATCAAACTAAGTCAAATTAAGTCATACTAGGTCACAAGAAGTTAAACTAAGTCATACAAGGTCAAACAAGGTTAAACAAGTCTAATCTAGGTTAAAGTCAACTCTTGGTCAAACATTCTTGCCAAACTAGTCAAGTTATCTAGGGTTTAGTCAATAATGGTCAAACTAGTCAATATGGTCAAACTAGGTCAAAGTCTAGGTCAATCTTAGACTAACTAAGGTTTTGGTTAATCATAGACTAGTCAATAAGGTAATTAGGTCAAGGGTCAACTCTATAAGGCTAACTCAAAACCAAATATAGGCTAACATGTCTTAGGATACCTAAGATTCTATACCACAAAGCTAAGGCATAACCAATTATCCATACAAAGTATATCACACATAAATACATATATATAATACCAACCTTAATCCTATAATCAAGCTAATCCCATACTCCAACTCAAGTCATGACTCAACTCTAAGTATTTAACTTAACCCCATACATATCTTAATCTACATAGGTCTTTCCACAAAACCCAAGTCACAATAATATACTCATATATAGGTCAAACCTAAACCAACTAGTTAATAGCCTAGGGTTTAGTCAAATCTTAGTCAACAAGTCCTTCTATGTTCATCCAAGCCATCTCTAGGTCAATTAGGTCATGGTTGACCTATAGTTGACTTTGGTCAACAATGGTCAATTATCTAGTCAACTAGGTCTACTAGTCAAGTTAGGTCAAACATGGCCAGACTAGTTAAACTAGTTATTTTAGGTTAATCCTAGTCAATTCTAGGTTAATTAGGTCAAGTTTTGACTAAGGTTGACTTTGGTCAACACTAGTCAAACAAGGGTCATTAAGGTACCTAGGTAAAGGGGTCACTTAGACAAATTAGGGTCAACCCCCAATTTGGCCATAGGCTAATAATTAGGTTCCATAGGCTAATACCATTTAGGTTTCTATCTCTATACAATATATATATATATATATATATATATATATATATATATATATATATATATATATATATATATATATATATATATATATATATATATATATATATATATATATATATATATACAACATAACTACATAGGCCTATAGCCTATGTAATACTCATATACCATATAGTATATATATTTAGACACAAAATATAATCTAATACAATATATATATATATATATATATATATATATATATATATATATATATATATATATATATATATATATATATATATATATATATATATATATCATAAACCTATGTATATACAATACATATAGATAGAGGGAGATGAAATGAGAGGGTGAGTGTAAAAGAGTGAGAGAGAGAGATGGGGGACACTGGTACAAGGGGGGGGGGGGTGTTTCCTAATTTCTGGAATCCCAAAAATCAACACACACACACACCTGCATAGATACCTAATACACACATATATACATATACTCATATCTACATATATACACAGGTATATACACTCAAATCCCACCTACACACACACACATATACATACACTATGTATACATACACTGAAAACATGCAAATACATGTATAAAATATAACAAAAAATCGATTTGAAACTCATCTCTGAAGATTGGGAATTATCCCAAAATCCTGGAAATGGCACTGCGTACTCGACCAATGGGTAAACCCAAATCCGAGTCAAAAATGACCTAAGGCCCGAAACCCAAGGTGGGTAATCGTGTTCCACAGTGTCCCCTAGCATCTAGGGTGCCTGACACAAAGTCTAGACACGACACGACGTGTCCAACTCACTGGAAATCCAATCGGGTAAACACTGATACACACACATATACACAGTGTCGTGCACGTGTGCAACTCACTCTAGGACACGACACACACACTCACGTGTCTCGTGCTCGTGCACGAAGGTTCGCCTAGGGATTGTGCACGTGTCCAAGTGCCTGCCCCGTGTCCACGTCACTCTAGGATACGACACGAGATCCGTATCAGTCTTGAAAAACACGACTGATGCGCGTGTTCAGACCGCGTCGTGCACGGGTTCAAGTGCTTCGTGTTCGCGACACAGGACACGACACGTCTCGTACTCGTGTCCATGTGTTCGCCACATGATGGGCTACACACTCGTGCAAACACGAGGTATCCATGACTCGTGTCCATGCGACACGAGTCGCGTGTCAGTGAGGAAAACGTGCGCGTGCAGTGCAGTACGTGTCCAGTGCGAGTGAGTTTTCTTACTCGACACGACACGAGAAGTCATGAGACTTTGGGGGCATGTTCGCAGACATTGCCCCCTCGTGTCCACCAAGTGTCACCCTTCCACATGTTGTGTCGTGTCCGCTATCAGTTTCGGTTAGCTGGACAGCGTGCACAGTCTCGTGCACGTGTGTCGAAGGGTCGTGTGCTCCACACGTGGCACGTAGAGCCTTGTGCTCGTGTCAGTGGGTAGGTGGGGTGGTTAGGTTCGTGTCTAGGTTTTTGTATCGTGTCTACGACACGTGTGGACACGACACGAAGTGTCAAACAGTAGGGTTTCATAGTATGCACAGTGTGGTGTTAACAGTGTGTTCGTGTCCTGTTTTGGACACGGACACGACTCGAAGTGTGCTTAGTCAACTAGGGTTGTGTCCTACATGTCTAGGGCTACCCAAAAATATATTTTGTTTCACCAAACACAACATTAAAACCTAAGTGGCATTTCACCAAACACTATTTTTCAAACATGGATACGTGTCTGATACGGACACCAAATCGAACCTACTTCCTACCAAACTTGACCTACAGTTCCATGGTACCTAGATGCATGCAACTATGAAAAGAAAACACAATATTAATGGGTTTTAGGGCATGTTACCTATGAATGCAAAATCCTCAATAATAGGCCTATTTGAATGAAAACCCCCTTCAACTCCCAATGTCTAAAGCTCCACAAATCCTTGCTATCAAGCCATAACTGGTATCCTCTAGTGTAGGGGAGTCCAATGCAAGAAACTAGGCTCAATTTGGAGTCAAAATGATTAATTGGTGAGGGTGTGAAGGTAGAAGGAAAACTAGGTTTTTGTGTATGTAAAAATGGCATGAATGAAGGGGGGTGCATATATATGGTGGGGGGTAGGGTTGGCTGCCATGGGGGAGTGTAGGGGTAGGCTTTAGGCCCCTTCCACCTTGCTAACTTAGCTCCTAAGGCTTTGACTAGGTAGATAGATATTTAGGTCTCTAAAATATCTAAAAAGTAAGATATCTAGATATTTATCAAACCTAGATATTTCTAACATAAAGCTAACATCTAACATTAGTCTTCTAGGTTAGTGGCTAACCTCTGGATTAGTGCTAAACTAGGTTAGGAGCTAACATGACACTAATCAACTAATTAAATAATAATAAATCACATAAATCCAAATAATTCCAAATAAATTACCAAAATACCCTTTTGACTAAAAAGTGGTAATATGATATCCTAATCACATGGTTAGGCTTACATGGTCATGGTTAGTCTCTAGGTTATGAAATCTTTAGGGTTTACACTAGGTTTACACTAGTAAAATCACAAAGTCATAAGCCATGACTTAGAAAATAGTTTTAAACTATCTAAAAATCACCAAAATTCATAACATGACTAAATCACCATTATTTAATAATAAAAATAATAAATTTTCAAAATATCCCAATTTCAGAAAACTGGGTGTTATACCTTAGTTATGGACTCCCTCGTTTATTGCATATAAGCTTACTGGTGTGGCAAAAATTCTGGCAACATGATTTCAGGAAGACGTGTATGGTTATCAGATCATATCTCAACTTGGTTTACTTCATTATGACCAAATGAACAAGAACAAATTCTTATTATCATTCTTCTTCATCTTGATTAACTCTGTTCTATCTACATCTACAACTAGGATTATAGGTTCTCTAGGATTCTCCAACAGGAAAGCTTTCATGTTATCTTTTGGACATAATTATTTTTGTGTTCCATCTTTCCTATGATTTGACTAAACTCTTTTTCGTTAACCTCTTGGATAATTCTTCTCGTTATGCATCTCGTTGTCTTCGTACCATTCTTGGAGATATTCCAATAAACTTTTCTGTCTTGCTTGACCTTTAACTTGTTTGGACACTGTTATGGATTGCTTGACCCAGTCTTAGGCCTTATTACCTTCTATTTGATAGACGACCGAAACAGCCAAACCTTGTTGACTGATTCTACAGTATAACTATAGATGTATTGTGTGTTTGCGATAAATACTTTTCCTAGGGATTGGTTAGATTAAGCTTATAGGACAAGTATAAGTGACTGACTGTAGTAGACTTGGAAACCATTAAGAATGATTGTATTAATAGTATGACTTGATGATAGGGTATCTAAGATGGAGAAATAAAATATTATATTATTGTGACTATGTATTGAGGATTAAAATCTTGTGCTTAGAAGTTGAGGATTTAGTATTTGTAGAATTTTGGTTGGTTATCTATAGCTAATTACATGTGATTAGAGGGTAGATCGATATGTGGATTGATATAGAATAAATTAGAATGAGTTATCGTATTGCGTACGAGATCGGAAAGATATCAGTTAGAAAGACAAGGAACAAGACAAAGACATATGTACATTGGTATTTAATAAATCGGGAGTTTTGAAATCGAGGATTTGTATTCGGAGGACTTGTTGAGTAAAAAAAAAGAAGGCTCTACGCCAAGGATAGGAATTGAACGCATGATTTCAAGGAGAAACTGTAGGAAAGGATTGACGACAAATGATGCTAAGGAACTGTGGATTGATAGAATAAGGATACTTAGGATGCGATAAGGAAATCAAGTATTTACAATTGAGGTTGAAAATATGGTTGGTGATCAAGCATTGTTGGTTTATAAACGTACCCAGAGAATGACCTATATTTTGGGGTATACGTTAAGGTTTCATATTAGTATGGAAGATTCTAAAGGATATATAACGTAGTTTATGATAGAAAGACTTAGTTGAACCTGAACCAAAAAGATTGTAAAGAGAAACGGAAGAGATGATTACAAGGGTAGCAGATTGAGTATCGTAGTCAGGCAACCACATGTTATAGTTTGACCTATTGGACGATTTTTAATTTTGAGGACGAAATTTTTATAAGGTGGGTAGGATGTAAGCCCCCAAAATTTCAGGATTTATTTTTATTTTTCTGAATGAATTATTTTCGATAAATGTTTTATTATTTAATTGTTTAGATCATTAATGTACCTTTCTATGACTTTGATTTCTGGAGCGTCAGGGGTGCCAATCTCTGTAAACTCTCTTCACGAGTTTTGAAGTAGACCAAATTATCTTCATTTTGATATATCATGTCCCACTTGAACTCGTTCCCTTGTGCTCTTTTTGTATCGCGCAACTTCGGGTCAACTTAGACCAATTAATCGTTGAATAATTTTCCCACTTTTATCTTTGATCATCGTTTGCACGTTACCGTGACTTTTAATTTAGGAGCATCAGACCAGTCGTTTTCTCAGAACCAACTTCTCATGAATGATCTACTCGAGACGCTCTTCACCCATGACCTTCGTGTCCCACTCAGACACTCTATTTGTGCTTTATTTTTTTTGCACAACTTTCGAGTCAATTTAGGCCGATTTATTTTCTACCGTAAAACCTGATTTAATTTCCAATTTAATTTCGGAACCCGACATCGATCCAACCTAGTCGACCCAAAGTATGGACGTGACCCACATGAAGCCTACTACCCACATGAAACCTGTGTCCTATTTATTGGAGTTCCCGTATATTATTTATTTACCCGTGATTATAAATACCCATTTTTAATTTAATTATTGCACCCTGTTCGATTTTGACCCGACCCGGCTCGACCGAACCCGAACCCAAGCTCCATATTGTTCTCTTATGACTGCATAAATACCCCACATAATTTTTCTATTTTTCCTATTTTAAATATCTAAATTTTTCTCTCTCCACTTTACAAATATCTATATCTATATATATATATATATATATATATATATATATATATATATATATATATATATATATATATATATATATATATATATATATATATATATAAACAACTCACTCTCTCTCCCTCACTTTACACAAACACACATCACCCCACCTCCACTTTACAGCACACTCTCCCCCCTCCTTTTGGACCGACATCAACTCCCCCTCTCTTTTCAAATATCTTTCTCTCTCTCTACTATTCTCACTCTCTCTCTCTCTTTCTATTTAATATATTACACACCCATATATAAACACTCTCTCCCTCTCTCCTCACACAACACACAACAACACCACCACTCCCAGCCAACAATCGACCCCCTCACTGCCGAACTCCCCACCTCCATGGCCGGCCTCCTCCTTCTCCTCCTCCTACTCACCACCATTAACATCACCATCAACACCATTATCATCACCTCCACCACCATTAACCACCCTCGTCACCACCACCACAAGCCACCGCAGCCACCGCCGGCCATCGCTGCAGCCACCGCGCCACGCGCGAGCGCAACAGCAGCCGCAGCTGCAGCAGGCAGTAGGCAGCAGCCGCAGCGCAGCAGTGTGCGCGCGGCCACGCGCGCCGGCGATCGCAGCGCGGCCAACCACCGCCACCCCGGTGACCCCCCCGTCCAGCGACCTCCGGCGAACCCCCATGGGCCACCGCCATCCTCCCCGGCGCGACGCATAGCCTATTCGTTCGTTTTGAACGAAATCCCGTCGACGCGCGCGGAGGAAAGTTTCAGAAATTGTGTATCGGGACAGCGACTTTGCACGTGTTTTCTGGGAGATCCGACCGTTGGATCGGCGAACTCTTTGCTCCGTCGCAATCTTGGTATATCCATCTTCATTTCTGTCAATTATCGTCCGTTAATTTCTTCGTTTGATACATCAAAACTGGCCACCAAGTTGACGTTTTAAATTGAACTATTTTTGGACAGTTTCGTGACGCCAACTTCGCAGGTTCGTATCTTCGCCGTCGCAGCTCCGGTTGGCACGCTACCAGTTCCTTTGCGCAGCTGGTATAACCATCTTCCTATCTCCTTTAGGTTTCGTTTCATTATAAGCACGTTCGGTTGGTCGAATTCGACGCCAAAGTTAGCCGTCCGAATTCTTTAATTTGCACTTGTAAAATTCTATTTTTGAACCCGGGACTCCGGATTCAATTTCTGACACCACCAGTAGACTCATGGCATCGTTCTGGCATGTTTTCATATAAAATTTACTTGATTTGGAGAATGTGGGCCCTGGCACGCATTTCGGTGCAAAGTGGATCCCACTTTTCGAGTCAACGGGTCACTTTGGGATCGGCTCATCGGAATCCCATTTCGGATATACCGTTGAGTTCGTATCGTCATTCTGGACTCGTTGACATATAATTTGCTGAGTTTTGAAGACATTTGCTCCGGCACGCATTTCGGTGCAAACCGGATACCAAGTGTCCGCGTCAACGTATCATTTTGAGATCGGCACATCGGAATTCTATTTCGGACATACCGTTAGGTTCGTATCATCATTCTGAATTCGTGGACATATAACTTGTTAGGTTTTGTAGACTTCTATTCTGACACGTTTTTCGGTACAAAGTGTGTCCAACGGTGGACATCATTTTGACCCAAAATTACCGTTTTGCTCCTGTGTCTAAATTAGACTTATGGATAGGCTATCCCAGCTAATTTGACCGTTCTGGACACGTTGGTGATATTTATTTTTATCATCCGACAACATCTGTAGATTTTGCTTATGTATTATCCTTAATTTATAATTAATTATTTTTCCAGAAATTGTTACTTTCTGTTTTTGGATTTTTATATATATTTTAATTGCTGTAAAAATCTGAGAAAAATTGTATTTAAATACTATGTTAATTTAGATAATTTATTATAATTTTTCCAGTATTTAATAAGTACTTTTGGTATTTTATAAAAATAGGAAAACATAACTCATTTTCAGTATATTTATGTTTGCTGATTTTTAATAAATATTTATGAAGGTTTATAAATTCCAAAAAAATTAGTATAAATTTCTATAATTAACAAGGATTATTTTGGTACTTTATTTTATATATAATTGAGCTTTTTGTCTATCTCAAAAATTGTTGGAACTTAGTGTACAGTTTGATTTATTTATTGAATAGTTACGACTTGCAAGTTTTGTGTTGTTTTGAGTTATTATAGTATTGGACCTCACCCTACACTAGAGTAAAGGCCCTAGAAAAATTAGTTTAGATATAGTGGCACTCAACATTAGACTTTTATGCTAGGTCCCCACTTGGCTAGTATCCAGTCAGGAGTCGTGTCACACCACTAGTATAATATTGAACGTAGCTTAGAACTGAGTTTTTATATCATTATTGACAGGACACCGGACATCTATATCTTCGTACTAGTATTCTTGCTTTGCTCGATGCAAGTACATCTACAAACTCATTTACTGTCTTTTAATGCTAGAACATGTATTAACCCTGTTAAAATACTGATCTTTGAGGTAGCAAGTTATGTCTTCACATGTTGTATCATTTTCAGTACCGGCCATGTTTAGTACAGTTCTTATATCTTCACATGCTTCTTACTGGTTCTCAGTACATATTTCACTATGCCTTATACAACTCGGAGTATTCACATGTTTCATACTGCTCCCAGTACCTGCCATGCTTATATTACTCCCAGTATCTCTCACATATTTTTACTGTTCTCGTATCTCTCATATGATAGAATATGGATTATGGGGAAACTGATAGTTGAGTACGTGATCATGCCCCCTACTCGTACGTACGTACCGAGCAAGGTTGACATTTTATGTATACCTTGTCGTAGGCGCACCAGCTGTATTTGTACGTATGTACAACTATCGCTTGTTTTACTTGTACGGAAGTACATTTTAGATACTTGTACCACAGTACATTTTACACCTATTGACCGATCACGTACCTGCTACAGTTTTAAATATTACATATGCATCTGTCTCTATGACATATGTGTCCTTGCCATGATAGACTATGAGTTATGCCATGTTCCCTATGATACTATGATACTGTGATTCCAGTCATACCATGATTCCAGATATGCCATGTTCCCTGTGTTACTATGATACTGTGATCCCAGTTGTACCATGAGGCCATGTTCCCAAGTATTTCCTGTTTTATAGATTTATCATACCATGTTTCTTGTTGTACATCTCTTTCATTATATGTTCAGTATTTTAGTTGTAGAGGTTGTACTTGCTCCCGTCCTGATAGGATAACGTTGTAGGTATACTTTTCGAGAAGGAAATACTATGTGTTACATATTATGACACTGATTTTGAGGACCTGGCCTTTGCTCCAGTAGAGGCCCCAGCAGGGAACCGTGCTTAGTTATCTTTCTTGTGTTTTGAGACTTAGACTTCGTCTGTACTTATATTTGGATACTGGACTTTGTCTCCAGTTAGATACTTTGGTTATGTATTATTAAGTCTGTGCTTATGTTACCTTCGCTTATAGATGCTGTGTTGTGATGAACTTTAAAATATGATTTTAGAATTGTTAGCTGCTTAGATCCTTTATTGTCTATTCTTAGAACAGCTTACTATGCTTTAACCAAGCGTAGGCTGGACATGGCTCGGCCCGGTCCAATAATTTGGATAATGGGTCGTGACAATAAGGAAGGACTTGGTAGATCGAGTTGAGTATGCATGGTCATTGGACAACTTGTCGAGATAGTCTTCTCGAATGATCGTCGGGGCGCCGGGACCATGTCGGCCCGGGAGAAGCACGTTACGGCTCAAGGTAGGATGCTGGATAACCGCATGGAAGATTCGACGCTTTCGGGGCTAGCTACCCGCGGCGGGACGGACCGATATCCCCGAGCCAGTCCAAGATAGCTTGACATTGCTAGTGACCACTCATATAGATGGGTCGGCAGAATAGCGGCAAACCACGTGTATGACTTTAGATTGAGTCTAGAACTTGAATGCATGTCCAGTCGTTAACAAAATGTCTAGGCCTAAGATTGGGCTGCAGCATAGGCACCGTGCTTGGCTGTCACGCCCAGAACCAGAATACCGGAAAGCGGGGGAATGACTCAACCAGCTACGTATTACGGGTAGATGAATACCGTATAATACGATCAATGTTGTCTAAAAGACGAGGGGGTGCATACTACATGAAAGTCTTACTAGGGTTACTCAACATCTATTGTCTCAATCATTCAAACAAGAAGCAGTAAATAGAGAATATGTAAGATAAAGCAGTAAGGCGTCCCAAACGCTTGGTCAAATTGTTCTTTGAGATCTGGCTTTACAAAACATAGCCAGAGGATATAACAAGGTATACACAATTGTTATCAGCTGCAGTCTGACTTAGTTAAAATTATGTAAAAGTAAGTACAAGACAATCCGACTAACATGTCGGTGCCAAACGGCCAAAAGTGAAGTAAATAGTAAAACGAGCAGGAAAGCAAGGGACCCACTCGTGTCTTCCGGCGATCATTCCTCTAGTATTGATCATCTTGGAGGTGGAAGTAAGCTGAGTCCTCGGAAACTGGCTCTAAATCTGGCCATGCAAAACCAGAGAGGTTAGACCTCTAATAGCAAGTACCGCAAGGAAGCACGATATGAGAAATTGAAACCAGCCATAAGAGTAAGAATATGATAAAAAGTCTCTGCTTGCTACTGGGGTTCGCACAACATCACAACACTTCAAGCCAACTTTCCAACCAAACGAGGACAGAAGTTGACCCGTCATGTCCTGACGTCCTGCTCTCCTTAGTAGTTAACAGAGTAGATACAGTACACAGACAAGTCAATTTAAGCGGCCACGCAACTACTACGTGTCACGACCCGGTCCCAATTTCTTGGGTCGAATCGGATCATGCCCAGCCTGCACCGTTGTTGAGACGGCAGCAGTAAGCTGTATCACTCATGCAGGTAATCAACAACACAGACTAGTTGCCACAATTTTAATATTCTGATAAATTAAAACTTGTCCAAACACAAAGTTTTCAAATACAACCCACAACTGAAATAAAATAATTGTCTTTCACAATGTCATAAACTGGAAATAAAACTAATTAGCAGTCTCCTCATCATCATCCTCTGGTAGAACAGCCGGGTACAGCTCAGGATCATAGTAACTACTAATCAGTAGCTCTGCATCATCAATAGGACCTAAAAATATAGTCTCCAGTCAAGAGGGAGCAAAGTACAATTCATGATATTTTAACAATTGAAATAATAATGGAGTTATGCATTTTTAAACAATTTGAAATAAATAGTTTTCCAGCAGTTAAAACAATGTGATGTGAATAGGCAATGAATATGACCGGATTAGGTTGTACAGTTGTATCCTATTGATACGATATGGCTTATCCCCGTGTGTATGAGGGGTAAGCTAACACAGTCATTATACCATTTTGGATGTGGTCATACTCATTACACTACTCTCCCAGTACCCAACAGTTAAACAGTCAATGCTCTCAGAGAGAGTTCCGTGTTGCATCGTGGTTTAAACTTGCAATAAAACTATTACTAAATAATTGTAAACTACCACAAAATGTACTTGCCTTGATTTGACTGGAATGAGGGTAATGTCTCCGAGATAAATTTCAGACTTGTCCTCGAAATCCTAAAATCGAGAAGTCGGTCTTAGATTTCCAAAGTTGCCATCCTAGATGTGCTAGTTACAATCTCTAATTTGTCCTATTCAATTTTAATCTTTATTATACTAACACAAACAAAACTCGATTATCTATGCGTTACATTTTATTATGATGGAAAGATCATTTTATATTTAATTTCGGAAAAACTTTGTATTTATCGGTTTATTGGCAAAACTTGGTATTTTATAATTTATATAGTAAAACTACATTTTTCTTTAAATGAGAAAAACGTGAAACTTGTTTAAATATTAACTTGTAATTTTTCCTAATTTATTTAATGTGAGAAAATAATATTAATTTTTTATAAAATAGTTATTTTACTATTTTACGTGTTTATGTCAACCACAACCAGAAAAGAATAAAATTTAACTAATTTATTACAAAACCACAGAAATAATAAAACTGGGCTTATGCCCTTTACAGATGATTTTACATGAATTTAAATAAGAAGAAAACTTTGGTTAGTCTCTAAAAATTATCCTACAATTTAATTATAAAATAAAATAACAATTTAAATTAAATTGAATTAATTTATGAGTCTCAGATATTGGTCCAATCGTCAAAAATAGCTAATGCCTCAACGTCGGAACAATGCCGGTTTCGTTTGCATTTCGCTAAGGGCCCATTGACCGATACGGTCGTCGCCCAAAAATCCAATTTATAAATATTTTCGAAAACCGATTTGAAAATCCATTTATAAAGTTTTATAAAAATTTCGACAGCATTCCCTCTATTTTTGGGATAACCCAAAACTGGAAAAATGCTCCAACAACACACAAATAATATCCCAAACCAGGAAAACTCTAATTATTCAATCCACCGATAATATTAACCCAAAAATAATATCAAACCCGAAAATATATAACCAAAACACATTTCCGAAGGATATTCGGAAGACCGAAATTACCCGGAAACCCAAAATATCACAGAAGTAAACCAAAACAAATTACATATTTAAACCGAGAAAATCACAGAGCTATTCCGAAGCTAACTCGGAAATTCCCGAGAAGCCGACAGAACATTTCCGAAGGAAATTCGGAAAACCCGAAATTAACCCGGAAAATCCACAGAACCAACTCTAAATCAAAGCCACAGAACCAACTCTAAATCAAAGAACATTTTCGAAAGGTTTTCGGAAAACCCGAAAATATCTCGCTTACCGAATTTTCGGGGAATTCGTGGACCAAATTCATCACAGACTATAAAGATGGAAACGGGACAACGAAAATATACCAGAAATTGCTCGGCTAGAGCTCTCAGGTGAATATTAGAGAAAAAGAACTCTGCGGACAGTGTCTCGACCTCGGGTCAACACCTCGCCGGGGTTCGGCTGCGTGTACAGCACCCGTGCTTGGAACAGACAACAGCAGGGTGCCACGGAGTGCTGCGGAACAGACTGATCGGAAAGCTGCGGCGGCAGGAAGACCGCACAGGGAGCCGGCGGGGTCGAGCGCGGGGTCTCCGGGGCTCGGCGTCGGAGCTCAGGAGGCGGGCGGTGCTGCGGGGTTGGTCGCCGGACAGGGTGCGGCCCTGGGGAAGGTGGCGCCGACGTCGGGGTGTGGTTCAGGCGGATCTGGCCTGGGGTCGGCCTCGGCGTGGGTCGGGAGGAACTCCGGGAGGTGGAGCTCGGTTAGGGCACAGAAAATTAGGAAAAGTTGGAATAGTGATGGAGAGGGATGAAGAGAGGGGTTTATATAGGGTGGAGAGAGTTTGGGGTTTACCGGAAGAGGAGGGGCGACCGTTCGGGGAGGCCGGCGATCGCCGGAGTGATGGCGGTGGGGACGATTTTGGCAGGGTCGGCCAAGAGCCGAAGAGCCCTCATTTCTCAACAGAAAACCATCAGAAGGAAAATGAAGAGAATTGTTATAAAGTCTCTCTCTCTCTATATATTAATGTTGGGTTAAGGATTAAAACCAAAGGCTTTGGGTTTCATGGGCTTATGGTTTAAAATGGTTAATATTTATTTTTAAGAGTTGGGCTAACAAGACTTGGCCTCAAATAATAGTTAACGGAAAATAAATCATTCTTAATGGGTTTTATAGATTTATGGGTTGTTGGGCCTTAACATATAGGTTTTGTTTTTAAGAAAATTTCTTTTCTTTATAAATACTAGAGTAATTCGAAAAATAGATTTGTGCTCGGAAATGGGTTCGGGACAGGGCCAGACAACCAAAAATCCAATATCTAAAAATAATAATTTTAATCTAACTAAAATAAACACAATATTAATTAATTAGAAAATTACGGGTTTTGACAAAAATTTCCAGAATTAATAATTTTCTAAAAATATATTTTCCTAAATTAACAACTAATAATGATTTATATTAATAATTAACTAATTAAATTATTCAAATAATTAACTAAAAGTTACGGGTTTCACAACCTTCCCTCCTTAAGAAATTTCGTCCTCGAAATTAAAGGATAGAGTTAGGAATTACCTCAGATCTTAAACAAGTACGGGTACTGCTCCCGTATCTCATCTTCTCGCTCCCAGGTAGACTCGCCTGGGGAATCGTGCCTCCACCTAACTCTGACTATGGGAGTCACCGAAGTTCTGGTCCTCTTCTCGCCTTTGTCCAAAATTGCCACAGGCTTCTCTGGTACTGTAAGGCTTGGTCCAATCTCCAGCTCCGAATGGTCCAAGATGTGACTCGGATCCGGGATGTAGCGTCTGAGCTACGAAACGTGGAAAACGTTGTGCACGCCCTCAAGATTAGCTGGTAGAGCTAACCGATACGCTACTTCACCAATTCGGCTCAAAACTTCAAATGGTCCGATATATCTGGGACTTAGCTTCCCAGCTCTGCCAAATCGGATAGTTCCTCTGGTAGGTGAAATCTTCACAAAAATACTATCTCCTTCTTCAAACTCTAGTGGTCGACGACTGCTATCTGCCCAATGCTTCTGTCTGTCTTGGGCAATCCTGAGCTTGTCCCTGATCACCTTTACCTTCTCTGCTTATCAGTCACCATTTCTGGTCCAAGCAGTACTCTTTCTCCTACGTCGTCCCATGCAAGTGGAGTGCGGCAACGACGTCCATAAAGAGCTTCAAATGGTGTCATACCAATGCTAGCTTGGTAGCTGTTGTTGTAAGAGAACTCTACCAAGTGTAAATGGTCTTTCCAAGACCCTCCAAATTCCAAGACGCAAGATCTCAGCATATCTTCTAGCGTCTGGATGGTCCTCTCAGATTGTCCGTCAGTTTGGGGATGATAGGCTGTGCTGAACTTCAGTTTTGTTCCCAAGCTGCCATGCAAACTCTTCCAAAAGTGTGAGGTAAATCTAGTATCTCGGTCAGATACAATACTTACCGGTACTCCATGAATCCGGTAGATGTGCCGCATATACAGTGCCGCCAACTTCTCGGTGGATAAACCAACCTTGAAGGGGATAAAGTGAGCTGACTTCGTCAGTCGGCCCACTATAACCCAAATGGCGTCCTTTCCTCCTTGGGATCGAGGCAATCCTGACACAAAGTCTATCGTTATATGCTCCCACTTCCACTCCGGAATGTCCAGCGGCTGTAGAAGTCCTGCGGGTGTCTGTCTGCTAGCCTTCACTTGTTGACAAATCAAGCATCTAGCCACAAATCTGGATACATCCTTCTTCATTCCATACCACCAAACAATGGTACGCATATCCCGATACATCTTATTAGCTCTAGGATGTATGGAATACTGTGAATGGTGCACTTTTTGCATAAGCTCATTCCTTAGTTCGCCAGATGGTACACACAGCCTCGTACCATTCTTCAATGTTCCGTCACTGGCGATAGAGAATCCTTCAAGTGTTCTTGCCAGCACTTGATCTCTGAGTTTGCAAAGCGTCTCGTCTTGGAATTGTGTCTCCTTGACTTTGTCCATCAGACTTAAACGCAATTGCAACTGCATCATGGTCGAGTCAGCTCCAGGTACAATAGCTTCTCGCCCCAGTTCCTTCATCTTTTCCTCAGGTAGTACAATCTCCAGACCAAGCTTCTCTATGTCCTCCAACAAGTGCCGCTCCTTAGTTAAGAACATCGCCACTGGGTATCGACTAAGTGCATCTGCAACCACATTAGCCTTACCCGGATGGTACTGCAGGTCGATGTCAAAATCCTTCATCAGCTCCAGCCATCTTCTTTGTCTCATATTCAGCTCTTTCTGAGTGAAAACATATTTCAGACTTTTTGGTCTGTATATATTTCCACTCTCTCTCCATAGAGATAATGCTTCCATAGCTTCAAAGCAAAAATGACTGCAGCAAGCTCCAGATCATGTGTGGGATAATTCTTCTCATGAGTCCGTAATTATCTAGATGCGTAAGCAATCACTTTCCCATGTTGTTGAAGAACGCAATCCAGTCCTTTTCCAGAGGCATCGCTGTAGATTGAGAAACCGCCGGTACCTGCGGGTAGCGCAAGTATCGGTGCTGTTGTAAGTCTCTTCTTCAGTTCCTCAAACGATGCCTGGCAAGCTTTCGTCCAGATGAACTCTTCATTCTTCCGAGTGAGTTTCGTCATTGGTTCAGCAATCTTGGCAAAATCCTTCACAAACTTTCGGTAGTAGCCAGCCAAGCCCAAGAAACTTCTGATTTCAGCAACTGAGCTTGGGGTAGACCACTTCTCAACAGCAGCTATCTTCTTAGGGTCCACTGAAATTCCTTCTCCTGTGACAACATAGCCAAAAAAATCCACCTTGTCTACAAAGAATTCACATTTGGATAGCTTACCATATAACTTCTCTTTTCTCAAAGTTCCTAGAACTTTCCTGAGGTGCTCTTCATGCTCTTCTTCAGTCTTCGAGTAGATCAGGATGTCATCGATGAAGACAACGACAAACTGATCTAGGTATTCATGAAAAACCTTGTTCATAAGATTCATGAACACAGCAGGAGCATTCGTCAGTCCAAACGGCATGACCAATAATTCAAACTGCCCATACTTGGTGTTGAACGCCGTCTTGGAAATGTCCTCTTTCCTGACCTTGATCTGATGGTAGCCAGATTTGAGGTCTATCTTCGAGAATACCTTGGCTCCACTGAGTTGATCAAACAGGTCATCGATCCGAGGCAGAGGGTACTTGTTCTTGATGGTGATATTGTTCAGCACCCGGTAGTCGATGCACATTTGTACAGTTCCGTCCTTCTTAGGAACAAACAAGACAGGTGCTTCCCAGGGTGAAGTTCCGTCTCGGATAAATCCCAAAGCCTTCAGTTCATTAATCTGATCTTTCATCTCCTTGGCCTCCTTCGGGTTGACTCTGTAGCATCCCTTAGAAATAGGGAAAGAGCCGGGGACTAGGTCAATGGTGAACTCTATGTCTCGATTTGGAGGTAACCCGGGAAGACTATCAGAGAAGACATCCATAAATTTTGCTATGATAGGATGGGGAGGTCCGGGTTCTTCTGTGATAGAGGTGTAGGTAACACACTCCATATCTTTCGGAGTTCGAGAGATTTCAAACTCCGACTCTCCAGGTGGGCTGAAGACTACACATCCTCTGTGACAGTCTATCAACGCATGCTGCTTACTCAACCAGTC
This sequence comes from Iris pallida, assembly GCA_029216955.1. NCBI lineage: Eukaryota > Viridiplantae > Streptophyta > Magnoliopsida > Asparagales > Iridaceae > Iris > Iris pallida. The sequence goes on along the minus strand of JANAVB010029818.1, from coordinate 1,894,160 downwards.
CATCCCTAGGACTACATCATAGTTGGGTAAGGACATCACAAGCAAAGGTGCTATGAATTGGTGGCCTGATATGGTGATAGGGCAGTTACAGGTCTCAGTGATGGATAGGGGTCCTCCATCGGTCATGACTCTATATATCTTCTTGCTAAATCCCGTATCTATGTGCTGTACAGAGATAAATTTTGTGGATATGAAACTATGTGATACACCCGAATCAAATAAAACTAAGACAGGATAGGAATGCACATAAATGAAACCTGCGATGACATCAGCGGTAGGTTCCTGCTCTGGCTCTTGTTCCTCTGCTGTTAGGGCAAAAGCTCGCCCAGTCTTCTGTTGATGTTGCCCAAATTGTTGTTGCTGAGTGGGCAGAGGACCTTTCTGCTGAGTAGCTCCAGTCCCGTGCATCGACGAGGGGCAATCCTTCACTTGGTGGGTGGCAGACCCACAGACTAGGCAGTGTCATAGGCTCTTCCTGCGGATGTTTGACTGATGTCCTGGCCTCTTGCAAAAATCACAGACAAGGATCTGCCTCTGAGGCGCTCTATCATTGTTCCTCGCCTGTTGGTGCTGCTGCTGATGGTGAGGAGGCCGGTTGTTGTTATTGTTGGGCTTTTTCTGATTACCCTGGAAGTTGTTAGTTCCAGGATAATCCCTCTTTGAGCGAGCGGGTTGACTTTTCTCTATATCCTGAGCTCGCTCCAGGATCCTTTCATAAGTCTTAGCACCGTCTGAGATCACATGGGTGCGGATCTCCTCTCTCAGCCCATATCTGAACCTTTCAGCACGATCATCAGGGTCAGCTACCAAGTTCTTGGCAAAATGGCTGAGTTGGCCGAATTCTGTCGTATATTCTCCAACAGTCATATTTCCTTGCTTCAGGTTCTAAAATTTCCTCTCCATCTTCCGCAACTCTGATGTTGGGAAGAACTTCCTCTGGAACAACCTCTTGAAGGTGTCCCAGTCAAGCTGCTTGTCCTGGAGTCGGGGTTCATTCCGATACCAGGTGCTTGCTACACTTTGCAGTTGGAGTCCCACTGCTTCAGCCTTGACGTCTTCTGGAAGTCGAACGACGCTTAGGAGACGCTCCATGCTATCGAGCCATTCATCGGCATAGACGATTCCCTCGGTTCCCTTGAAGGGTCGAGGGTTCTGCTTCTTGAAACTCTCAATATCGCTCACCTTGACAATATGATCCCCATTAATTTAAATGACCTTAATGTTATATAAATTAATCCCTTATATTTATGTTTACCTTGACAGGCCTTGGTTCATGTTGAGCTGCTTCTCCTCTCTCCAGGGCAGCCATCGCCACATTATGGGCATTCTCCATGCCTTCCCTCATAATTGTCGTCTGTTCGTGATGAGCTTCAGCTTGAGTTCTCTGGGCTTCTAGCACTCCTCGTAGCAGACCTATGAGGTCGGTAGGGTCCACAGGTACCGATGGGGCAGCTGGAGTGGGCAATACTGCAGAGGGCTGCATCTCCGTCTGGGAAGATGTAGGATCCGCTGGTGTATTATGGGGACGGTCGGCCAGCTGTCGAGGTGTAGGATCCGGACTTGGTTGGGGAGGTGGGGTATGATAGGGTGAAGATACCCCATCGCCAGCAGAATTGGTCTTGTCAGTGGCCATTCTCTGGAAGGTTCAGGATATAAACATAAGCAAGGTAGCCTACCAGTCTATAACAAGCAAAAATATTTATAATATATAATGGTCCTATGTTGTGACAAATTAATGTTCTAGTGTTCTAAATGTCTCTAGATAAATTTTCCTAAGTTGTTGATTGTTTTGGACCTGCATGGGCCACCACTAAAAATATGTCACGACCCGGTCCCAATTTCTTGGGTCGAATCGGATCATGCCCAGCCTGCACCGTTGTTGAGACGGCGGCAGTAAGCTGTATCACTCATGCAGGTAATCAACAACACAGACTAATTGCCACAACTTTAATATTCCGATAAATTAAAACTTGTCCAAACACAAAGTTTTCAAATACAACCCACAACTGAAATAAAATAATTGTCTTTCACAATGTCATAAACTGGAAATAAAACTAATTGGCAGTCTCCTCATCATCATTCTCTGGTAGAACAGCCGGGTACAGCTCAGGATCATAGTAACTACTAATCAGTAGCTCTGCATCATCAATATGACCTAAAAATATAATCTCCAGTCAGGAGGGAGCAAAGTACAATTCATGATATTTTAACAATTGAAATAATAATGGAGTTATGCATTTTTAAACAATTTGAAATAAATAGTTTTCTAGCAGTTAAAACAGTGTGATGTGAATAGGCAATGAATATGACCGGATTGGGTTGTACAGTTGTATCCTATTGATACGATATGGCTTATCCCCGTGTGTATGAGGGGTAAGCTAACACAGTCATTATACTATTTTGGATGTGGTCATACTCATTACACTACTCCCCCAGTACCCAACAGTTAAACAGTCAATGCTCTCAGAGAGAGTTCCGTGTTGCATCGTGGTTTAAACTTGCAATAAAACTATTACTAAATAATTGTAAACTACCACAAAATGTACTTGTCTTGATTTGACTGGAATGAGGGTAATGTCTCCGAGATAAATTTCAGACTTGTCATCGAAATCCTACAATCGAGAAGTCGGTCTTAGATTTCCAAAGTTGCCATGCTAGATGTGCTAGTTACAATCTCTAATTTGTCCTAGTCAATTTTAATCTTTATTATACTAACACAAACAAAACTCGATTATCTAATGCGTTACAATTTATTATGATGGAAAGATCATTTTATATTTAATTTCGAAAAAACTTTGTATTTATCGGTTTATTGGCAAAACTTGGTATTTTATAATTTATATAGTAAAACTACATTTTTCTTTAAATGAGAAAAACGTGAAACTTGTTTAAATAATAACTTGTAATTTTTCCTAATTTATTTAATGTGAGAAAACAATATTAATTTTCTATAAAATAGTTATTTTACTATTTTACGTGTTTATGTCAACCACAACCAGAAAAGAATAAAATTTAACTAATTTATTACAAAACCACGAAAATAATAAAACTGGGCTTATGCCCTTTACAGATCATTTTACATGAATTTAAATAAAAAAAAAACTTTGGTTAGTCTCTAAAAATTATCCTACAATTAATTACAAAATAAAATAATAATTTAAATTAAATTGAATTAATTTATGAGTCTCAGATATTGGTCCAATCGTCAAAAATAGCTAATGCCTCAACGTCCGGCACAATGCCGGTTTCGTTTGCATTTCGCTAAGGGCCCATTGACCGATACGGTCGTCGCCCAAAAATCCAATTTATAAATATTTTCGAAAACTGATTTGAAAATCCATTTATAAAGTTTTATAAAAATTTCGGCAGCATTCCCTCTATTTTCGGGATAACCAAAAACTGGGAAAATGCTCCAACAACACACAAATAATATCCCAAACCAGGGAAACTCTAATTATTCAATCCACTGATAATATTAACCCGAAAATAATATCAAACCCGAAAATATATAACCACAGCACACTTCCGAAGGATATTCGGAAGACCGAAATTACCCGGAAACCCAAAATATCACAGAAGTAAACCAAAACAAATTACAGATTTAAAACGAGAAAATCACAGAGCTATTCCGAAGCTAACTCGAAAATTCCCGAGAAGCCGACAGAACATTTCCGAAGGAAATTCGGAAAACTCCAAATTAACCCGAAAAATCCACAGAACCAACTCTAAATCAAAGCCACAGAACCAACTCTAAATCAAAGAACGTTTCCGAAAGGTTTTCGAAAAACCCGAAAATGTCTCGCTTACTGAATTCCCGGGGAATTCGTGGACGAAATTCATCACAGACTATAAAGATGGAAACGGGGCAACGAAAATATACCAGAAATTGCTCGGCTAGAGCTCTCAGGTGAATATTAGAGAAAAAGAACTCTGCGGACAGCATCTCGGCCTCGGGTCAATGCCTCGTCGGGGTTCGACTACGTGTACAGCACCCGAGCTTGGAACAGACAACAGCAGGGTGCCGCGGAGTGCTGCGGAACAGACTGATCGAAAAGCTGCGGCGGCAGGGAGACCGCACAGGGAGCCGGCGGGGTCGGGCGCGGGGTCTCCGGGGCTCGGCGTCGGAGCTCAGGAGGCGGGCGGTGCTGCGGGGTTGGTCGCCGGACAGGACGTGGCCCTGGGGAAGGTGGCGCCGGCGTCAGGGTGTGGTTCAGGCGGATCCGGCCTGGGGTCGGCCTCGGCACGGGTCGGAAGGAACTCCGGGAGGTGGAGCTCGGTTAGGGCACCGAATGTAGTGCCCGTCCCTACATCGTGCCCCGTACTCTGTCCACGGGGTGCGCGAGAAAGGAACACTGTCGCTATCGATTCGGTCGGGACCGATAGGTCGGGATCGACCGAGTCGATCGAACGGGAACGGTTGAATTAAGATCCATTCCTTGTTATGGAATGTCTTCTTCGGAACCAAGTCCCATATTCAGCGGGTTGCGCCTCGAGGATTGACTCTGCGGCTGAGTCGGGAGAGACCTCCCGTTGCTCTGCTTTTCACGCCGCTTGCGTTGGTTTTGGCTTTATTTTCTGAATGCGCTTTCGTGAATGTTTTCGATGGTTTTCATGGCTTGCATTTCGAACTCGCATTTCCTATCGAACTCCTTGAATAATGCAGTGTTCTAATCGGTTGCTTGTGCGATTTCAGGTAATCGCGTAGGCGACGTCTAGCGCGACCAACAAGTTCTCTCGCCGAAGTAAACTCAAGGTGAGTGGCTGACCCTTCTCTTCTCGACCCCTTCTTAAGTAAATCGATAGTGTTGTTGCGGAAGAAAGAATGAATGCAAGGGCACGAACACGGTAAAATGATCAAGTTTTCAAAGAGAATGTAGGCTATACCTTAATAACTAAATTTGTTATTGCACTGTCAAGGATAACTTGTCGACAAGGTGATAGTTTTCTCGAGCGACAACCCGAGGCCACGGGACCGTTTCGGCCTAGGAGGAAACAGGGTATAGTTGTGCTGGATGATAGCACGGGTTAAGCGGGGACTTCCAAAAGGGGGCTCGCTACCCGCGTTGGAAGGACCCCGATTAACGAAGCTATACGTCCAGGATGGCTTGTTATGCCAGTGGCCAACCACACGTAATATTGCACTTGGTATGAAAAATGATAACAATTGACAGAAAAGAACATGGTAAGTCTCATAAGGCAAGGCGCGGTCCGCCGTGGGTAAGTTCCAACATAAATTACATTATGCTTGTCATTGCTCGCTTGAAATTCACTAGGATGGTTAGAAACATTCATGAACTAAGTCATATAGACTCATCAACCAAATGAGAGCTTGGAACTTAACTTGCCACGCACCATTACAAAGTATAATGTACTGATCCTCGATCTCCACGCAGGTACCCCGAACCACGAAGGGCGTGCCACTTAAATCTCAAGGCGGCGTAGACACTTTTGAAGCCTCGTCCGTGTAAAGGCTTGTTTCTGGATTCCTTTTGAAGAAGACCCGCACTCAGTCCAAAAGAAGATGACGACTTGACTCGCCTCGATAGCAAGTAGAAATGTGTAATGGTTTTTGCTTGTAAAAAGGGATGTAATGTATGGAACGACTATCTCATCGGCGTTCATTTTGTAAGTCGAGTCATGTTGTAGCCCGCGCGGCAATGATTGTAAAAGAGTCTATGTAAGATTTATTATCATCAATAAAAAAGTCTATTTCTATTTCAAATGTGTCATTCAATTTCTCTGCGTACTCTAACTTGATGTTGTGTTTCGGATAACCTTATGAATATGCCTTGTGCAATCGCAACTTAGGTTCGCACGGCATCACGTCCGGGAGATGACTATCGATTCTACGGAATCAGGGCGTGACACAGAAAATTAGGAAAAGTTGGAATAGTGATGGAGAGGGATGAAGAGAGGGGTTTATATAGGGTGGAGAGAGTTTGGGGGTTACCGGAAGAGGAGGGGGCGGCCGTTCGGGGAGGCCGGCGATCGCCGGAGTGATGGCGGTGGCGGCGGTTTTGGCAGGGTCGGCCAAGAGCCGAAGACCCCTCATTTCTCAACAGAAAACCATCAGAAGGAAAATGAAGAGAATTGTTATAAAGTCTCTCTCTCTCCATAGTAATGTTGGGTTAAGGATTAAAACCAAAAGCTTTGGGTTTCATGGGCTTATGGTTTAAAATGGCTAATATTTATTTTTAAGAGTTGGGCTAACAAGACTTGGCCTCAAATAATAGTTAATGGAAAATAAATCATTCTTAATGGGTTTTATAGATTTATGGGCTGTTGGGCCTTAACATATAGGTTTTGTTTTTGAGAAAATTTTTTTCTTTATAAATACTAGAGTAATTCGAAAAATAGATTTGTGCTCGGAAATGGGTTCGGGACAGGGCCAGACAACCAAAAATCCAATATTTAAAAATAATAATTTTAATCTAACTAAAATAAACACAATATTAATTAATTAGAAAATTACGGGTTTTGACAAAAATTTCCAGAATTAATAATTTTCTAAAAATGCATTTTCCTAAATTAACAACTAATAATGATTTATATTAATAATTAGCTAATTAAGTTATTCAAATAATTAACTAAAAGTTACGGGTTTCACACTATGGCTTGCTACTATGAGTTCCAAGTTACCCTGAAATTTATACAAATACGGGATTCCTCAGTTCTTACTATGTGCAAGCAAGGCTAGTTTATCCAATAATCAATTGCGCCAATCATGAATTAGACGAGTCCCAACGGGACGCCCGTCATCAATATATATATATATATCAATATAGGCAGATACCACTCCCTCCCCGTGTGGCAGATTTGCGGTATCTGTGGGAACCATCCGGCATGTCGGGACGCTAATCGTTCCAAAGATGGCTGCCATGTAAGAACTCGAGAATCCATTCTCTCCATGTAATCGTTATTTTATTGAGCTTAATAGTCTCTATGTTGATTGAAATCCCATGCCGTAGATCATGGTCATTCAGAATAAGTACTTCCGTACAGAATACGATATGCACAACTCTACAACGATGTCCGTGCGGCTAGGTTGCAGGTCTTGTATAGTGTAATGCAACAATCAAACCTAGCCACGGAATAATCATGCCTTGACTGTAAGATGCACATGCTGCTTTTACAGAAAAATGGAAGTCAACATGTGTCCATATGCCAATGTTCAGATCGGCTAGTCGATCACAATGGTTCATGGTTTATACATGAACGTGTCTCATTCAATTCGACGACTAACCAGTCTCTTAGTTCCAACGAGGAACGCATGATCAATCATTAGTCAAGGTAACAATCAATATCAATTTGGGACAAGGAACAGCCAAAGGGCACTATGGGCCGTAGCAGATGGATACCCATCTAGGCGGCTGGGCAAGTCTTGCTCCATCTATGCGGCTCGGGAAATCGAGTCTCATGCGACTCAGAAATCGGGTCTCATGCGGCCAGGAAATCGAGTCTCATGCGGCTCAGGAAATCAAGTCTCATGCGGCCAGGAAATCAAGTCTCATGCGGCTCAGGAAATCAAGTCTCATGCGGCTCAGAAATCGGGTCTCATGCGGCCAGGAAATCGAGTCTCATGCGGCTCAGGAAATCAAGTCTCATGCGGCCAGGAAATCAAGTCTCATGCGGCTCAGGAAATCAAGTCTCATGCGGCTCAGAAATTGGGTCTCATGCGGCCAAGAAATCGAGTCTCCTGCGGCTCAGGAAATCAAGTCTCATGCGGCCAGGAAATCAAGTCTCATGCGGCTCAATGCCATGCGGCCAGGGAATAACAAGCCTTATGCGGCTGAGAGGAGAGGAGTCTCATGCGGCTGAGAAACACGAGCTTATGCGGCAGGGATGATCATGCGCTTATGCGGCCCAAGGAACTGATCCTTATGCGGCTGAGGGAAGACAACGCTCATGCGGCTCAAGAAACTTTGTCACATGAAAGCCATACGGCTAAAGTAACGTTCTTCTCTAATTTCCGAGAACAGGACCATGGAAGCCATTGCTTGCAAGCTCTCTAAATTCTTTATTCCAAGCCCAAATCTGAACTTCCATAGGTCAAAATGGGGTAGAACGAAATTTTCTACAACATGGAACCATCAAAACTTAAAAATAACAGGGTTAGCTAGATCAAAACCTAAGAAATCCAAAAATACAACAAACTTATATCTACAAGTAATGAGCTATGGAAATTAAAAATGCTAAGTACTAGAGTGTCTAAGAATCTCGAGAGAAAGATAATGGAACAACAAAATTGGAGATCCATCAAGAAGCAAGTGACACTTGCCTAGCTCTCTAGGTTGGTGGGAGAGTAATGGAGGTTGAAGAAGAAGTAAATGAGAGTAATGAAGAGAGAGAAAAGTAAAGTAGTATTAATATCAAGCCCAAGTCAATCTCCACCACCCATTCCTTCCTACAAGATCTAGACCATCCATCCCTCTCATGATGAACCAAGCTAAACCAGATTGGTTTAATGAACAGACTAAACCAAGAGCTAAAGCAAAAGTAGAAAATAAAATACAGAAAAATTAATAAACACGAAATTAGAGAATTTAAATACAGAACAAATGCATGATAAATATTAAATAAATACATTCAAGCAATACACGTATACAAATACGTATTCCGGGAACGGGGAGTGACATCTCCACCCTCCTTAGAAAAATTTTGTCCTCAGAATTTCAGATCCAAGCAGGACAGAAATATCAGAGCTAGACTAATCTAAGTACAAGCAATTGAGCAAGCGGCTATTTTACAATGTCAAATAGCAAGTAAGATATCGATAATTATCAATCTACGACATCAAGTAATTTCTACTCATAGGGTGATAAGCATGAGGAGTCACAGACAATCAAGGTACACGAGAAAAAATATACATTGTGAGTCAAATAGGTACGGGTACCGTGATCGGATATCATCCTCACGTTCCCACGTTGACTCTCCTAAGGAGTGATGACCCCAAGCCACACGGACAAGTCTAATTGTTCGATTCTTGAGTATCTTCACTCTTCAGTCCAAAATGGACACAGACTGTTCCTCGTAAGACAAGTTGGTACCAACAACCAGTTCAGAGTGATCGAGGATATGGCTTGGGTCCGATACATACCTTCGCAACTGAGATACATGAAACACATCGTGTACCTCGCGTAACGAAGGTAGAAGGGATAAACGATAAGCAACATCGCCTACCCTATCAAGGATAACAAATGGGCCCACGTATCATGGACTCAACTTCCCGCGAACGCCAAATCTAATGACCCTTCGGGTAGGTGAGATCCGCAAGAACATGTGGTCCCCAACAGAAAATTCTAGCGGCCTACGATGCTGGTCCGTCCAATGTCGATGCCGATCTTGTGCAACTCGAAATCGCTCTCTAATTTCCTTAACCACTTCAACCGTCTGAACAATCATTTCTGGACCTAACATCTTTCTCTCCCCGATATCATCCCATGCCAGTGACGACCTACACTTCTTACCATATAGTGCTTCAAATGGTGCCATCTTGATACTGGCTTGATAACTGTTGTTGTACGAGAACTCAACTAAGTGTAGGTGGCTCTCCCAAGACCCTCCAAAATCTAGGGTGCAAGCTCGCAACATATCTTCTAAGGTCTGAATTGTTCTTTCTGATTGCCCATCCGTCTGGGGATGGTAAGCCGTACTAAATCTCAACTTGGTACCCAGACTACGATGTAGACTCTTCCAGAAATATGATATAAAGCGGGTATCTCTGTCTGACACAATACTGACAGGGATCCCATGCTGCCTGACTATCTGTTGCATATACAACTCTGCCAACTTTTCTGTAGATTGCCCTACTCTGAAAGGAAGAAAATGTGCCACCTTGGTAAGCCGGTCCACTATCACCCAAATAGCATCTTTACCACTTGGTGATCTCGGTAAATCGGTCACAAAGTCCATGGTGATATGTTCCCACTTCCACTCCAGGATAGGAAGCGGTTGCAATAATCCAGCTGGCCTCTGCTGGTCTGGCTTTACTTACTGACATATCAAGCAACGAAAAACAAATCTAGCTATCTCCCTGTCACGACCCGCACCCGCTTTTTCGGATACGAGACGTGTCCAAGCCAGCCTACGCCGCAGAGTCGGCGGTAGAACGCTGTCACGGCCAAGATGCTCAAATCACAAAATGTAATATTTGCTGCTCATTCACATTTCTAAAATTTATTACAACAGTTACTAGATTTATAATTAAAGAAAATACAAGGCCTCACAATTAATGAAAATGAATCAACTGCTATCTATTTCTAGGTTTCTATCTGCAAGTATCCCGTATCTCCCAATGCTAAGTGAAGCCACAGCTAACCTGAAAAATGATGGTTTCCAGTCAGGAATGGAACAAGTACACAAACCGACGACAATGCGAAAACACAATAGAATTAACAAGACATGAAAATAACATATGGAATATGAAAGCTAGAAAGTAACTAATGACATAACAGGTGATAAAGAAGACAAGGAAAAATAAATAAAAGACAACTACCTATGTGGTATAAAATATCCGTTTCGACATGTGAACGGCTAGGGGGTAAATACGGCACACTGCACGTGTCGTGTGCAGCTGCTATCATTCACGAAAGATACGGAGGATAGTTCTGGGTAGTCCAGATGTGTACTAAGATATTTCCCCTCCCGACTACTCCGTGTGACGAGCGTGTCAACAAGCAGCAAGATATATGTATAGACATAAAATAAAAAGACTACTATGAATCGAAAAGCAATCAGAAAGTGCACTTGCCTGAGGTCCTTTGCTGGTAAAACTGATAATCTCATTGGGTCTATGATGGTCCGTTGACTAGAGTAGATGTGAAGAAGTCCATAGTTGCCAAAAGAAATAGGAATACGATTAGCTATGATCATGGATAATTTAAGGGAGATTTATATCTTAGAGATAATTAGTTATTTAATTAGAAAATCATATTTAGTTATTTAGAGATATACTTATACATTATTTTATTTAGAACTTATAAATCTCTTAGAAAATAATTGAAATTATATCTATACCTAGAGCCCCAACTATAATCTAAGGAAATATAAAGTTAGTTAAAGATAAATACTAAAATATTTATTAAAAATATTTAAGATGAAAACTCAGTGAAAGTAAGCCCAGAATAATAAAACATATATAGAAGCCCAACAAACAAATTAGCCTTATAATACTTAATAGATTTAAACTTAACATATATATGAACATATGGTCCAACTCAATAATTAAACTGAATTTAAGTGAGCCCAAAGCCCACATACCCAGCCCCATAATTTATATTTTATACGAATCCAAAATAATTTTTATAAAGCCGGATTACAGGCCCAACCCATTTCTCACAAAAGAAGATATTTAACACAAAATAAATATAATAGGGCCATGGACTGAGCCCACACAACAAAACTAAAACAAAGTTAAAAAAAGAAATAGAAAAAGAAAAGAAAATAATTCCTGCTCACCCCAATAGAGAGAGAGAGACAGAGAGGAAAAGAAAGTGAAAGAGTAATCGAGAGTGGCGGAGAGATTGGGGGATGGGGAGAGCTCACCGGGAGAGATGGAGCTCGGGAACGCGACGGTCGGCTGCCTCTGGACGGAGGCGCTGGAAGGGGCAGGGGAAAGTCGCGGGCGGCGCGAAGATCGACGCATGGGGATGGTCGGGAAGGGCTCGAACTGGGTTCCGTACGTACGTCGACTCCAGATCTAGAGCGGCTGCGCCCGTCCCGCGCGGAGGGGATCATTGTCCGAGCGGCGAAGGAGGCGCCGTGCCGGATCTCACTGGTGGAACCGACCTCCTGCGGCCGCTAGATCAGCAGGTCTGTCGAGCGCAGACGGCGCTCGACGTCGGTTTGGGTTGGGGTCGTGGCCTGGGGAGCCTCACCACTTTTCCGCGGCGGTGATAGGTTGGCCGTGGATCGGAGGCGGTCAGTCTTGGCCGCCTGCCAAGGCTCGACGCGGCCGAGTACGTGGACGGCGGGGATCTCCCCGACACTGGAGAGGAGGAGGTCTGGAGTACGACGTCGAGGAGAGCATGGCGGAGGCTCGATCGGGAGCCTCGACGGCGACGGTGGAATCGATCTCGCCGGAGGCACGCTGGCGTCGAAGGGTGCCGCGTTCACCGATGGGTCTGGCTGGACGAGAGGATGCGCGGCTACAGCGCAGGCTCGGCGTTTGACCGCGGCGGCAAACCCGGCTAAGGAGCGGCGGACACGGCTGGGTTCGAGGCGCACGTCCCGGGGAGATGGAGGGCTGCACAGTGGCGATGAGGGCAGTGGCCGGCAACAGAGTGGAGAGACGATGGCTCTGCTAGGTAGAGTCTATTGTATTCTTTTTATGCTTACCGACGTGTCGTGTCCTGTTGTCTGGACACAGGGAATGATTTGTGGATGGTGTTCGATGTGTCGGACATAGGATATTTGTATTCTGGGATGGACTGGAATGGGGTAGTGGACACGGACACAGCGACACGGTGGTGATGGTTGTGGAAAATGGTGGCTGTGGCGAAGGTGACGTTGATGGTTTTGGGAAATCAGGGAGGCATGGCGATGATGACGGTGGACTAGCCACTGGCCGGAGTCGAGGTGACGTGGTTTTGGTAGCAGCGGTCAGGTAGGGTGTTTAATGGTGGTGGTTGCGACGCGGTGGGATGTTGTCAATGAAGTTTCTGGTGATGGTGGTGATAGGTGAGGAGGTCGGGTGGTTTGGGAAGGTGCCATAAGCAGAGGGGGCAGCTTCCGAAATTATATAGGTACATAGAGAGAGGATTAGGTTAACATTACTAGCTGTTTGCTAATAGAAATAAGGGTGCTATCATATTCGAAAGTTCCCTATCGGTTATAGATACACACATATTTATAATATTTATCTATAACTACCAGAATCTCCTCTTACTATTAACCAATTGGCAAATCTTAATTTAGCCTTTGGTAATACTAATAATACTTAATATTATCAGTTGACTTTAAACAATATTCCTATAATTATAAGATTAATTATTCAAACTAACACTTATCAAATCTAAATATATTATTGAATATCAAAAGTATTTTATTCATCAAAATAATTAATATCACTAAAACAGCTTTAAATAAGACTTTTCTAATTTCCAAAGCTAATTTTGAACAATAAACTTTGACAAACTTTTTGTAAATCAAAAAGTTTATGATTTTCTTTGTAGAAATTCAAATGCAAAAAGAAGAAGAAAACATTCTTTAAAGCACTAAATTTTAAAATAAAATAAATAAATATTTTAAAATTTTGAATACGGTGGTTACACTCCCTCTTCATTCCGTTTCATCAGAAGTGCTGCTTGATATCCTTGTACATCTTGGTCCCTCCAGGGTATATAGAATACTGAGAACTGTGGACTTCTGTCATATCTTCCTGTCTGATGTCTCCATTAGGCACACATAGGCGTGATCCAAATCTAAGTGTACCATCTTCGTGAATTTTTATCTCCTTTCTGAGTCCTGACTCACATTCTGCCCTGAGCTTCTGAATCCTTGGGTCCTGTGCCTGAGCTGCCTTGATCCTGTCTACCAAGTCAGATTGAACTCGTAGACTTGCCAGAATTCCTACATCACTGGGAAGTATAACCTCGATGCCCATCTCCTGAAGTTCTTCTATGATATGCTTTTGCGATGTCAACATAAATGTGCCGCCTCTCCTGTTGAGAGCATCTGTTACCACGTTAGCCTTGCCTGGGTGATACTGAAGCTCCACGTCGTAATCCTTGATCAACTCCAACCATCTTCTCTGTCTCATGTTCAGTTCATTCTGAGTAAAGATGTACTTCAGACTTTTGTGGTCTGTGTACATGTCCACTCGATCACCGTACAAGTAATGTCTCCATAGCTTCAAAGCAAATACTACTGCCGCCAACTTCAAGTCATGAGTCGGATAATTATTTTCGTGGTCCCAAAGTTGCTTAGATGCATACGCTATCACCTTTCCATGTTGCATGAGGACGCACCCAAGTCCCTTTCCTGACGCGTCACAATAAACGGTAAAACCTTCGGGTCCAACTGGCAATGTAAGAATGGGTGCCGATATCAATTTCTGCTTCAAATTCTCAAATGATGCCTGACATTCTGCCGACCAGATGAATGGCACATCCTTCCATGTCAAGCGGGTCATGGGTGCTGAAAGTCTTGCAAAGTCTGATATGAACCTTCTGTAATATCCTGCCAATCCCAAGAAACTACTGAAACACCCCAGTCCCAAAATACTTAGGACTAGGTACGTATCCATGCCAGCTGTATACATACGAAGTACACTCCAATATATGGAAACCTTGTACTTATACATAAGCTGTAAAATGCAGTAGAACCATAATAACTAAATCTCATCCACTACATAAATAAATGATATAAAAGCAACTTTGAATTTGTCATGTATACAATCGTTGGACGGAGACAAAGTCCACCACCAACTATCTCAAATAAAAGGGTACAAGAAGGAATAGATGAAATAACAAGACTAGCCAAGTATAATTATCTTGGAAAGGATGGAGAAGATCACGGCCTCGACTAGAACACCTGCAATATTACAGAAGCACATACACCTGGAGAGATAACCAGGTCCTCAGAGGGACGTAACAAGATACATGAAGAACATGCCATATGAACTGAATATAAATGCACCATAAAATAAAGATAAAGTAAAAGTGTCCAAACCATAACACGACTCAATATCCCATCATCGAAACAGTAGGCTACCCCTACCACCACACAAGGACAAGGGGTAACTTACTATCCTGCGATGTGATATTTTCCCATGCCATGATTTGGACCATAAAATTTGCTAAGGCCTCCTAACCTTTCTAGTAGGCAATTTAGAAGACATCTCGATGTATGGGCAGGTGAAGGCTGACTCCCCCAGGACAAGGTAACAACTCTCAACACGCACACGTCAAGTACCAATACTATCAGCCGGCATAACTCGAGGCTAGCGGCCCACGTGACCCATCAGTCCACATAGCTCGAGGCTAGTGACCCTCGCGACTCGACTACCGTAATACGCAGTTACTACAGCTTTTGGAATTGGGGTAGCCCATACATTTAACTGTCTTCTCCCTCCCAAGGTCACTAACAGAAGGTAGATCGCTAAGACTATGTCCATATGCATACAAAAAGGCAAGAAAGAAAAATAACTGAAAGCAAATAAAGTGAACTAAAAATAGCAAGTAATGGATCCAACTGAAAACAGATAATAAATATCCAGTAAATAAATAAATAAAGATGCATCTAATTATAAACAGTAAATAAGGCAAGGTATCTTGCCTGTGGGTGATGCGAGAAGCAGCAAAATCCAACAATCAGAATCGTCAACACGAAAGTCAAAATCCACAAGAAGCTCCGGATGCTGAAACAAACATCACGAACGAGTTTGGAATAAAAGATATGCCTAGAAAATGCATGTCCAAAAGTCAAATTCTGGAACAGGAGCAAAATCGTAATTTCAGGTCAAAACGATGTCCGTCGTTGGATCCACTTTGCACCGAAATATGTGCCAATATCTACGGTCTCTAAAGTCGTTAAACTACTTGTCTACAGATTTGTTATGATGAGACGAACCCAACGGTATGTCCAATTTTGGATTCCGATGAGCCGTGCATAAAATCGTCCGTTGAGTAGGATTGTGGGCCCGCCAAAATAGCGTCCCGATCAACGGTCTCCGAATCGGACCAAACTTGGCTCACAGGACCGAAAAAATATTTCGAGTCCAATGGCGCAAGTTTCGTTGCGATTTGATGTGTGTGCACAAAGTAATTGGGAAATTCTGAAAAGCCCGATACGGAAAAATTTGACGGATACGGGTCAAATTCGTCGCGCACACGCAACAAATTTGAATTTCGTCAAAGCCCGCACGTCCGCAAAGTGGATACGGACCTTTCGGTACTCTCGTTTTGCGACGGGGTCGCCCGATTTGTCGGGACGTACCTCATACGGGGTTTTTAAGGTTTATAAAAATTGATTTTTCGAGATTTTTAATTTACTTAAAACTGAAATTTATTGCAGAATAAATAAATCTATTTAAAGGGGATGATAGAGGGTCATGGGGGCTTTCTACACAAATTTACGGATCTAAAAACGGATTTAAAATGAGGGAGATATAGATCGGGGAAGTGGGATACCTTAAAGTGGGAATATGTTGTTTTGTTGTTGTTGTTGTTGCCACCGTGGCGACCGGGAGACGGGGATGCTGTTGCTCCGGCGAGGCTGGCCCGCACGCCAAGGAAAGGGAGGAGGATGGAGGAGAGAGGAGGAAGAAGATGGAGAAGAAATTAGGGTTTGATTTTATTTTAAAACATATGCATACGTATGTATATATATGTAATGGAATAAAAGGGGTCGGCCAAAGGTGCTGTTGCTTCTTAAAAGGGGGCGCACAAGAGCTTGCTAGCTGCTTGCTGCTATGCTTCGGTGGTCGGGTGGGGCCGACCACCCATAAACTTTTTTTTTTTTTTTTTTACAAAACTTATCTTTTCTTATCTAAACTTATATATATATATATATATATATATATATATATATATATATATATATATATATATATATATATATATATATAAGTGAAACTTATATATATATATATATATATATATATATATATATATATATATATATATATATATATATATAAAATATATATATATATATATATACAAAAAATATATATAATATACAAAAAAAATATATATATATATATAATATACAAAAAATCTATTTAAAATTCAAATACCATTTAAAAGTCAACAATCCAATTATTTAATATATTTGAGCATATGTACATATATATATAAATTCAATCCTTAATAAATCAACTGAAAATAATAATAATATTTAAATAGGAAAACATGTTTATTAAATCTCCACAAAATAAATTTTAATAATAATAAATAATAAAATCTTTCCAATGGGTGAACTTATACCGCACACCCTATAAGGGTCCAAAAATAGTAAAATTTTGTAAAATATTATTTTATTAATAAAATATAGATTTTTGTACCCAAAGTCAATAAATATTCAACAAGTTTTAAAAAATAATTTAAAAATATTTGTACATACACAAAATATTCATATAAGGCCACCTTAGTCACCCCACATGCTCACATGGGCTTAAATTTGGTTCGGCTCTGTTCGGGCTGAATTGGCCAAACCGGGTCATCAAAAAAAATAAATAAAACCATAAATTGTATAAATTCATTTTTTTAAGTCTAATAAAATAATAAAAATAATAAAAAATAGGGGTTTTACATCCTACCCAACTTATAAGAATTTTGTACTCGAAATTTAGGAATAATAGGATAAATAGGGTTGGGGGATAGGAAGAGTTCGTTAATACCCAAAATATAATTAAATTTTGGAGGAGGCGATAAAACGGCGTTCAACACTACCATGCAATAGAAAATTATGGAGTCGATATATACAAAAATATATCATGGTTATGGAATTGAATAAGGATCGCTATTGAAGGTAACAAAATTTTGAATATCCAATTTAGAAGAACAGTAAGGAAGTGAATAGACCAAGGAAAATAAATTAGAAATTTAGGAGATGTGATTCCTTAAGAGAGAACTGGATACTAATCATCTTGGTCGAGGGTTTGATTAAGTGAACGATTAGGAATCATTCTCAAGTGCTCAAGAATAATTGGGAGGGCACGATAACAATTCTAGGGTTGAGGAATGAGGAGTAGTTAAAGGCGAGGATACAACCACATTAATTGGTCGGTGGCTATCTACATTTGTGTATAAATAACTAATAGGGCAACCAGAGATGATACCTTGAGTCTATCTTAGCAAGTACAGTGCATTGTCTTTCCACAATAAGTAAAAGACAAGAACAACAAAGGTTTCAAAGACGGTGTTATATATTGAGTACGAATTGCGGGGTTCATAGGCGGTGAATATAATTCAAAAAGAATTGCCAAGGCTGTCGCGGATGAGACTCTAAAGCAAGTTTATTATGTCTCCATCCACGTTGAATAATATGTGATAAGCGAACCAAAGTGCAATAGGTTGATCAGACCATCATGCACCGGTTCTGATTAGACAATATGTTAGTGGGGGCACCCAATAAAATATGTCATGATCAAGCTTGATAACGAAATAAGCTTGCAAAACTGAAGCTACGTTAGCAGCATGAAATAGTCAAAATATGAGCAAGGGAGGTACTGATGAAAGAAATTTTAAATAGTCCAAGATCTTTTAAAATCAAGGCTCGCCCAAAGTTTGGGCCTATACAGTTGTCCTAGTGTTTCTTCATTTATGGCTTGGTAGACTAGATAAGGTAGGGTCCTCTGAATTTATAGTCTAAGTGAACTTACCAATGTGGTTCACAGAAAAAAAGGTTTGTTAGGTGGTGAGGTATTCTACCCAACTTACAAGAGTTAAACTAATAGTATCATGGGACAATGGGTCAAGCAATCAAGATAAAGTACAAATTTAAGCATTTAAGGAATTTAGTAGAACACAATCACATATCGGGTCGAAAGAATTGAGTCGAGGTTGAATCCCTATCCATGGTCGAAAATATATCGGTATCATGGTAAAGATTATAGTTTGGCCATTTTGACCATAAGGTCATGTCAAGAAATAGAGTACAAGAAGATGGGTTTTGGTGGAACATGATATGTCTACAGGAAGGTGGGCTTGTCTAGGTCTTATATATGAAATTTGTTGGGAGGAAAAGTGTAGTATTGTACTCCAAATATACAAGTCACGGTAGGGGACGCCAGAAGATCAAGAATAGAAAGTGGGAGTTCACGAGGTGATAATTAATGCACAAAAATAAAGAAGATCAAGTTAAAGCATAAAATAAAATTAATTAAAGAATCCAATAAAATAATTTAGGAACACAATTTCGGAGAGAAGATAGTCTCCTAGATGACTACAGTTAAGGAACCATTAAATCATTATTCAAATTGCAAGTGGGTTAGAAGGTCGCAATTAAAAGATCTAGAATTGAAGGAAGGTCGAGTAAGCCGAGGTGGAAATACAGTCACATAGCTGGGTAGATGACTAACAATACTTTTGTATATACTACTATCATGGTCATGGGTGACATAGCAATTAGTATGGAATACTCAGTAGGGTTATCTTGGGGCCTACCATTAAAATTTTGCTCAAATTTCCTCCAAAAGTTTCAAAATTAAACTTTCAAAAATAAACCACCAAAATTTGTATTCACTACAAGCTGTTCAAATTCATCATAAAAAAATTTAAATCACTCTCATAAATCTCAAAGCAAAATTTTATCACGTTACTACTAACCTTTTTCCAAAATTAAGGTTTAAATTCAACTATTTAACTCAAGAGTTCATAATTTACGAATCCATAAAAATTTCACCAATCAATCAAAAATTTAACACTCTAAATTTTTTAAATAACTCATAAATAAACTCTTAGCATATTAAAAGCAATTTCAAAAATTAAGCTCAATGCTCTCATCAATTTTAACTTCTATTCATGCTAAGTTATTCCAACAAAATCACAACTTCTAAATGGTAACTTCCTTTAATCAATCAAAATAACTTTCCATCACATCCTTCGAAATTCTTCCAAAAATTTTAATATATGCAATCCCACATTAAACTAAATTTTCAAATAATCTTATCAGTCAAAATCTTTTTTTTTACCAAAAATCTAAATAGATTTGTAAATCCTCAATCATAGGACACCATTTAAAATAAAATTTCTCAAAAATCGTTTTCATAACTTTCAAATATTTTAAACCAAAATTCACCATCATTACTTCCACTTAAAATTCAAAATTTACTAAACACAAAAATTGCAAGTTGTATGTCTCAAATTTAAATAATTCCTATGGCCATTTTTAAAAGCTAAGATCATTTTCAAACCAAATTTATAACTGTTCAAAGGTGTATAACTATAATACAATAAATCATAAACATCAAAAATCGAAAATCAAATAAATTTTATATTTGTTCAGAGATGTATATCTATCACCCAAAAATTTTAAATATCACAACTCGAAAAGCAAATCAATTTTATACTTGTGCAAAGATGTATAACTATAACCCAATAAATCATAAATATCAAATCTCAAAAGCCAATCAATTTTTTAAATCAAGGGTATAAAGATTCTAGCTATTTTTCTCTCCTTCCTGCAGTATCACTCCTATGGTGTTTACTATTTAGAAATCTCAAGATTAAAACCTTCCTTGGTAGTATCCTACTTTACAAATTACTAATCATTAAATCACACTTTAAAGAAAAAAACCTTTTAACTCAATTAGAGTCTTATATGTATTCCAATTGCCAATATAACCATTCTAGCCATGTGTTTGACCTATGAGCATATACTAGTGTAGTCATCTTTCTAGTTGACACTAAGCACGAAAATAAGAATCAACGGTAGAAAGAAATCAAGCAAGATGTAGTTCAAGGAGGTCGAACAAGAGTTCGGAATTTGAAGCCAAGGGAAGAGGTCAAGCTGTATGGATGAGATTCCAAGATTTTAACCCTATGTTGCAGGCTCACATCGGTACAATTACGTAACCGAAGTGACAAACTCGACCTGCATAGGCCACCACAAAAACATGTAACGCCCCAGTCCCAAAATACTTAGGACTAGGTACGTATCCATGCCAGCTATATACATACGAAGTACACTCCAATATATGGAAACCTTGTATGTATACATAAGCTGTAAAATACAGTAGAACCATAATAACTAAATCTCATCCACTAGATAAATAAATGATATAAAAGCAACTTTGAATTTGTCATGTATACAATCGTTGGACGGAGACAAAGTCCACTACCAACTATCTCAAATAAAAGGGTACAAGAAGGAATAGATGAAATAACAAGACTAGCCAAGTACAATCATCTTCGAAAGGATGGAGAAGATCACGGCCTCGACTAGAACACCTGCAATATCACAGAAGCACATACACCTGGAGAGATAACCAGGTCCTCAGAGGGACGTAACAAGATACAGGAAGAACATGCCATATGAACTGAATATAAATGCACCATAAAATAAAGATAAAGTAAAAGTGTCCAAACCATAACACGACTCAATATCCCATCATCGAAATAGTAGGCTACCCCTACCACCACACAAGGACAAGGGTTAACTTACTATCCCGCGATGTGACATTTTTCCCATGCCATGATTTGGACCATAAAATTTGCTAAGGCCTCCTAACCTTTCTAGTAGGCAATTTAGAAGACATCTCGATGTATGGGCAGGTGAAGGCTGACTCCCCCAGGACAAGGTAACAACTCTCAACACGCACACGTCAACTACCAATACTATCAGCCGGCATAACTCGAGACTAGCGGCCTACGTGACCCATCAGTCCACATAGCTCGAGGCTAGTGACCCTCGCGACTCGACTATCGTAGTACGCAGTTACTACAGCTTTTGGAATTGGGGTAGCCCATACATTTAACTGTCTTCTCCCTCCCAAGGTCACTAACAGAAGGTAGATCGCTAAGACTAGGTCCATATGCATACAAAAAGGCAAGAAAGAAAAATAACTGAAAGCAAATAAAGTGAACTAAAAATAGCAAGTAATGGATCCAACTGAAAACAGATAATAAATATCCAGTAAATAAATAAATAAAGATGCATCTAATTATAAACAGTAAATAAGGCAAGGTATCTTGCCTGTGGGTGGTGCGAGAAGCAGCAAAATCCAACAATCAGAATCGTCAACACGAAAGTCAAAATCCACAAGAAACTCCGGATGCTGAAACAAACATCACGAACGAGTTTAAAATAAATGATATGCCTAGGAAACGCCTGTCCAAAAGTCAAATTCTGGAACAGGGGTAAAATCGTAATTTCGGGTCAAAACGATGTCCGCCGTTGGACCCGCTTTGTACCGAAATGCGTGCCAATATCTACGGTCTCTAAAGTTGTCAAACTATATGTCTACAAATTTTTTTTGATGAGACGAATCCAACGGTATGTCCAATTTTGGATTCCGATGAGCCGTGCACAAAATCGCCCGTTGAGTGGGATTGTGGGCCCGCCAAAATAGCGTCCCGATCAACGGTCTCCGAATCGGACCAAACTTGGCTCACAGGACCAAAAAAATATTTCGAGTCCAATGGCGCAAGTTTCGTCACGATTTGATGAGTGTGCACAAAGTAATTAGGAAATTCCAAAAAGCCCGATACGGGAAAATTTGACGGATACTGGTCAAATTCGTCGCGCACACGCAACAAATTTGAATTCCGTCAAAGCCCGCACGTCCGCAAAGTCGATACGGACCTTTCGGTACTCTCGGTTTGCGACAGGGTCGCCCGATTTGTCGGGACGTACCTCGTACGGGGTTTTTAAGGTTTATAAAAACTAATTTTTCGAGATATTTAATTTAATTAAAACTGAAATTTATTGCAGAATAAATAAATCTATTTAAAGGAGATGATAGAGGGTCTTGGGGGCTTTCTGCACGAATTTATGGATCTAAAAACGGATTTAAAATGAGGGAGATATAGATCGGGGAAGTGGGATACCTTAAAGTGGGAATCTGTTGTTTTGTTGTTGTTGTTGTTGCCGCCGTGGCGACCGGAAGACGGTGATGCTGTTGCTCCGGCGAGGCTGGCACGCACGCCAAGGAAAGAGAGGAGGATGGAGGAGAGAGGAGGAAGAAGATGGAGAAGAAATTAGGGTTTGATTTTATTTTAAAACATATGCATACATATGTATATATATGTAATGGAATAAAAGGGGTCGGCCAAAGGTGTTGTTGCTTCTTAAAAGGGGGCGCACAAGAGCTTGCTAGCTGCTTGCTGCTATGCTTGGGTGGTCGGGTGGGGCCGACCACCCTTAAACTTTTTTTTTTTAACAAAACTTATCTTTTCTTATCTAAACTTATATATATATATATATATATATATATATATATATATATATATATATATATATATATATATATATATATATATATATATATATATACAAAAAATCTATTTAAAATCCAAATACCATTTAAAAGTCAACAATCCAATTATTTAATATATTTGAGCATATGTACGTATATATATATAAATTCAATCCTTAATAAATCAACTCAAAATAATAATAATAATAATATTTAAATAGAAAAACATGTTTATTAAATCTCCACAAAATAAAATTTAATAATAATAAATAATAAAATCTTTCCAATGGGTGAACTTATACCGTACACCCTATCCGGGTCCAAAAATAGTAAAATTTTGTAAAATATTATTTTATTAATAAAATATAAATTTTTGTACCCAAAGTCAATAAATATTCAACAAGTTCTATAAAATAATTTAAAAATATTTGTACATACACAAAATATTGCTATAAGGCCACCTTAGTCACCCCACATGCTCACATGGGCTTAAAT
Organism: Iris pallida; assembly: GCA_029216955.1. NCBI lineage: Eukaryota > Viridiplantae > Streptophyta > Magnoliopsida > Asparagales > Iridaceae > Iris > Iris pallida. The sequence continues at coordinate 1,870,804 of JANAVB010029818.1, read as the reverse complement.
TTGATTCGGCTCTGTTCGGACTGAATTGGCCAAACCGGGTCATCAAAAAAAATAAATAAAACCATAAATTGTACAAATTCATTTTTTTAAGTCTAATAAAATAATAAAAATAATAAAAAATAGGGGTTTTACAACTACGTACATCAGCTACGGTCTTGGGTAGTGACCAACTCTCTACTGCTTCTACCTTTTTGGGATCCACTGCTACTCCAGCTCCTGATATGATGTGCCCCAAGAATGAAATATGATCCGTCCAAAACTTACACTTGCTGAGCTTGGCATACAACTGGTTCTCTCTCAGAACCTGTAACATTTTCCTGAGGTGATCTTCATGCTCTTCTTCACTAGCTGAGTATACAAGAATGTCATCGAGGAACACAACGACAAAATGATCTAAGTATGGCATAAAGATGCGGTTCATCAAATCCATAAATATTGCTGGAGCATTGGTCAAACCGAACGGCATAACTAGGAATTTCTAATGCCCGTACTTCGACCTGAATATTGTCTTGGGAATATCCTCTGCTCGAACTCTAACTTGATGATACCCTGACCGAAGATCTATCTTGGAGAAAATTCTTGCTCTGCTCAACTGATCAAACAAATCATCGATTCTATGTAATGGGTACTTGTTCTTCACTGTCACCGCGTTGAGCTTTCTGTAGTCAATGCACAATCTTGATGACCCATCCTTCTTTCCTACAAGTACCACTGGTGCTGCCCATGGTGATTTGATGTCTCGAATAAACTTCTTTGTCTTCAGTTCCTCTACGTGCTGATACACCTTGGCCTGCTCGGAATCTGCCATCCTGTAAACTCGATCTGATATCGGTCGAGTTCCAGGTGCCAATTCTATACTGAACTCAATATCTCTAACCGGGGGTAAACCTGGAAGTTCTTCGAGAAATACATCAATGAACTCTTCAACTACCTTCGGAACTTAAACTTCTTCCATAGCCACTGCTATTCCTTCTTCTTCTTGGGTTGCCACTGATCTGATAAGGGTAAATCGGTCCATGCCTGGAATATTAAAAAATACACTCCTTCTACGGTAATCTATTGTGGCACAACTATCTTTCAGCCAGTCCATGCCTAAAATGACGTTGAAATTCCTCATAGGAAATTCTATCAACCTGACGGGTAAGGAACGCCCGCACACTACAACACTACACGCTAGAATAACTCTAAAACCCATTACCAGTGAGTATATACAACCTCCCTGGCAATGCCTCGAACTCCATTCCTAGTCGTGTCCCAAATTGTACAGATATAAATGAGTGTGATGCTCCTGAATCAAATAATGCTACTGCAGGATATGAGGCGACGAGAATGTTACCTGCCACAACATCCTCTGATGCCAATGCCTCTTCCAAAGATAGATTGAATGCCTACCCTCGGCCTCCTTGTTGGTTCCCATGCTGTGGCCTAGCCTGGTGCTGCTGCTGGCCCCTGCCTTGGTGATGCTGGGGTGGTCTATGCTGTTGCGGCTGCATTGGCGGTCCCTGCTGCCGAAACATCTGAGCTTGCGACATCAACAGACGTTGTGCTAACGGTCTCACTGCCACTGCTGGTCCTTGGTACTGGCCTGCCCCTGGTGCTGGCAGAGCATGAGATTGCTGTACTGGTCCTCCTGACCTCGAATTCATAGGACAGGTAGAAACCCGATGATATGGACTTCCACATATCAAACACTGTCCCTTCAATGTCCGACACACATCTCTAGTGTGTCTGGCCTTCCCACAATAAGTGCAGCCCGTGGGGGTGTTAGCCCAATGATTACATCATGTTTTTGAATATGGCTAATCAATTAAGTTTAACTAGTGATGTCACTAATATTCATGTAATCTCTATCAAATTGCTACTTAAACTTAGCATTGTCCTAAATGTTATATATCATATTGCTATGCTTGTATCATACTGCATCATATTATGTTGTTCGTCTAACATGTACTTGCAGACAAGCAGTAAGCATGATAAAACCAGGACATATGCAATGGAGAATTATTGATGGGCCAAAGACGACGTTATACAAGGAGTTTTCTTTGGACGATTGCCGTCAAGAAAAAATGCGTCTTCTATGTCAGGAAAAAGACGTCATCAAAAGGGCTATTAGTTTTCATATTTATTATGTATTTTTCCTTTTATTGAGTCTAGGAAAAATGTGAGATTGATCGGATCGGTACTGGCTTAGGTTTTTCTCAGTCCACAAACAAAAATAAGCCTACATGCGTATCCCAAAAATCCACAATTCTAAAAAGCCCAAAACCTATGCAAATTTGGTTTATTCCTTACTGTTCTGAACCAGCAGAACTCTGACAGAACTCTGACCGAGTTCGGTCCGAGTTCGGTCCGAGTTCGGCCCGAGTTCGGTCTGGGTTATTTGAATTTCAGTTCCCACCAAATCTGCATCCAACGTTCGTATGCGAAATCTTAGCATCCGAACTCTGCCCGAACTCTGCCCGAGTTCGGTTCCCCAAAAACACTATAAATAGAGTTGAGATTACCATTCATTTTAACAATCCAATTTCATCTCTTCTCTTCTCTATCTAAAGTGTTCTAAACTTTTACTTTCATATCTAAGCCTTTACGACTCTTAGCCAAGCCAGTACAGTTTCTGTTTAATCTAGAGTTTGGTGTTGAAGAGTTGTATCGGAGGTTGTATTCAGAAAACATTCCAGTTTTCCAATTGTCTTCTGGAGCCGGTCGTACGCTCGTCACCAAGCACGGTGTTGTGGAGCCGGTCGTGCGCTCGTCATCAAGCACGGTGTTGTGAAGTCGGTCGTGCACTTGTCGCCAAGCACGGTGTTGTAAGAGTTGCAAGCACTCAGTTAAAGCTTGTGTCATAGTGGATTAACATCGAGCAAGAGTACTCGAGACTGGATTAGTCCTCTCAGAGGGATACCAGTATACATCGCTGTGTCACTGAGTTTGAATTCTTAACTCTTACTTTACTGGATTTATTTACTGCCATAGTTATTGCTTAAAGTTTTTTATTGGTGATTATTTTCCGCTGCACACGCACACACTCTATTCACCCCCCCTCTAGAGGTGCTCAACGATCCTACAATTGGTATCAGAGCCAGGTTATATTCTTATATAACATACCCTAGAGAGTATATATATGGCAGCCGTGAAATCAATATTCAACGGTGAAGGGCAATCCACAAATAGACTCCCACTATTTGATGGAACGAACTATAGTTATTGGAAAACACGGATGAGCTTGTACCTGAAGTCTCAAGACTTTGACTTATGGTCAATTGTTGTCAATGGCTACCAAAAGCCTACTATCACTTCTATTCTCACATCCTCTATTATTAACAAGCCTTATTATAGTTACACAGAGGAAGAGAAGAAGTTAGCTAGCCTTGATGCAAAAGCAAAGCATGCTTTCTATTGTGCTGTAGACTTTAATGTATTCAATCTCATTACTACTTGCACAACATCTCATAAAATTTGGAAACTTCTTGAAGCTACTTATGAGTGCAGGTACGAAAGCAGTGCTAGCAACTCCAGAGAGGAGGATAGTCTTCATAATGATTCAAATATGTGCATGATGGAATTAGGATTTAAGGTACAAAATAATTTCTTATACGAAGAAGAGCTTATATGTGACAACTACAAGAAGATAGACCACATCCAAGACGATTGTACTACTACAAGAAAGGAGAGTCACTACGAACAATCAAATGAAGGAAGATCATCGGGTATATGGTGTGAAAGCAAAGCAAGAGAGTCTGAAGAAGAAGAAAAAGAAGAGAGACCTCATCAAGCTGCAAATTTATGCTCAATGGCATTATCTAACGAGGTACAAAATTCTTTTTCTGAAGAGAGTGAATTTTCTTATGATAATTTATCTGATGCTTTCAGTGATCTATTAGAAGAACACAAGAAAGTATTAGATAAGTATATGCAAGCTAGAAAGGATATTCTATCCTATAAGCATGAGATTGAAAAGCTTACTTGCTTATTGAATGATGCAAGAAATACTTCTACTTCTGATAATTCTACTGAGATTTCCACACTTGAGTTTAGATTGCATGAGAGCACTCAAGAAAATACTAAACTTAAGGAGGAATTAGAATCAGAAAAGAAGAAGTATTCTATTGCTTCATGTAGAATTGATGCTCTCTCTGCTAAGTATGATGAGATCTGTGCTAACTCTAAAAAGTTAGAGATTAGACTGGGAAAGCAGGTAGTACAACCTACGACTCAGTCTAATACAGGACACTTAGCACATCACAAAGTCACACACGTCAGATCTTTTACTAAGGAAGCAAGCAAAGCTAAAGCTTCACACAACCATGCTTTTTATTACAAGTATCCACGCACATCATATCACACCGCACGTTCTCATACTGCTGCACATAGCCCTAATGTTAATACTTTCTGTCATTATTGTGGTATGAATGGACATGTTTCTAATCATTGTCAGATTAGAAAACTTGTTGATATGAACTTGTGCAAATGGGTTCCCAAAGCTAACAAATATGGATCCAAGTATTGGATACCAAAGTCTTCACCAAATATTTCAGGTGGAGGTACTTATGCTGAACCTTAGAACCATGGAGCATGTTGGTGATTGCAAAGCTACAAAGGTCATCTTCCAAGCAATTGCACCAACAGAACTGTGGTCACTAGAACCACTTCGGTAACATGCTTCCTAAATAATTTTTAATATCTAGCATGTTCTTATTGATGTATTGATATTAGATCTCATTGATATCTTTTAATTGTTTATCATTTATGTGAGTTATAATCCTATCAAGACGAGTTGTTTAGCTTAAATGATTAGTTCACACTATATAGTATTTTATTTTTTATTAGTGTGACACATTTATCTAGGTATGCTCTTTACTCTTAGTATTTATCTATGAAGATGCATACCACTCTAGTCCATAGAAGCTTTTGTTGTTGGTTTATGTTTTTGACTCTTTGCCTTTAAATATTTTTTATGGTCACTTCTTATCGATTTGTCTTTAACATGTCACATTTACTTTGATCGATATTTTGTGAGTATGTATGTTTAGCACAAGTCTCCTATTTACTTGAAAAGTATATACATATACATTTATGTTAACCTTGTGCTTGCATAATATATTCACTATTGATTCTCATATTTTATTTTGATTAAGTTCTTATGAATCAATTAAATCTTTGTCTGACAAAGCATATTTATGCATGTTTAAGATCTTGTGATATTTTCTTATGCTTATTAAGGATCCATAATTCATTTTCATTTATATATTGCTGATCTGTTTCTTATATTTTTGTATAAATATCTTTATGGGATATATGAGTTAAGTTCAAGTTCTATTTTTGAAAAGTAGTTTCAAACTTGTACTTATCTCATACTTAAGCTATTTATTACTTTGGACAAATTCATGTACTTCTTTTTTAGCTTCTTCCTCAAAGCCTCTTTTTATGATGTTTTTATTTTTTTTGGCTTTTTCGTTGATATTTTAGATACATGACTCTTATTGAAATGTTTTTTTTATGTCTTAATCTTGATAACCATTATTTGGGTATTTACTTATTTTATATTTAAGGATTCTGGATTTTGATGATGTTCGATGATACTGCATATATTCCTTTGAATCTAAGTTCTTTAGAGTAGAAATTATTTTGGGAACAAGCCGAAAGGGTCCTTCTGTCATACAGGTGTAAATAGCCTGAAGCGACACGGTGTACTAGTCTTCGGACTACCGCTAGCTGGGAACCGGCCCCTACAGCTAACCCAAAGTGATCAATACTTTAGAGACTTAAGATTTATTATGGTGTACTTGCAATTTTCATCTAGTTCTGGATCCAAGGTACTGAACCCAGTCCCCTAGGTTCCAGAATACATCAGCATATCTAGGTCATACATTTTGAGTTACAAATGTTTTATATTTTATTGTTACCTTATGATTTTGTAGCACATGTGGATAAATGTAATTCATACATCCTATACGTTTGCTACATTGTTCTAAGATTTTTAAAGTCCATAGAATATCGTTTTTATATTGCACTAATTCTTCTTAAATCCTCAGTTATTAAAGAAGAGATTTGTTTTGGGTAGAAGCCCACAAAGGGTCTGTCTGTCACCACGACTACGGTCGAAGCGAAGCGGTACTTAAGTGTTCCCCGGTGAACCTCCGTTAGCTGGGACAGTACCTCTACAGCTAACCCAAGATTGATCAACGCTTTATAAACTAAAGATTTATTGAGATCTTGTTGCAATTATTATCTGATGGATTTTGAATTTTAGATTTGATGGATAATATTCTCTCTTTATGTTTTCACAAAAGGTAGCATATGTTAATCTATCTTGTCGATTGTGAGATTCTATAGCATAGATTAATTTATGTCATCTTTTGACTTATACGATTATTCATCATGCTAATTTGAAATATCTTTTGATAGTTTTATTTTTAATGTTCATTTAATGGATATTTCTTCTTTTGTCTAAAGATGATTGTTTTTCGTATTCGTGACCACTCATTGAATATTATGATCTTGTGATTTCATCTTTAGCTTGTGTAATACTCAATGATTTTGAGCTTTGTATTATTATCTTCTTATTCAAGTTACTTACTGTCTACAACAGTAATTCTTTGAAAGGGAGAAGTCAAGCATATTGAATGTCTCTCTCTCAAAGCATTTCTTTTCTTTAAACCTTACGGTTGTTAGGTGGACACCGTGCTAAGGCTTTGGTAAGAAGACCTTATATTTTTTACTTAGTTTCCTACTTCCTAAAATATGTCTCTGAATTATATTCTTAAATTTTATCTATACTATTATTTTTGGATATAACCATGTAAAGGTGGAGTAGTTAATTGTTTTCTAGTCAATTAGCCCCTTGACATGTCATATATCTAGAATACATTTTTCTTTGGACATATATCTAGTTATGTTTATTTGTTCAAATGTATTTATTTATGATTTATGGATTCTTTTATTGACATTGTTTTTGTGATTCGAATCGTCAGCTTTCAGTCTAAGGACTAAATGGACGCATTCGAACATTTACTAAGACAGTTTTTTTTTTCGTAATAAATTCCACATTTTTTTGAAAAGTCTTTTTGATTTTTTTCGATTTATTGAATCTGTCTCGTACTCAATGTTATTATTAAAGACAGCCTTCAAAAATCTTTTACTTACATGAAATGATTTGTGTTATATTTTTTTATTGAAGACATAGTTTTTTCATCTTTAAGCCTTTATTTATATTGGATATTTTTTTTCTTGCCTAAAGATGATATTTGTTTTGAGTTTGAAATTTTATATGCATTTGATCAAAGGAAAGAAAAGATGCATATCTTGGATATCCCTTAGATCATGTGAATTATTTTTGAACTATATACGCATATTTTAAGGGGGAGCAAATTAATTGTTTCAATTCTTTTATGCCCTTAATATGTGGTATAGCTAGTTCATCATTGACATATATTCTTTTACCTTAAATATCTTGTTGAGTTGTTCATGATATTTGGATTTGTATTAGATGAGAGAATATATGATTATTATTTTTAATTCTCTCATTTTATGAGTTTGTAAAAGTTGCCAAATGTATTTAATTATCCTTATTAATGATTCCTTTGAGCTTAAATTGATTGGGCATTTCTTATTGAGATTTTATCTCAAAGTTTATGATTATCTATACTTATACTGTTCATACTTTGCGGGGGAGCATTCAAGTCGACTGAATTTCTCCTTCCCAAGTATTTTTATCTTCATTACCTTCATGTTTATCTAATGGATATAATATATCATGCTATGGTAATTGAATTCAAATGCATGAACTTTGGTATAAATTTTGCATAGATTCTAGTATACTTATTTTGATCTCTTTTCGATGATTATACGCTTTATGGAATTGACTCACTAATTTGTATGGGCAAATTATGAATCATATTCTTTTGTGATCATTGTTAAAAGTTTCATTATTTTTTTATTTGGTATATACTAGATCTGTGAATTTCTCATAAATTATTTATGACCAATGATTGATTTCTGCTATATTGATATCTATTTCTTATTGAAATCCTTTATTGGTATATTTCAAAACTAGAGTTATATTTATCATAATATTGAGTTTTGAATATCATTTTTGGATTTCTAGTTGGTAAACTATGTATTGTTTGATTTCAATGTTCTTTGTTTAAGTTCAACCAACTATTTTGAAAAAAAATTTCTACTTTAGTTTTGCAATTTTCTAAACATGTCGTTTCACTGTTCTCCTAATCCTTGATCATGATTATTATTATTTTTTCTTCCTCCTATACTTATGCTTGAGTTCGTTTTATCTCTTTTTACGGGGGAGCTTATTTTTGATCATGTCAAAGGGGGAGAAATAAGTTCAAGGAAGCATACAATATTCTAGTATTATGTGTTTATTAGTGATACATGCATCTATTGTATATGTATTAAACTTAAAGGATTTGCCATAATCAAAAAGGGGGAGATTGTTAGCCCAATGATTACATCATGTTTTTGAATATGGCTAATCAATTAAGTTTAACTAGTGATGTCACTAATATTCATGTAATCTCTATCAAATTGCTACTTAAACTTAGCATTGTCCTAAATGTTATATATCATATTGCTATGCTTGTATCATACTGCATCATATTATGTTGTTCGTCTAACATGTACTTGCAGACAAGCAGTAAGCATGATAAAACCAGGACATATGCAATGGAGAATTATTGATGGGCCAAAGACGACGTTATACAAGGAGTTTTCTTTGGACGATTGCCGTCAAGAAAAAATGCGTCTTCTATGTCAGGAAAAAGACGTCATCAAAAGGGCTATTAGTTTTCATATTTATTATGTATTTTTCCTTTTATTGAGTCTAGGAAAAATGTGAGATTGATCGGATCGGTACTGGCTTAGGTTTTTCTCAGTCCACAAACAAAAATAAGCCTACCTGCGTATCCCAAAAATCCACAATTCTAAAAAGCCCAAAACCTATGCAAATTTGGTTTATTCCTTACTGTTCTGAACCAGCAGAACTCTGACAGAACTCTGACCGAGTTCGGTCCGAGTTCGGTCCGAGTTCGGCCCGAGTTCGGTCTGGGTTATTTGAATTTCAGTTCCCACCAAATCTGCATCCAACGTTCGTATGCGAAATCTTAGCATCCAAACTCTGCCCGAACTCTGCCCGAGTTCGGTTCCCCAAAAACACTATAAATAGAGTTGAGATTACCATTCATTTTAACAATCCAATTTCATCTCTTCTCTTCTCTATCTAAAGTGTTCTAAACTTTTACTTTCATATCTAAGCCTTTACGACTCTTAGCCAAGCCAGTACAGTTTCTGTTTAATCTAGAGTTTGGTGTTGAAGAGTTGTATCGGAGGTTGTATTCAGAAAACATTCCAGTTTTCCAATTGTCTTCTGGAGCCGGTCGTGCGCTCGTCACCAAGCACGGTGTTGTGGAGCCGGTCGTGCGCTCGTCATCAAGCACGGTGTTGTGAAGTCGGTCGTGCACTTGTCGCCAAGCACGGTGTTGTAAGAGTTGCAAGCACTCAGTTAAAGCTTGTGTCATAGTGGATTAACATCGAGCAAGAGTACTCGAGACTGGATTAGTCCTCTCAGAGGGATACCAGTATACATCGCTGTGTCACTGAGTTTGAATTCTTAACTCTTACTTTACTGGATTTATTTACTGCCATAGTTATTGCTTAAAGTTTTTTATTGGTGATTATTTTCCGCTGCACACGCACACACTCTATTCACCCCCCCTCTAGAGGTGCTCAACGATCCTACAGGGGGTTGCTGGTTCTTCCTCTGTTGCTGTTGCTGCCTTGTCGGTGGTGCTGGCCCTCGCATCGCCACATCGTGGATGCGAACGTCAGAAGATGGTGTAACTCGAGGTGCTACTCTCCCTCCTCCTTCAATCTGATTGTGAGATCTCTTCTGACCTCCAGTCATTACTGTGATCCTCTGAATGGTAATCTCATGCCTTCGGGTTGCCGTCAACACCTCATCAAAAGTCCGATAATTGTGCCCCTCTATTAATTGCAAGAGTTCAAACCCTTGCTGAAACCTCATAGCCCTCTGGCTCTCCGTTGCTACCATCTCTGGGGCGAACCTACTCAGTCTGCAGAACTCTACTGCATAAGCATTCACTGTCTTGCCGGCCTGCTTGAGGGTGATAAACTTCTGTTGTAGCTCAAACTGCGCCACAACTCCATAGTACTTCATCTTAAATCTTGCAGTAAAATCGTCCCAAGTAACAGGACGTCTGATGCCCACCTCTTCTGATTCCCACCAATCACGTGCGAGGTCCTGAAGTAATAACTTCACTAGATTCACACGTTCTTTTGTTAGAACCTTAGCCGCTGTCAGAATAGCCTCAATATCCTTAAGCCATGCATCTGCTGAAATGGCATCTTCCGTGCCCTCGAAACGACGGGGGTTGTACTTGCAAAATCTAGTTGATGCTCCTGAATCAGTCTTCGCCCCTCTTTCCAAAGCCATCTGCAATCCTTGGTTGAGCAACACATTCTGTTCTTGCAACTGAGCGTGCATGCGTTGCTGGGCCAACATCTGATGCTGCTGAGTAGCCATCATCCCTCTCATGATCTTCAGAAGGGCTGGTGTGTCCACTTTCACAGGGGTAGGTGGAACTATTGGTGGTGTTGGAACCTCCGGATACTGCGGTTCAGCTGCTGGTTCCACTATCACTTCTTCTTGGATAGTCTCTTGAGGTAGTACTGGCCCTTGTTGCTGACCAACATGGTCAGGTTGTCCGTGTTGCCCTTGTTGTTGTTGTCCAGTCCTGGCAGATACGGACGAAGTGCCCCTAAGAAAAGGGACAAGAGAACAATCAAACGATCGGACAGAAAAGATCAATGAAGCCCAAGGATACTAGAAGGTCAAGCTAGAGTCGAGAGTAACGAATCAGGAGATCAAGAGAAAATATGTGTGATTGAGACACCCTATAAATTGAAAACACCCCACAAGTCTGAAATCAGACCTGCATGGGCCACCACTAAAACCTTGTCACGCTCCAGAACCAGAATACCGGAGAACGGGGGAATGACTCAGCCAGCTACGTATTTCGTGTAGATGAATATCGTATAATACGATCAATGCTGTCTAAAAGACGAGGGGGTGCATACTACATGAAAGTCTTACTAGGGTTACTCAATATCTATTGTCTCAATGATTCAAACAAGAAGCAGTAAATAGAGAACAAAGAAGATAAAGCAGTAAGGCGTCCCAAACGCTTGGTCTAAATGTTCTTTGAGATCTGGCTTTACAAAACATAGCCAGAGGATATAACAAGGTATACACAATTGTTATCAGCTGCAGTCTGACTTAGTTACAATTATGTAAAAGTAAGTACAAGATAATCCGACTAACATATCGGTGCCAAATGGCCAAAAGTGAAGTAAATAGTAAAATGAGCAGGGAAGCAAGGGACCCACTCGTGTCCTCCGGCGATCATTTCTCTAGTATTGACCATCTTGGAGGTGGAAGTAAGCCGAGTCCTCGGAAACTGGCTCTAAATCTGGCCATACAAAACCAGATAGGTTAGACCTCTAATATCAAGTATCGCAAGGAAACACGATATGAGAAATTGGAACCAGCCATAAGAGTAAGAATATGATAAAAAGTCTCTACTTGCTATTGGGGTTCGCACAACATCACAACACTTCAAGCCAACTTCCCAACCAAACGAGGACAGAAGTTGACCCATCATGTCCTAACGTCCTGCTCTCCTCAGTAGTTAACAGAGTAAATACAGTACACAGACAAGTCAATTTAAGTGGCCATGCAACTACTACGGCATGCTACTACGAGTTCCAAGTTACCCTGAAATTTATGCAAATACGGGATTCCTCAGTTCTTACTATGTGCAAGCAAGGCTAGTTTATCCAATAATCAATTGCGCCAATCATGAATTAGACGAGACCCAACGAGACGTCCGTCATCAATATATATATATATATATATATATATATATCAATATAGGCAGATACCACTCCCTGCCCGTGTGGAAGATTTGCGGTATTTGTGGAAACCAGCCGGCATGTCGGGTCGCTAATCGTCCCAAAGATGGCTGCCATGTAAGAACTCGGGAATCCATTCTCTCCATGCAATCGTTATTTTATTTAGCTTAATAGCCTCTATGTTGATTGAAATCCCATACCGTGGATCATGGTCATTCAGAATGAGTACTTCCGTACATAATACGATATGCACAACTCTACAACGATGGCCATGCGGCTAGGTTGCAGGTCTTGCATAGCGTAATGCAACAATCAAACCTAGCCACGAAATAATCATGACTTGACTGTAAGATGCACATGCTGCTTTTGCAGAAAAATGGAAGTCAACATGTGTCCATATGCCAATATCCGGATCGACTAGTCGATCACAATGGTTCATGGTTTATACATGAACGTATCTCATTCAATTCAATAAGACGACTAGCCAGTCTCTTAGTTCCAACGAGGAAGGCATGATCAATCATTAGTCAAGGTAACAATCAATATCAATTTGGGACAAGGAACAACCAAAGGGCACTATAGGTGGCAGCAGATGGATACCCATCGATACGACTGGACAAGTTAGGCTCCATCTATGTGGCCCTGGAAATCGAGTCTCATGCAGCTCAGAAATCGGGTCTCATGTCGCCAGGAAATCGAGTCTCATGCGGCTTAGGAAATCAAGTCTCATGCGGCCAGGAAATCAAGTCTCATGCGGCTCAGAAATTGGGTCTCATGCGGCCAGAAAATCGAGTCTCATGCGGCTCAGGAAATCAAGTCTCATGCGGCTCAGAAATCGGGGATCATGCGGCCAGGAAATCGAGTCTCATGCGGCTCAGAAAATCAAGTCTCATGCGGCCAGGAAATCAAGTCTCATGCGGCTCAATGCCATGCGGCCAGGGAATAACAAGCCTTATGCGGCTGAGAGGAGAGGAGTCTCATGCGGCTGAGAAACACGAGCTTATGCGGCAGGGATGATCATGCGCTTATGCGGCCGAAGGAACTGATCCTTATGCGGCTGAGGAAAGACAGTGCTCATGCGGCTCAAGAAACTTTGCCACATGAAAGCCATGCGGCTAAAGTAACGTTCTTCTCAAATTTCCAAGAACAGGACCATGGAAGCCATTGCTTCCAAGCTCTCTAAATCCTTCATTCCAAGCCCAAATCTGAATTTTCATAGGTCAAAATGGGGTAGAACGAAGTTCTCTACAACATAGAACCATCAAAACTTAAAAATAATAGGTTTAGCTAGATCAAAACCTAAGAAATCTAAAAATACATCAAACTTAGATCTACAAGTAATGAGCCATGGAAATTAAAAATGCTAAGTACTATAGTGTCTAAGAATCTCGAGAGGAAGACAATGGAACAGCAAAATTGGAGATCCATTAAGAAGCAAGTGACACTTGCCTAGCTCTCTAGGTTGGTGGGAGAGTAATGGAGGTTGAAGAAGAAGTAAATGAGAGTAATGAAGAGACAGAAAAGTAAAGTAGTATTAATATCAAGCCCAAGTCAATCTCCACCACCCATTCCTTCCTACAAGATCTAGACCATCCATCCCTCTCATGATGAACCAAGCTAAAGCAGATTAGTTTAATGAACAGACTAAACCAAGAGCTAAAGCAAAAGTAGAAAATAAAATACAGGCAAATTAATAAGCACAAAATTAGAGAATTTAAATACAGAACAAATGCATGATAAATATTAAATAAATGCATTCAAGCAATACATGTATAAAAACGTATTCCGGGAACGGGGTGTGACATTGGCACGATACTTGGCGTCGGAATGTTCATAAAATTGACACTATATTTCACAAGTCTTGTCTAAGTTGGTTTATGAGTCGAACATGAAGGCTGCAAGGCGGTAGCATGGATAAGTCTTGATAAGTTGCGAGGCACGACCTCAATCTTGAATCACGAACAAGTCTAAGCAAGGTCTAGAGGCACGACCTGCACAAGTTGTCTCCTTGACGTCATTGGAAACTAGAATAGACAAGTAGATGTCATGGCACGACCCCGCCATTCTGAGTTGAAGTTTTGTCAAGTACATAAGCGATGAGGTACTGCCTCGATCGAAATATACGTTGGCATTATAGCACGACCATGTCGTGGCACATCGGTTTGGTCAGACGTCTACGTCTTAAAACTGATCCTAAGACAAGACTAGAAAGACAATTGCAAAGGGACTTGTATTGCACAAAGTAAATGAACGTGTCAGTTTTGTATGGGTGGGCGAGGAGCTCACTCCACCAGTACAGTTGAGTTCTGACACCCACATAGTTTTTATGTGCAGGCACAGGTAGAAGCTCGTGGCGCGGAGCTCGCTTGGATGCGTCGAGGCACGGAGTTCCTTGACGATTTGAAGCGTACGACCGCGTGAAGTCAAGACTTATACGGGACATAATGTATGGACATCACCATCCTCCATAATCTGCACTCGTAGCCTTGAAGCTTTGAATCGAGAGATGAGAGAGAGCAGAGTGACTTGTAAAATGAGAGACAAGTGAGCATGAGAGACTTGTAATCAGGGCCTTGCGCCCCATTATAATCGTATTGTTCAATATCAATAAAGAGTACTTTTGAATAACTTATGTGTTGCTTCTAAATTTCTGCTGCATGTTCAATGTCTCTGCTAGGGACTTCTGTGCGACGACCCCGTCGCAGCCACTGTAATCGGCCGTTATGGAACCCCCCTTGTACGAGCGCAATCTAGGCTCGTACGACATCACGTCTTAGCGAGGACGATCGCTCCTACGGGAGCGGGGCGTGACATAATGGTATCAGAGCATGGCTTTACGTCCTTGGACTTCATGTCGATCTCTCAGTTTTGAAAGCTCGTTCATGGAAAAAGAAGTGTGCGCTCTCTCTCAAATATTCCACGGCATGTCCATACAATAAGTCTAAATATTTTCAAAAGCTCGTACAAGCGTTCAATCGAACGCATCGATAGGCGATGGCCTTTGTGCCGAACGGTGTCAAACTTGACTCGATAGAAGACACATGCTACAGTTAGCAAGTCGCGTGCGTCCCCAACTAGTCCTACGTCGACATTAGCAAATGAGCGTGCAAACTCGGAGTATAGTCCGTGCACACGACCTTTTGGCTAAGTTGTGTCGCGTGTCGCGCACCTAGACCTTATGGTGTAAACGAGTTGCGAGCAATAACAAGTATTGCTCGGTCGAGAACGGAGATACACTTAGATTGTATATCGATAGGAACGCTATCGAACTAACGCTTAGGTGTACACGGAAGATTGGACTAGATTTTGAGGAATAGTGCGAACGACTTAGTACGTCGAGACGACGTGAGCGATTACGCTAGAGATTCGTCGAACAAATCTAAAAAATGTTTTAGCGAGTAATGTGAACGTGATTTGGACTAAATCAGATGGCTCGAGTCCTGAGTGGTGTATGGCTTGTCTTGGAAATTATTCGAGCAAAAATTAAGGATTAGGAGTAACAACGAGTATGTCGGCGAGGCGATGCGATCGCGCAAAGTCTTAGAACGCGTCACGCTTAGTTGGTCGTGACTTCGAATGTCATGAACGAGATGCTGTTCCGACAACTTGGGAATGGACAACGCGAGTTAGAAAATGATTCGAAAACGATGAATAAAAATGGATGTCTTGATTGAAGAAACCTAGAGGATCGCACTTGTGATTTCATATTTGATCGAATGGAATTGTGGTATATCCAATTCGGACAATAGTATCGGTTGCATGATTCAGAGTTCGTTGCAAAAATAGATCGTCAGGTTACGCACATCATCGATGGTATTGAGGCGTATCAAAGATCGATGTGCGATAACTCGGGGGTACTCTGATTCGAGGAACGAGGATCGTGTAAAATGTCATTGTTCCGAGGGATGCTATACTCGGGATATTGAAATGTGTCGAGGAAAAGATAGACTTGTCTCGAGAATTTTTTTAGTTGAACGAATGACGATCAGACTATCGAACTTGGACTGGATGAAAATGAAATATTTGGATTGTTTCGACGATAACCACAACGTTGACATTCTTGTCTTATGCGAGCGCAACTCTAGCCTCGCACATGTGTCCCGCCGATTAGGGCGATCACTCCGCGTGAGTGCTGGTATGGTGATTCATACAGCAGGGGTGATCGAACTTGCATGGCGTAGCAATTTGATTGCTTTGACTTGTGGTTTGACGCGAAGGTAAACTCGAGAATGACTCGGTGTGCTAACGATTGAACTTGAGGATTGAGTAGGTCCAATCCGCGTATCGAGAATGAGTTAGTCTAGACTCAAACAAGAGTTATTCTCCGATGAGAATGATTATTCTGCGGGAGCGTTGCATGGTGATTCATGAACCACCGTGGATAATCGGACTCGCGTGAGATTGGGACGCAACATATTGTCAAGCTAGATGACCTCGTGATCGAATACATGAATTGGTTAGAATTGGTGATTTGAAATAGATTCGAATATGCGCAACGAGTGCCTTGATACGAATTAGGTGATCGTGCTCGATATTTAGAAATCTGAGTGACGCGAGCTTGGGGTAGAAAACCCTGTATTATCGACTTTGGTTTGACCCTAGGATTGGGGTCGATATTGGCATTATTGTTTGGGAACTATGATTCCAATCCTAACATTGACTTAGCCTCGAGAAATGGTCTAGCGGTTAGGCGAGATGTCCCTGTTTCAAGAGTTAGCAATCAAAAGATTGATCTTGAGGATTGGTATGGATGGATAGAGTGAATCAAGAATACGGGAATATCCCTCACGAGATTCGGCTGACATACATATATTTCAGGAATGTCTGAATATGTGCACGATGCGACTCGAGTGAAAATGACGAATTCTCTATCATAAAAAAAAAAAATCTAAGGAGTCCAATTGTTTTAAATTTAATTTAGTCATACAATGCATATTATGTAATAGATGATTTTCTTTTTTCGACTTTGATGTGTGTTTATAAGGGTAAAGTGCATTTAAACCCTCCTTATATTTGCCTCGTTAGCAAAATACGACCATTTAGAAAACTTAAACAGTTTGCACCTCCTTAGATTGTCCGCGTGAGCAAAAAGGCCCCTACCGTCTATTAGCCGTTAGAAATGGCCGTTAATGACGTTTTTTTTTTTATAAAAAAAAACCTAAACTACCCTTCACAGCCCCCGCCCTCGAAACCACCCCCCCCCCCCCCTCTCTTCCTCCTCCCTCCACCAGCTAGTGCCTCCGCCGGCTAGCCCTCGCCCCCCGACCCGCCATCCTCCCCCCCCCCCCCGCTCCTCCCTCTGCCGGCCAGCCCCCTCGACCCGCCCCCACCACCGGAGAGAGGGGGGGGGGGGGGGGTGGAGAGGGGAGGGACAAAATCGTCTTTTTAGACGATTTTTAACGATATTTAACAGCGGGAGGCTAAATTGAAAAAAATATAAAAAGCAGGATTCCTTTCAAATTATGAATCTTTTATTGCATTTTCGTCACATCTAAGGAGGATTTAAATGCACTTTACCCGTGTTTATAATATACTGAGACAGAGATCAGACTTTAGACCATATGACAATGAAAACTATAAAAGATGGAGGATCAAATTATATGCCCCCGTCGAGCATGTCGGCAACAAGTGTACATATACAGCAGGATCAATCTCCCGCCAGCTTAGTGGCACCGGATACTATTGTTCCGTTCTATCCAAAGGCAAGACAACCACCACGGTGAACACCACCATCATATTAAATTTTACCCACATACATATTCGACATGACATGTTTTAGATATAGCTAGCAACATAAATTCGACATCTATTTGATGTGCACGCACATAAATTTTAGAGTGCATATACTTCTTAGCTTAAAAGTAAATCTTAGATCAATTTCATATATTTATGTTCCTTATTTCACTTCTTTTTCTTTTCTCCAAAGTGAGAGCTGCCAACAATGTAGATCTCAACTCCAACAGTACTGCATAACCATGTAGCAGAATGATTTGCCTGCAGATGTTCCTACACACGTTGCAAAGATTGTTGAAACCTTAATTAATTAGTGTACCATATGAATTCCCTAGTTGAGTACTTGTAGCTGGTTAGTTGGATTTGCATATAAGAAAGAAGAACAGATCTTACTGAGATGCACACAATATTTATTGGCACAACAAACATAAACATATATAGTTTAATCCAGTGCTGAATGAATTAAGCAAAGGAAAGATCACTGATCAATCCTCTGATATGATTCATAGTTCTGTAAAAGAAGAGCCGGCGGTGCCGGATTGTCGAATAGAGATCGGCAAAGAGTTTGACAGGAAAGGCTTTGGTGGCATCGGCAACGCATCTGCATCCGCTTCTTCTAGCATCTCTATAACTCTGCTCATCGACGGGCGATCCGACGGTCTCATCTGAATGCACCACAACCCCACCTTACATAGCTTCCTTTCCATGCCGTCGATCTCGACGTGACATATCTCGAGTCCCAATTCCATTTACTGGAGCCGGTCGTAGATCCACGAAGGGTAGTAAACCTGGCTCGAATTGTCTACTCCCCGGTTCACATTCCTCCTCCCCCCTGCCATCTCCATAAGTAGCATCCCGAAGCTGTAGACGTCGGACTTGTAAGATATCACTCCGAAGCTCCTTGAAACCTGTTCTGGAGCTATGTATCCTATCGTCCCTCTCGCTGCACTCATGGACACCAGGCTACAGTCCTTTGGATACAGCTTCGCTAGACCGAAATCCGAAAGCTTCGGGACGAAGTCGTGGTCTAGTAGGATGTTTTGGGGCTTGATATCGAAATGTAGGATTCTCATATCGCACCCTCGATGTAAGTAGTCGATTCCCTTGGCCACCGCCAGAGCTATCTGGTTGAGCTTCTCCATGGTGAAATACCTACCATTCGAGGAGGAGAATATGTACTTGTCGAGCGATCCGTTAGGCATGTATTCGTAGACGAGAGCCCTCTTTGCCCCCTCCGAGCAGAAGCCGACTAGGCGCATGATGTTCAGGTGGTGTATCCTACCGACGGTAGAGACTTCGTTGATGAAATCCTCCCCGTTGCAGCTGCCGGAGTTGCCTAACAACATCTTCACCGCAACCTGGTGGCCTCCTGCAGGGAGTCTCCCTTTGAAGACCGAACCGAACCCTCCCCGTCCTAGTTTGTCTCTGAAGTTGTCGGTCATCCTGACGAGTTGCAGGTAGGAATATCTCGCAGGTGAGAGCTTCCCTTGGTTTTGTAGGAACTTCTCGACCAGGTCGATGGGCACGTACGACCTCCAAGAGTTGTAGGCGAGGAACACGAGAACGGTCACCGGTGCAACTATAAACCTTATAATACACTGCGAGCGAGAGGACAGAAATCAGTCTTGAAACTAGGACTTAATTTGGTAATTAATGCATGAAGGGGTTCTACTGATCTAGTGAGCTGAGTGGTTATATATAGGCACTTACGTGAATAAGCACTATGTCTAATAGAACTACCAAGATTACTGCAACAGAATAGGCGAGGTAGAAATTATGAGAGCGGTGTATAAAGTTAGCCTCAACGAGGTTATCTAGACAACTGAAGAAGTTAGCCTCAACGCCGAAGAGAAATAACACCTTGTTTAACATCGTTAATGGTGGTGATGATATCAATCTGCGGAAATAATTAAAGAAGAAGAAAAATTAAATAAAAACAATGCGTATATATGATGCATGTGTTTAAACTTGCTCACTCTGATCGTCTAGTACAAAAGCTTATATCCCGTGTCCCATGTGAGGAGAAAACCCTTCTGCAGGAGCTTGAAAAAATCAGACTGTTCGAGGAGATAAGTAGTATTGTAAGGATAGTCCGCATGAGTAAAGGCTGTGGAGTGGCAGGACGGTTCAATATACGTGTACGATATTCGTGTCGTTCGTGCTCAGGCAAGGAAGACGGATGTATGATGCATGCCCTGTTCCATTGATCTCTCTTGAGCAGCTCACGATCGAACGTAACCCATCTTGTCCATTCGACCGCTGAAAATCTGATGCCGTTGATCAGCGTATCCATATGGACCGAGGAGTTTCTACGGGGAAGGCGGCAGTCGCCACTTGCTAAGTCTGCATCGACCAGACGCACCGTCATGTTATCGTATGAGATTTCCTTGACGCGTAGTACCTGTTCTCGTAGGGAAGATGATGATCATATAGCACCGCCTTATTAGCTTCGCAGACCAACTCGAATAGGGGAAGGGGATCAGTGCAAGCAGATGAGTCTCCTCCTCTCAGACGGAAAGGGTAACTTATGGAAATGTTTCCGCAGGATTTAGATGGACAACCATATTGATCTTCATGTTGGCGCCCTTGGCTGCGCCTGTGGAAGAAGAGCAGGAAGAAGAAAAGACATGATGATAGGAACCGGCGGCTATTATATTTAGCTGAGGATGTTGTTGGCCTCATCATATTCTTCTCTACAACATGAGCTTCATCATCATCATATGTTGGTGCTTTCTTTACATGGAGAGAGCTTGCTCTCTACATGTCTTTTAAAATTTTAGTCCCACATCGAAAATGCACCATGAGTTATCTCAACATATATACTTGGTTGTGTTGTTGAGAGATGCACATGGGGTGGTGACCCTAAGGAGGGAACCATGTGGGTGATTTTACTAGGATGTAAGAATAAGGCTCCAAGGATTAAGCATTAATGCTTTTGTCATTCTCTTGGATTAATTCCATTTGGAGCTAAGCCCCAAAGGGGCTTAGCGACTCGGGCTCATGGGCTCATGAGACGTAATGTGACGTTTTGTTGGCGCACTTAGCACGTCAGCAGTCATGCGGCTCATATGCGGTCTTATGCGGCATGCGGCTCATATGCGGCCTCATGAGCCCATGAGTCCGAGTCCGGCTCATGCGACTCATGCGGCTCATGTGGTCCATGCGGCTCATGCGGCTCATGTGGTCCATGCGGCCCATGCGGTCCATGCGGCCCATGCGGCTCATGCGGTCCATGCGGCCATAAGGCTCATGCGGTCAGGCTGCTGCTGCCGCATGGAGGGTTCCGCTTACTGTGCAGACTACAAGTCAGTTATGGAAAGACTGATTCAATGCGATTAATTCAGATCCTATCTTTATGGGATTTGAATTAATTTCGTTGCTATCTTTGTGGGATTTGAATTAATCTCGTTGCTATCTTTTTGGAATTTGATTCAATCTTTCCATAACTGAAGAGGCGGCTAGGGTTTCCACCCTCCCTCTATATATACTCTCTTCTGGCCTCCTTTGTGGGGACTACGAAAATATAAGTCAGAAAAGGAGAAAGAGAGAGAGAGAGAGCTGCTGCCGCCATTTCAAGTCCATCCGAGGAGTCAGAACAGAGGTGACTTCGAGCGTTCCACAAGTTCTTCAAACTTGCTGGTTCCTGGAAGCAGATCGTGTGGGGACGAATCTTGCTTTGAGCAACGGTGTTTTGACACCCCAGCAACTGTTCTTCATCTTATCTTTCTCTAGATTATTGTATCTCGTTTTGTCCCAATTGCAACACGTTTGCAAGGAAGAACGAGAGATCTTCTCTTCTCTATTTCCCTCCTTCATATTGTAATTTGGCTATTTGATTTTTATATCATTGTAGATCTCTGTTGTATCTGTTTTACCATCTTTGATCAAGTCCCGGGACTAACATCATATTGGAAAGAAAGGCCATATATAGAAATATTGCCATAGCAACAAATAGACTAAGGAATGTTTTGGGCAGATGGTCTTATCTCATCGTTGGGCATTCAAATTCCATATATATATAAGTTTGTCTCATTGAAAAAATTATTACCTCCTCTTAGGATGCGAGTATTCAACTCAATTGCAATATGAGAAAATTGTCTTGAGTTTGACTTTCATTTTTCGAATTAGCAAAAAAATGTAATTAATTTTTTATTTATTTATTTAAGCCATGTGTTATGAAATGGCTGACATCTGGAACAACAATTGTGATAGAAGGGGCAGTGAATTGGGGAGGACTGGAAGTGTTGGAGGAAAAAAAATGGTTGGAAAAGAACCAAGGCAGAAGCTGGAAGAGGTTAATGCCTTGCTAGGATGACCTAGTCTTGAAAAAAAAAAACAAATAGGACCAGATTTATTTCATCAATTTCGATTGTCCGGATCAGCACAGACTTGAAAAATATCGGTAGATGCTTATATTAGGTCTTCTCAATCCAATTAGAGGAAAGAGAGTAATACAATATAGTGCAACTTTCAAGAGAACGAGAAAGAAAGGTGATTCGTGAGTGTTCTTAGTTAGTTCAGAGAAGATTCTTCCAAGATCCATATCATCTATGTGGATAAAGCATCTGTCTTTGTGCACTTGTTCTCCGGTAATTTTGTATCTTCTTCATTGTAATTCGTTCTCATATTTGAATAGTTTTTGTGATTCGTGTTTGACTTAATGTGAAGAGTTTGATAAGGGAATGATATAATTTTTAATATTTTTAGTGGAGATTTTTTAGAGTTGGACCCAAGCTTTCGATTTAGATTTTTACCTAAAAATATGTGTTATAATTTGTGGTTGTATAATCGTGCATTTGTAGATTTGTCCATTCTCCCCTCCTAATGGAGTTCTTTCAGTCGATAATGGTTTTCCACATCATTCTTAAAAAAGGCCTAAGTTTAAAGTAGTGCAAACAAAATAGCACAAACTCTTATATCATAAATCCGTGAAATTCACACGGTGTTTCTTGGTAGCACTAATACCTAAAGTCTACATTGAAGACATCTTCAATAGTAGAGATCATTCTTTCCAAATTGACGTGCCGAAAGTCATGATCAACGACCTATTCAATATTAACGATTAGCCTACGCAAAATTTGTCCTAATTTTGCTAGCCAGGGACAAATAGTGCACGATAGATGCTCCGCTCAAATGAAAAAGGAACATCGTTAGCTCATAAAATTGAGTCTGGTTTCAATGACTCTATGCACCATCTTTTGTTTGAATTAATGTGAAGACTTTGATAAGGGAATGATGTAATTTTTTATATTCTTAGTGGAGGTATTTTAGAATTGGACCCAGCTTCCGATTTAGATTTTTACCTAAAACTCTGTTATAATTTGTGGTTGAATAAAGTGCATTTGTAGATTTGTCCATTCTCCACTCCTAACGGAGTTCTTTCAGTCGATAATGGTTTTCCACATCATTCTTAAAAAAGGCCTAAGTTTAAAGTAGTGCAAACAAAATAGCACAAACTCTTATATCATAAATTCGTGAAATTCACACGGTGTTTCTTGGTATAACACTAATACCTAACGTCTACATTGAAGACATCTACAACAATAGATATCATTTTTTTCCAAATTGACGTGCTGAAAGTCTTGATCAACAACCTATTCGATATTAAAGATTAGCCTACACAAAATTTGCCCTAATTTTGCTAGTCATGGGCCAATAGTGCAAGATAGTTGCTCCGCTCAAATGGAAAAGGAACTTCGTTAGCTCATAAAATTGAGTCTCTCTCTTTTGCCAAGTCTTTTTCCGTGGACTTAAAGCAGTTCCGTAATCTTGGAAGCCCTTGTGCTGTTTGAATTCCAATCTCCATGATGTTGATCATAGTTCTCTTCTAATATGGTTATCTTTCCTTGGTCAGAACCAAGAAGTAATGATTGGAGGGCCAAACTATAAACCAACTAAAAAATTAATGGTTGGATGAGAGTGTTTGTAATTCTTTCGATAAATTATAAACGATCTTTAGGAGATCGTTGAAGAGATCTATATCGTCAATGTTGACAAAGCTGACAAGTCTTCGTGTTCTTGTTCTTCAATAACTTTAAAAAAAATTCATTGTAATCCATTCTCATTTATTAAGTAGTTTTTGTCATTCGTGTTCAAATCAATATGAAGAGTTTGATAGGAATATGGTGCAATCTTCTATATCCTTAGTGGATGATTTTCAAGGTTGCCATGATTTTCAAGGTTGGACCTTTTAACCGTTCCGTGGTTTTTTTTTTCCGATTTAGATTTTCACGTAAAAATATGTGTGATTGTAATTGTGTATTTGTAGATTTGTCAGTTCCCCATTCTTCAGACAGTACTTTCGACCAACAACGATTTTAATTCCACACCATTATGAAGAAAATGGCCAATGTTAGAAGCAGTGCAAACAAAATAGCACAACTCTTATATCATAAACTTTGATACGTGAAATTCACACGGTGTTTCTTTCCATTAATACCTAAAGTCTACAACTCTATCACTCTTTCTAAATTGGAGTGCTGAAAGTCTTGTTAGTAACCTGTTCCGTATTAAAGATTAGCGTACTCAAAATTTGTCTGATACTTAACATGATTTTATATATATATATATATATATATATATATATATATATATATATATATATATATATATATATATATATATATATATATATATATGAGCCCCGCCCGCGGAGCCCCGCCGAAGCCCCCGCGATCCTTAGCCGTTGGATCGCGCGGGGTGGGGGCGGGCCCCATGCGGGTCCCGCGCGATCCGATGGTGCAGGGGGGGCGGGGCTTCGGCGGGGCTCCGCGGGCGGGTATTCCGATCCGTTTCCTATATATATATATATATATATATATATATATATATATATATATATATATATATATATATATATATATATATATATACTTGAAAATAAATATATAATTATTTGTTACAACAAACTAATTCTATCTTAGAATATTAGTATACAACTTAATCAACAAAACACAGCTTAATAAGTATATATGTAATACTTTGAAGATGGTCCAGGATTTCTTTAGATGAGGAAGAAGTCAAGCTTTGGTTCGGTGGATTTGAACGGAGACCTGCATGTCAAGGTCATCTCCCGACCTTGCCGACAAGAAGCTCGATGATCCAGGATCTATTTAGGCAAGTAATTAATACTAGACAAAGACATGCAAATAAAGGTCTTCTTTTCTCCTTCTTCACTCTTTTTTTTTTCTTCCTATTTGTCAACAATAGGGATGAATATTTGGTTTATTCGGTTTCAAACGAATCGAAATTGTCAAAAATCGAATAAATCAAAATTATAAAAATTCAAAACCGAAAATGAACTGAAATTAGCTATAACTGAAACTGAATCGAACCGAATAATCTATTCAGCTTGTTCGGTTGGGTTATTTCTACAGTTTAATAGGTCGGGTCTAAAGTTGGGATCCTAGTTAAATTATATTGAAAATTATAATTTTTATACATACATTTGTTGTATTTTAAAAGCTGGGTCAAAATTGGACTACTTGTTAAATTATCAAAATTAGACTTCAAAGAATATAGAAGCATGATGAGATTGTGTCCATGTCTCCATTGGTCAAGATGTGCGACTCTGAATGGATGCATCTTGTTGAATGTGGATAAGAACTGAAGGAACTCGTCTCCAAGCTAAACCTAAAACTGGACAAGATAAAAGGAGGTGATCTAATGTTTCGGTTTGTACCTCACATAGTGAGCAAGTGGGACTAGTTATAACAAATAATCAAACTTAAAAAAAAAAACGATTTTGTTACAACTAACTCGTAGTGTAGTATATATATACATATGTAATATTTTGAAGATGGTCAGGAAGGATTTTTTTTAGATAATGAGGAAGAAGTCAGGCGTAGACTTGGAACGAGACCTGCAAGTCAAGGTCATCTCCTCTTTCTATTGGACAATGGACCATGCCATGCCAACAGTAAGGTCGTCATCGATGATCCAATACTTTTATACTTGCTCAAAATCCTGGAGTTGCTCTGCTCCTCGCCTTGATATTACTACGTACGTACCACCATGTCTCTCGACGATCTTGTGTCAATCCTCCTCCTCCTCTTCCTCGCCCAAGCCATAACCACGACGAGCCGAGCCGAGCCGACCTCGCCAACGACTGCCCTCCTTCGAGATGCAGCCAATCTGGCCCCGAAATAAGACTTCCTTTGAGCCTAAACTCTGCACCCGCATACTGCAGGCTATTCAGTAGTGGCCTAAACCTTTCGTGCTCCGACAACAACACGCTTCTCCTCCACTCCCCATCTTCATCTCCCTCTCCATCAGGAGGAGGAGGAGGATCCTCCGATGTCGTGGATGCGATTGATTATAACAGGGGGCTGATAAAGCTCAGCCGCCCCTGGGCCGCTTGCCCGTGGCAAACCAATTCCACGACGATTGATGATTCCGAACCCAACTTCTACGACTATTGTCCTCCTCTAAGAGTCGATCGCTACTCCTATCCCGATTGCTACCCCTATATGCAAAATATTGTCTACACCCTGACGAACTGCACGTCGGAGCTTGTGTCGAGCAACATCCGCAACGAGAGTATAGCAGGACCAATCTCCTGCCTTAGTGGCGGCACCGGTACTGGATACTTTGTTTACGCTGTCAATTCTCGTAGCGTGGCTATAGACAGCCTGCCATCCTATTGCTCGGTGGTATACAGAGGCACGGCGGGTTGTACCAACTGGAATCAGAATTGGACGTTCCGGGAAGAGATGGAGGATTTCAGCAGGACTGTACCGTGGGATTACGACAACAATGATTGCACCCGTTGTAGGGGGAGCTGCGGGCACAAGCAGGCCGGGAGGAGCTGCGGGTACAACCAGGCCACAAATCAGACCTTTTGCATTCCTAACAACAATGGTGAATTACACCTTATGTAGACACCATATTCAATTTCACCCATATCACTCTAAAGCTATGTTTTACCGATTCAACATGATTATCTTTCAGACACGGCAACACGAATTCAACGTCTATTTTGATGTATCCTATCATATCTCGTAGTATCCATGTCTAATATATATGTACATGACATGAATTTTGGAGTGTCGCTACTTCTTCTTAGCTTAAAAGTAAACATTAGATTAATTCCATATATTTACGTCCCGTAGTTCACTTCTTCTTCTTTTCCCCAAAGTGAGAGCCATCTTAAGTGCTCAATCATGAGCGAGATACAACTCCAACAATACGTGCTTAACCATTTAGCAGAAATCTTCAAATCAAGCTAAATGTCGAGTGGTCAGAGTTCAATTTTGAAAGTTTTAAGTTTAATGGTTTTGGTACTCGATTACTTGTTACTTAAAGTACATGGAAAGGAATTTGGTTGCATTCTAAACCAATAAAAAATTTAAGTGATCAGTAAAAAGAGAGATGATGAAACTGTTGGTACTTATTAATTTTTCGTAATATATATAAGATACCTCCAGAATATAATCTCCTCTATGTAGACTCTTTGCAATTTTAATACTCATAGTTTTTTTTTTTTTTTTAATTCTCATAGTTCGTTCTGATATCATACTAACACTTTATGCTCTTGTTTCTTTGTAGGTACACATGTCGTCCTTATTACTGGTGAGTAGTGTAGCTAACAACCTAAAAATATTCATTGGGATTTTCAGTTCTATTTATAAAACAAACTTTAAATGAATATATTTCTTGGGCATCTCAAAGTACAGTTTACAATTTGAAGATGTCCTCATTAATGATATATACAGTAGAAACTCTATAAAATAATACACTTGGGACCACCAAAATTTATTAATTAAAAGAGTTATTAATTAATCGATAAATTAATAATTATTAATTTATATATTAATTAATATTTTATTAATTAAAAGAGTTGGGTTATCGCAATGCAATGGATGTCGAAGATGTTCTGACTCACCCAGAAGAAAATGTAGTTGCACAGTTGTTGACTGATGAAGAAATTATTGAAAGCGTTATTGAAATTAATAAAGATGATATCGATGAAGAAGATGATGAAAGTTCTACAATGGAGCCCCCTTCGCGAAACGAAGCTATTAAAGCGGCAATCACATTGAACAATTTCTTGTTGAGCTATGAGAAAACAACACCAGAAGTTCTTACCATGCTAAGAAAAATTAGAGACGGGATTCAAGGGGAAATTGATTTCAACAAAAAACAAAAGACAATTGAGTCATTTTTCAAGAAACCTTCATAAATCATTCATGTAATATGCTATATATAAGGAATTATTAATTTATATTTTATATGGGGTCTGAAGAAATTATCAAAAATGTATTATCTTATAATTTTAGCGAATTATTAATTTAGCACCCTA